>JASEVX010000769.1:0-49820 GCA_031761405.1 Serripes groenlandicus
ATTATACTCGGATAGCCACTTTTTAGAATATAAATGACAAATATCAATAATCGATGAAGACCTTTCTTTGACAAGCTGAGTAAAACCATATCAACAGCTGAGGTAATGCACGGTATATTAGTTTCCTGCATGAAAAAAACCGTACCGACTATTATCTAACGTACAGAGTTATCCCTTTATAAAACAAAGGTAGAAAAATGGTGTACTCAAACCACTTGTCTTGTCCCGACCGTCACATTAAATGGATCTGATGTATAGGCTCTCAACAGAACATATGATTCAGACTCATCATACAAACTAATTACAGACTTAAGGGTAGCAATACTTACTCCCATTTCATGCAGTAATGGAACAGTCCATTGTACCAAATTTTATCGAATGCCTTTTTAATGTCTAAGAAGCAGGAAAACAGTTTGCTTCCAGATTCTCTTACTGGGCTGATACATTCTTTCAGTAAGAAGGGTGTCATTGAAATCCAAACTGTAAAGGGTTTAAGCTGTCATTGATATCCGATCAGACAACATCTAAAACTTAGGCCTCGTATAGTTTTTGTGGCGATTGGTTGACAATCGCCACAGTGCTACCAAAACAACAACAACGAAAACAATTTTATATAGTCGTATTTGAACAATCGGTTGGATATTTCTGCAAAGGCAATTTACTCACTTCCGTTAAACCGCCATATATATATATAGTTCCATCAGTGATGCAGGCACACGATTAATAATGATAATGTTAGTGCTACTTTGATACCGGATTGGTACTAATATTTGAGATTTATCGAGAAAATATCTAAATAGAGTTAAACTATTTACATATTATCTTTCTTCATGTTTGGGCAGATAATAAATATCATCGGGCGTCTTGGGTACGCTATGCAGAGTATCATGATACTCCTGTGCCTCGTTTTATTTTTACTGTAGTCAACCGTAACCTTTTGACCTTTAACCTGATTCGGCAGGATTTGGCAGATAATAAATATCATTGCGCGTTCTGCCTTGCAAATAACGACAACTCTGATGATACTCAAATCTGGAAATTCCAAAAGGTTCTATAAATAGCTCGCGAGACCAAAAACCAGAAGAGCTTGTAAATCTCAATATTATAAACGCTTTATTTTGTAGTTGTTTAAATATATGAAAGCGTCTAGATGATAAGACTGGTTTACAAAGGTTTAAAGGACACACGATGTCAGTGTGTACACACGTGATGTATACACGTCTGCACGTTCTAGAGTCAATTAGCAATCAATGCTGACAGTGTAGCCTAATTTAGTTTGGAGATCGAGCATTATAATATATGCCTATATTTTATAAATTGAACAGTTTGGCAAATAGTGAAACTGTGCTTTTGGAGCATGTTTTGTGTTTGTTTTTGCACTCACATTATTCGAAGCAGTTTAACAACCTCAGAGACATATAAATACACTGTGACAACTCTCAATCATGCAGTGTGAAGGGACTAAATTGAACAGACCTGTTTAATATCGGACATTATTGAAACAAACACCAAACTAATGGATACTGTTTTCTCTCCTTTCTTTAGTCATTTCTAAAGTGTAAAATATATTTTATCTTAATATGGCCTAACGACCTGGTGATAAACATGTGATTACCCGAACAATTAGATTACAAATAGTCATTCTAATGAGCTAAAACGGTAGTCCATCGAATACTAACTAGATTTTTCATAACTTTGGAATGGCCTAATTTTGAACACATCATGACCAATTTCAGAACGTAACTAAATAATCACCAAGACAACATTCTGGCAAACTAACATTATTCTACTGTCAAAAGATGCATGGTTGATACATTCTCAAATATACCCGCACCAGAGTCATCGCAAGCCCTACACCGATATACTGCTTGTTACTTTGCAGGATTTTCCATACGATCGCCACTACAGTGCCATTGGCGCTTTGATTAAAAAAGCAGACGACGGAGTAATAGCTCTATAATTATTTGTGTCGTCCTTCCTCTTTTGTCCACCTTTAAAAAGTGTAACAATAAGACAAAGTTTCATTTTTTTAGGAATAAAGGAAAATTTAAAAATGTTATAGTACAGTCTCAACATAAAAGGTGAAGTGATTTACCCCCATATATAAAAATGTTCATTATAAATACAATCATGTTAACATGCTTTATTTTTGCTCAGGGTAAAGACGAATTTTGTGATGTCATCAATGTTAAATCGACAGGCATTAGAAAAGCTGTCACCACATTGTGACACATTTTCGTCTTTCTTTCCGATGAAAAATGTATCAGCCGAATCAGGATCGGATCTAAAAGTATAAATATTACTGAAAAACCACCCTATTGTTTAGCTATTTTCCCCGGATTTCGATACGAGTGATTGTTGCTAAATTGTATAGCTCCCTGATATGCTTGTGTAGCTCTTTTTCCCGTTCTATTACCGTAGAGTCTCCAAAATGTGCCCGGATCTAAGTCGGCAGCTTTATCTAAGTCATCATTAAGTGAGCAAAGATAATTTTCGGCATAAATTCTATGTTTATATCTAAATATTCGCTTTGCCTCCTTATATTCATTAAATAGACCATTTTCTATGAATGAATGAACGAATGAATGAATGAATGAATGAATGAATGAATGAATGAATGAATGAATGAATGAAAGTCTTTATTTTAAGAGGGTGACCCAATTAACATTAGCTAATCTTCCTTGGGGCCCTCTGAACAAAACACATATTTATACATACATACAAACACATTAACAATATAATCAGTGATTTAACAAAATAATATCTTATAATAATAGAAATCAAAATATATCAGTTCAATGATGGTCAAAGTTAAAGCATTTTCCCTGTAATTAAGATATAAAATAGCAATACACGACACATTCAAATATAGAACATTTAGCATTAGAGATCAAGCAGAGGCAGTGGTTTTGAAATTATTTAAACACCAATTTTTTCATCATTTTTTTTTTATAGTTAAAATGATTAATCTTTTAAACTTTATTTAAAATTAGAAGTACGAGTATGAAAATTATCCCGACTTTATACGAGTATGAAAATTATCCCGACTTTATCCACTTGATAAAATTAGAAGTAAAACTGTTTATTGTAGGACAGAGTCTAATATAATCTGGGATACTATTCCATACTTTAGCCCCAGAGTAAGACATGCTTCCTTTAAATAATTCTTTATTTGGTTTCGGTATTAAAACATTTAAATGGTTTGATGACCTTAAATTTCTGTGATTATTATTATTGTACTGAAACATGTTTTGAATGTAGGACGGAGTGGCATTTTGAAATACCCTATACATAAATTTTGCCTTTTGAAGTAAAATTCTATGTTCAATACTAAGGAAAGAATACTTGGAAAGTGTATTCCAAGGGTACTTAGTTACATCACGTCGGACAGTTCACCTATCGGAAGTTTCAAGGGTACTTAAGTTACATCACGTTGGTCAGTTCACATTACGTGTATTCCAAGGGTACTTTAGTTACATCACGCCGGCCAGTTCACCTATCGCAAGTTTCGAGGGTACTTAAGTTACATCACGTCGGTCAGTTCAGCTTACGTGTATTCCAAGGGTATTTCAGTTACTTTACGTCGGCCAGTTCACCTAACGTGTATTCCAAGGGTACTTCAAATACATCACGTCGGCCAATTCACCAGAAACAAGTTAAAAAGGTAGTTTAGTTACATCATGTCGGCCAGTTCACATAACGTGTGTTCCAAGGGTACTTCAGTTACATCACGTCGGCCAATTCACCTAACGTGTGTACCAAGGGTACTTAGGTTCCATCACGTCGGACAGTTCACCTAACGTGTATTTCAAGGGTTTTTCAGTTGCATCACGTCGGCCAGTTCACCTAACGTGTATTCCAAGCGTACTTTAGTTACATCACGCCGGCCAGTTCACAAAACGTGTGTTCCAAGGGTTTTTCAGTTGCATCACGTCGGACAGTTCACCTATCGCAAGTTCCAAGGGTACTTCAGTTACATCACGTCGGCCAGTTCACCTATTGCAAGTTCCAAGGTTTTTTCAGTTGCATCACGTCGTCCAGTTCAATTAACGTGTGTTCCAAGGGTTTTTCAGTTACATCACGTCGGCCAATTCACCTAACGTGTGTTCCAAGGGTTTGTCAGTTGCATCACGTCGGCCAGTTCACCTAACGTGTGTTCCAAGAGTTTTTAAGTTGCATCACGTCGGCCAGTTCAACTTACGTGTATTCCAAGGGTTTTTCAGTTACATCACGTCGGACAGTTCACCTATCGCAAGTTCCAAGGGTACTTCAGTTAAATCACGTCAACCAGTTCACCTAACGAGTGTTCAAAGGGTACTTCAGTTACATCACGTCAACCAGTTCACCTAACGAGTGTTCAAAGGGTACTTCAGTTACATCATGTCGGCCAGTTCACCTTACGTGTGTACCAAGGGTACTTCAGTTACATCACGTCGGCCAGTTCAGCAAATACAAGTTACAAAGGTACTTTAGTTACATCATGTCGGCCAGTTCACCTAACGTGTGTTCTAAGGGTACTTCAGTAACATCACGTCGGCCAGTTCACCAAATACAAGTTACAAAGGTACTTTAGTTACATCATGTCGATCAGTTCACAAAACGTGTGTTCCAAGGGTTTTTTAGTTGCATCACGTCGGTCAGTTCACCTATCGCAAGTTTCAAGGGTACTTAAGTTACATCACGTCGGTCAGTTCACCTTACGTGTATTCCAAGGGTATTTCAGCTACATAATGTCGGCCAGTTCACATAACGTGTGTTCCAAGGGTACTTCAGTTACATCACGTCGGCCAATTCACCTAACGTGTGTTCCAAGGGTACTTAGGTTCCATCACGTCGGACAGTTCACCTAACGTGTATTCCAAGGGTTTTTCAGTTGCATCACGTCGGCCAGTTCAACTAACGTGTATTCCAAGGGTTTTTCTGTTACATCACGTCGGCCAGTTCACCTAAAGTGTATTCCATGGGTACTTTAGTTACATCACGTCGGACAGTTCACCTATCGCAAGTTCCAAGGGTACTTAGTTACATCACGTCGGACAGTTCACCTAAAGTGTATTCCAAGGGTACTTAGTTACATCACGTCGGACAGTTCACCTATCGGAAGGGTACTTAAGTTACATCACGTTGGTCATTTCACATTACGTGTATTCCAAGGGTACTTTAGTTACATCACGCCGGCCAGTTCACCTATCGCAAGTTTCGAGGGTACTTAAGTTACATCACGTCGGTCAGTTCAGCTTACGTGTATTCCAAGGGTATTTCAGTTACATTACGTCGGCCAGTTCACCTAACGTGTATTCCAAGGGTACTTCAAATACATCACGTCGGCCAATTCACCAGAAACAAGTTAAAAAGGTAGTTTAGTTACATCATGTCGGCCAGTTCACATAACGTGTGTTCCAAGGGTACTTCAGTTACATCACGTCGGCCAATTCACCTAACGTGTGTACCAAGGGTACTTAGGTTCCATCACGTCGGACAGTTCACCTAACGTGTATTTCAAGGGTTTTTCAGTTGCATCACGTCGGCCAGTTCACCTAACGTGTATTCCAAGCGTACTTTAGTTACATCACGCCGGCCAGTTCACAAAACGTGTGTTCCAAGGGTTTTTCAGTTGCATCACGTCGGACAGTTCACCTATCGCAAGTTCCAAGGGTACTTCAGTTACATCACGTCGGCCAGTTCACCTATTGCAAGTTCCAAGGTTTTTTCAGTTGCATCACGTCGTCCAGTTCAATTAACGTGTGTTCCAAGGGTTTTTCAGTTACATCACGTCGGCCAATTCACCTAACGTGTGTTCCAAGGGTTTGTCAGTTGCATCACGTCGGCCAGTTCACCTAACGTGTGTTCCAAGAGTTTTTAAGTTGCATCACGTCGGCCAGTTCAACTTACGTGTATTCCAAGGGTTTTTCAGTTACATCACGTCGGACAGTTCACCTATCGCAAGTTCCAAGGGTACTTCAGTTAAATCACGTCAACCAGTTCACCTAACGAGTGTTCAAAGGGTACTTCAGTTACATCACGTCAACCAGTTCACCTAACGAGTGTTCAAAGGGTACTTCAGTTACATCATGTCGGCCAGTTCACCTTACGTGTGTACCAAGGGTACTTCAGTTACATCACGTCGACCAATTCACCTAACGTGTGTTTCAAGGGTACTTCAGTTACATCACGTCGGCCAGTTAACCTAACGTGTATTCCAAGGGAACTTCAGTTACATCACGTCGGCCAGTTCACCTAACGTGTGTTTCGAGACTTTCTCGTACCAGTATTCCTCAGAGGAATCCTTCCTTCCTTAAAACATAGACTTCATATCTTATTGGCGGAAGACGATAGCGCTAGTTATAATGTTTTGTCAGTCACCGGTAAGAATGAATAGCTGAGCGGGGATTGGAACACATTACCTATGGATTGATAGATTGTTAAACAGTGTCTTTACTGTCTGAGCCTTAGAGGCTCGACTTGTGCCATTAGGACTTTAAAGGGACTGGACTCCATATTGGTCAAAAATTGTTATATTTGATACTTATTCAAATTAATCCAAAATATGTCAATATATGTAACGGAAGGATGTAGAAGGCCTTCAATTTCATTATTTCATAGAAAATAAGCAGTTAAATCCGTCCGCTTCGTGAATACCATGGAATTTCCTCTTCCGAGCACCTGTCAGGTCATGTAATCGGAGACCCATTTGATCGAGGTCACGTGATCAAATTCAAGTTCAAATTTATCACCAGAAAATGTGCACTTTCGGCACCAGTGATGTCATTCAGACGCTTCCATCTATCTTTTTAGTCCCAAACATTTATAAATCTGGAGCTGTGGCGCTTTTGCAGAAATCGTTCTCTTTTCGCTCTATCAGATGTTTTTGGACACATCTTCCATGTTTACAGCGTCGTTCAATAATGCGCATGTGCAAGAATTTGAATTTGGTTATAAGAATCACGTGATAAATATACAGCGATATTTTATTAGATTACTAACCCAGTAGATTTTACCATGCAAAATAGCGAAAGATCTCCGCAATATTAATGATGTGCATATAGCGTAGAACATGAGTCAGCAAATATCAATTCCGTCCAGTTCTTGCAAATTTGTCTATGCCTTGAATTCTTTTTAAGCAAAATCTCTAACATTTTTCTGGTTGTAGCAATTCTGATGATTTGAAAAAAAATAGTATTTCATACCCCAAAAGTCCCTTAGAAAGAACTATGGTGTCATACAACTCTTACCATGTAAAGGAGTGAAACCCTTTTTCATTCAGACCAATTTTAAATAGAGACATGAATGATCCTGTAATCTGTGAGCAGATATCTTTAACAATTTCGGTATTAGACATACACTTGTTGCAAACAACACATACATGAGTATAGTATACAGTTGCATGTATAGTGTGGCATCCGATTGACCATCTCTATTAGAATTTGAATAATCATGTTTGCTGTCGTTAAAAACAATGACATAACACTTCTGTTGATTATACTCGGATAGCCACTTTTTAGAATATAAATGACAAATATTCAATAATCGATGAAGACCTTTCTTTGACAAGCTGAGTAAAACCATATCAACAGCTGAGGTAATGCACGGTATATTAGTTTCCTGCATGAAAAAAACCGTACCGACTATTATCTAACGTACAGAGTTATCCCTTTATAAAACAAAGGTAGAAAAATGGTGTACTCAAACCACTTGTCTTGTCCCGACCGTCACATTAAATGGATCTGATGTATAGGCTCTCAACAGAACATATGATTCAGACTCATCATACAAACTAATTACAGACTTAAGGGTAGCAATACTTACTCCCATTTCATGCAGTAATGGAACAGTCCATTGTACCAAATTTTATCGAATGCCTTTTTAATGTCTAAGAAGCAGGAAAACAGTTTGCTTCCAGATTCTCTTACTGGGCTGATACATTCTTTCAGTAAGAAGGGTGTCATTGAAATCCAAACTGTAAAGGGTTTAAGCTGTCATTGATATCCGATCAGACAACATCTAAAACTTAGGCCTCGTATAGTTTTTGTGGCGATTGGTTGACAATCGCCACAGTGCTACCAAAACAACAACAACGAAAAAAAAATTATATAGTCGTATTTGAACAATCGGTTGGATATTTCTGCAAAGGCAATTTACTCACTTCCGTTAAACCGCCATATATATATATAGTTCCATCAGTGATGCAGGCACACGATTAATAATGATAATGTTAGTGCTACTTTGATACCGGATTGGTACTAATATTTGAGATTTATCGAGAAAATATCTAAATAGAGTTAAACTATTTACATATTATCTTTCTTCATGTTTGGGCAGATAATAAATATCATCGGGCGTCTTGGGTACGCTATGCAGAGTATCATGATACTCCTGTGCCTCGTTTTATTTTTACTGTAGTCAACCGTAACCTTTTGACCTTTAACCTGATTCGGCAGGATTTGGCAGATAATAAATATCATTGCGCGTTCTGCCTTGCAAATAACGACAACTCTGATGATACTCAAATCTGGAAATTCCAAAAGGTTCTATAAATAGCTCGCGAGACCAAAAACCAGAAGAGCTTGTAAATCTCAATATTATAAACGCTTTATTTTGTAGTTGTTTAAATATATGAAAGCGTCTAGATGAAAAGACTGGTTTACAAAGGTTTAAAGGACACACGATGTCAGTGTGTACACACGTGATGTATACACGTCTGCACGTTCTAGAGTCAATTAGCAATCAATGCTGACAGTGTAGCCTAATTTAGTTTGGAGATCGAGCATTATAATATATGCCTATATTTTTATAAATTGAACAGTTTGGCAAATAGTGAAACTGTGCTTTTGGAGCATGTTTTGTGTTTGTTTTTGCACTCACATTATTCGAAGCAGTTTAACAACCTCAGAGACATATAAATACACTGTGACAACTCTCAATCATGCAATGTGAAGGGACTAAATTGAACAGACCTGTTTAATATCGGACATTATTGAAACAAACACCAAACTAATGGATACTGTTTTCTCTCCTTTCTTTAGTCATTTCTAAAGTGTAAAATATATTTTATCTTAATATGGCCTAACGACCTGGTGATAAACATGTGATTACCCGAACAATTAGATTACAAATAGTCATTCTAATGAGCTAAAACGGTAGTCCATCGAATACTAACTAGATTTTTCATAACTTTGGAATGGCCTAATTTTAAACACATCATGACCAATTTCAGAACGTAACTAAATAATCACCAAGACAACATTCTGGCAAACTAACATTATTCTACTGTCAAAAGATGCATGGTTGATACATTCTCAAATATACCCGCACCAGAGTCATCGCAAGCCCTACACCGATATACTGCTTGTTACTTTGCAGGATTTTCCATACGATCGCCACTACAGTGCCATTGGCGCTTTGATTAAAAAAGCAGACGACGGAGTAATAGCTCTATAATTATTTGTGTCGTCCTTCCTCTTTTGTCCACCTTTAAAAAGTGTAACAATAAGACAAAGTTTCATTTTTTTAGGAATAAGGGAAAATTTAAAAATGTAATAGTACAGTCTCAACATAAAAGGTGAAGTGATTTACCCCCATATATAAAAATGTTCATTATAAATACAATCATGTTAACATGCTTTATTTTTGCTCAGGGTAAAGACGAATTTTGTGATGTCATCAATGTTAAATCGACAGGCATTAGAAAAGCTGTCACCACATTGTGACACATTTTCGTCTTTCTTTCCGATGAAAAATGTATCAGCCGAATCAGGATCGGATCTAAAAGTATAAATATTACTGAAAAACCACCCTATTGTTTAGCTATTTCCCCCGGATTTCGATACGAGTGATTGTTGCTAAATTGTATAGCTCCCTGATATGCTTGTGTAGCTCTTTTTCCCGTTCTATTACCGTAGAGTCTCCAAAATGTGCCCGGATCTAAGTCGGCAGCTTTATCTAAGTCATCATTAAGTGAGCAAAGATAATTTTCGGCATAAATTCTATGTTTATATCTAAATATTCGCTTTGCCTCCTTATATTCATTAAATAGACAATTTTCTATGAATGAATGAATGAATGAATGAATGAATGAATGAATGAAAGTCTTTATTTTAAGAGGGTGACCCAATTAACATTAGCTAATCTTCCTTGGGGCCCTCTGAACAAAACACATATTTATACATACATACAAACACATTAACAATATAATCAGTGATTTAACAAAATAATATCTTATAATAATAGAAATCAAAATATATCAGTTCAATGATGGTCAAAGTTAAAGCATTTTCCCTGTAATTAAGATATAAAATAGCAATACACGACACATTCAAATATAGAACATTTAGCATTAGAGATCAAGCAGAGGCAGTGGTTTTGAAATTATTTAAACACCAATTTTTTCATCATTTTTTTTTTATAGTTAAAATGATTAATCTTTTAAACTTTATTTAAAATTAGAAGTACGAGTATGAAAATTATCCCGACTTTATCCACTTGATAAAATTAGAAGTAAAACTGTTTATTGTAGGACAGAGTCTAATATAATCTGGGATACTATTCCATACTTTAGCCCCAGAGTAAGACATGCTTCCTTTAAATAATTCTTTATTTGGTTTCGGTATTAAAACATTTAAATGGTTTGATGACCTTAAATTTCTGTGATTATTATTATTGTACTGAAACATGTTTTGAATGTAGGACGGAGTGGCATTTTGAAATACCCTATACATAAATTTTGCCTTTTGAAGTAAAATTCTATGTTCAATACTAAGGACATTAATACTCAATAAATACCTATATCTTTAGGTTTCACATTGTTCGCCCATTAACGTCTCTTCAAGTCATATTATAATGTAAGTTTTTCAGTTCAGCATTCCAAAACGGTTTTAGATACTTTCTGTACATTGATACAGTAAATACAGATGATGAGTACGCGGCTGAATCTACATGATTCTGACAACAAAAAAAAAGCCAAAGTTGCAGTATGCGTTCTTGACTACATGCTCATATCAAACGTTCCTTGCCGTTTCTATACTAAATTATAATAGCTCTTATAGCATATGCGGCCCCGGCTCACATTTTCCCGGCCAGCAGTGGAGTGCTAGCTTGACACAAGTCTAGCACTATCCCGTAAACGCGGGTAGACGGCGGGACTTGCCTTATAGCATTTGCGGCCCACGCTCACATTTCCCCTACCAGCGGCGAAGTGCTCGCTTGAAACAAGGCCAGCACTTCGCCGTAAGCGCAGGTAGACGGCGAGACCTGCCTTATAGCAAATTCGGGCACGGCTCACATTTCCCCTACCAGCAGCCGAATGCTCGCTGGAAACAAGGCCAGCACTTCGGAGTAAGCGCGGGTAGACGACGGGACCTGCCTTATAGCATATGCGGCCTGGCTCCTATTTTCCCTAAGAGCAACCGAGAGCTCGCTTGAAACAAGGCCAGCACTTCGCCGTAAGCTTGGGTAGACGGCGGGACCTGCCTTATAGCAAATTCGGGCTCGGCTCACAATTCCCCAACCAGCAGCAGAATGATCGCTGGAAACAGGGCCAGCACTTCGTTGTGAGCGCGGGTAGACGGCGGGACCTGCCTTATAGCATATGCGGCCTGGATCACATTTCCCCGGCCAGCAGCCGAGTGCACGCTTGAAACAATGCCAGCACTTCGCTGTAAGCGCGGGTAGACGGCGGGACCTGCCTTATAGCAAATTCGGGCTCGGCTCACAATTCCCTAATCAGCAGCAGAATGCTCTCTGGAAACAGGGCCAGCACTTCGTTGTGAGCGCGGGTAGACGGCGGGACCTGCTTTATTGCAAATTCGAGATCGGCCAACATTTCTCCTACCTGCAGCCGAACGCTCGCTTGAAACAAGGCCAGCACTTCGCTGTAAACGCCGGTAGACGGCGGGACCTTCCTTTTAGCAAATTCTGCCACGGCTCACACTTTCCCGGCCAGCAGCGGAGTGCTCGCTTTAAACAAGGCCAGCACTTTACCGTAAGCGCGGGTAGACGGCGGTTCTTGCCTTATAGCATTTGTGGCCTCGGCTCACACTTCCCCTACCAGCAGCGGAGAGCTCGCTTGAAACAAGGCCAGCACAACACGGGTAGACGGCGGGACCTGTTTTATATGCGTCCCCGGCTCAGATTTCCCCGGCCAGCAGCCAAGTGCTCCCCTAATACACGCGGCGGACTCTGCGAGAAACCCGCCTACTAAAGGCCGGCGTTCCACTCCCGTGACAAAAAGAAGAGAAACCTGCCTACTAAAGGCCGGCGTTACACCCCCGTGACAAAAATAAATAAATAGTTTTCCACTCCGGTGACAAAACAATAGATCTGAGTACTATTAACATAATCGGGGCTTGTATTTTGTTCGCTATTTAAGCTCTATTTTAGAGAAAAAATTCTGCCGAGTAAAGGGTTTATTTGTTGATTTCTGATCCTAAAACTGTCCATTTTTCAGTACTAAATAAAGCACCTCAGAACGCCTAGAATGCTCTTGATTGCACCATTGTTTTCCCGGAGCACCCTAGCACAATTATGAATCCACATGAATAGAGGGCTTGCTACGCCTTTGATTTTAATTGTCATACATATCAGTAATAATAGTTTTACAATTATCCTTATTAATAAGCATGTCAAATTTCATCGAGCTATCCATTAATTGCTCATTCAAATTAATGCGTAATGAAATGTCTGCTGTATGAGATAAATTACTATTGGGCATTTTCAATTCCAGCATTAGAGGCCTGTGATCTGAAACATTTAGGCAAGTATCATAAGATAACAGTATCAATCATATAGAACGGTAATAAAATATAATCTATAAGTAATTGATGTTTTAACTCATTTGATACAAATAAAGATGATTGCACCTGAGCATATGCGTGTAAAACTGCAGCAGATTCCAGACAATGTGTTTAAATAAGCTCTAGCAAACAGCGACTATGTTTATTTAATGGCTTAATATACAAAGATTACGATATCACGATACTTATCTCACTAGCTAGTTATCTACATAATTATCACGATACTTATCTGACTAACTAGTTGCATAACACGTTAACCACTTAATAGATATCAAAAATGGCATTATGTATGTATCTGTTGGCAGTAGTGGGGAGTAACATAGACTTTTTTGTGTTGACATAAGTATCTGTTAACATAAAAATTAACGCGTTAATCAGATATTTGTCATGATAATTATGTGACTAACTAGTTATATAACGTGATAATTAAGTGGTTATGTGCTGGCAGAAGTATGCCACCATATAAAATAGAATTGTATGACATATTAGTAACATATATATGTAATCATAAGATAGATTTTTTAGAATATCCGTCGTAATTATCATAATGATTATTTGAATTCGCTAGGTATACCTTATTGTCAGGCTTGCTTTTCTATCTTTTCCTATAGTTTTGAATGTGGAGAGCTGAACTTCGGTTATAGATACTTTAAGATATTTAGAACAAACGTATCACGATTTAGGCCTTTGTTTCCAAATAATAGTCTTTCAAAGATAGGGTATCTATTTTACCTAATAACATAATTATTGCCCTTTGTTACTTTTTCTTGACTGGTGAATAACGTAATAAATACGAGATGGAACCTAATAAAACTTCATACAATGGTAGAACATAATGAGAGAAAGTGCAGTGTACAAGAACCATAACTCTAATTTAGCTGATTATAGAGTTATAGTCCTTTGTTACTTTTGCTTGTCCGGAGAATAACTCAGTAACTACAAGATATATACTAATAAAAATGCATACAATGGTACAGCAGAATGAGAGGAAATGCAATGTATAAGAGCCACAACTATAATCTAGTTAATCAAAGAGTTATAGCCCTTTGTTACTTTTTCTTGTGCGTAAAATAACTTTAAAACTTCAAGATGGAATTTAATAAAACTTCATACTATGATATGAACCTACTAGCTTGTCATTATAATAATCATCATCATTTTCATTATACTAGTATCTGTCATTATTATCATATTCGGTATCATTATAACGATTATTTTCTCTAAAACTGTGGCGTTCTCTGATATTCTTTGTCGTGCACATTACATGACGCGGCCAAAATGTATTGTCTAAAACAAAGTTATTGTTGATGTTGTCTTCCAGTTTGAAGGTAAAGTTAACGGTTTAACAAGAGCGTTGAACTCGTTATGCTAAGGTCATAAGTTCGAGTCGTAATGGATTTCATATTTTTTTTTTTCATTTGATGTATTTTCAACGTTTTTGTTTATCGATCAATGTCCTTAATTTTCGTGAATTTATATTTGGCTGTGTAGGTATAAATGTGGCATTAAACTAATAAACGACTCATTATAGATTTCACAGCGATGCAGTCGAGGTCGAATTATAGTGATGATGATGATGATGAATTTTATGATGATGATATGTTATTTACACTTTTTCTGTCCAGGTATATATAGTTATAATGAATATAACAAATAAAGAAAATAAGGAAATCTAAAAATAAAACAAAGAAATCAAATAATGAAAACTTAAAATATATATATATATATACATACATACACATAGATCAAAGCTAAGGAAATACAAAAACAATTATGGTGGGCTCCAACCCATGACGCTTAGGTCTGACATAGAGTTATAGTCCTTTGTTACTTTTGCTTGTCCGGAAAATAACTTAGTAACTACAGATATAAACTAATAAAAATGCATACAATGGTACAGCAGAATGAGAGGAAATGCAATGTATAAGAGCCACAACTCTAATCTAGTTAATCAAAGAATTATAGCCCTTTGTTACTTTTTCTTGTGCGTAAAATAACTTTAAAACTTCAAGATGGAATTTAATAAAACTTCATACTATGATATGAACCTACCAGCTTGTCATTATAATAATCATCATCATTTTTATTATACTAGTATCTGTCATTATTATCATATTCGGTATCATTATAACGATTATTTTCTCTAAAACTGTGGCGTTCTCTGATATTCTTTGCCATGCACATTACATGACGCGGCTAAAATGTATTGTCTAAAACAAAGTTATCGTTGATGTTGTCTTCCAGTTTGAAGGCAAAGTTAACGGTTTAACAAGAGCGTTGAACTCGTAATGCTAAGGTCATAAGTTCGAGTCGTAATGGATTTCATACTTTTTTCATTTGATGTATTTTCAACGGTTTTGTTTATCGATCAATGTCCTTAATTTTCGTGAATTTATATTTAGCTGTGTAGGTATAAATGTGGCATACAACTAATAAACGACTCATTATAGCTTTCACAGCGATGCAGTCGAGGTCGAATTATAGTGATGATGATGATGATGAATTTTATGATGATGATATGTTATTTACACTTTTTCTGTTCAGGTATATATAGTTATAATGAATATAACAAATAAAGAAAATAAGGAAATCTAAAATAAAACAAAGAAATCAAATAATGAAAACTTAAAATATATATATACATACATACACATCAAATCTAAGGAAATACAAAAACAATTATGGTGGGCTCCAACCCATGACGCTTAAGTCTGACATAGGTAATTTTTCCACCCCAACCGACTGAACTAAGATGCTATTATCATACATTCGAGTTTAAACCAATATTTATATATAGATTTAACTGTACCGCAACGTTCCGAATACAAAATATTTGCCTTCTCCCCTTGATACATGTACTCGGCTGATCTTTGATTCTTCAGATGTCAAATTCGGAATATACAACACATGTTGCACGTATAAATGATACTACGATGACAGGTCAATTTATTTGTTAAGCATTATTCCTAAAAGTCAAACTTTCTGACGCCTTCACAGCAGACGATTTTGAAAACATTCTGGTAGAAGGAGAACATTATCATGTTGCCACAATGTTTCCAGCACTATTGAATGATTAATCTCTTATTTATGGAGATTTTTCACTCTTTTTTTTTCAATATGTTTTCTTGCAGATTATTGTTTGTAGGAAAGGATTGAAAAAAAGCCGGTAGGCGACGTTGGTTCAATTACGTAAACAATATGTTTTGTAGCTCTTGGATAACTCTATTAGATGGTGCAATAAAATCACCATCGAATACCACCAGGGAAGCGCTAGGGTCGATTGAGGTAAAACACGACTGTAAAAAGATACCTTAACTGTGAAAGGCTACAATTTGGAAATACGTTTTTTCTAAATATCTCGAAATATCATCTATAACCGAAGTTTCAGATCTCCACACACACACACACAGACAGACAGACGGGAAAGCCTGGCAATAAGGGATACCTAGCGAATCCCAATAACTGTGTCGCGTTTTGCTAAAAGGGTGACTGATTCATGTATATTTAGAAACAATTCTGAACCAAACCAGACATGTATGTACATACCAATAATTTAACAATGCTGTCTGGTCTCTCAAATAACGGTTATATACCCTTTTTACTGATATAACTTTTCATTGATCCGTGCGCACGCTATTTGACTATGCTAAATCAAATGAATGAAATATGTTATATTCTGTAGATGTATCACAGATGTGACAAGACAATCAAACATTTGCTCATTATGAGCAATTTCTACTTTTGTAACAATGTGTTCAGAAGCCGTCTGCTGCAGAAGCGTCAGAAAATGTATGTGTGAGGTAAAGGGATAACTGGAAATCCTGTGATATTCGAACATTCACGAAAATGCCATATCAACCTATATTTGGAGTGCAGCAAACGACTTCTAACAACATTGTGAAACAGGGAGAAATTGATCATAATGAGCAACGTCTTCAAACCTATTCAATAGGTGCTCCTTATAATGAGTAAGTTGTCGGACAGAAAAAAAAAACCACCTCTTTATTTAGTGGTCTTTGTATGTGGTGCAACATTACTGCCTGACATCTTAATAATTGAATTTCTTATAGCTGACAAATTCACAGAAATAATCACTATTTCACACCTACCTAGCTTATGAAAAAATAAAGAAAAAAAGTATTAAATGAATGCCTATTGATGCGATCTGAAAATAAGTGTAACTCAACACACGCACAGAGTGAATGGACATGACCTAATGTTCATTTTAAAATCTAAAATCACTAAACCAACAGTAATATAATGTAAAACTACAAGCAACGTTTTACGAAACAATCCAATGTATAACACATAACATCAAGATAATAGTTAGTAAGAATAAAAGGGACATGATTATAGAATCCCGTAATGTTTCTATTTTTTTTAATATAACAAAAATGTATTTTGTCTTTCGGTGTTCTAGTATCTTATGATCTGTCTATGTAATCTTTATTTTTCTCAATTGCACGTCGCATGGTACAGCAGTTGTGATTGCACCGATTCCCCATAGGCTAATAATCAGCACTGGGATATGTTGAAAAAAAATCAAGGGTAGCGTCGACAGAATGTTTTAGCCTAGAGTGCTCCAACAAAATGAAGTCATGCTTACTAAGATGACTGAGAGACACTCAAAATCATCTTGATCCAAAACACATGGCATAACTATACTGCATCGACAGAATGCTGTGATGGTTACTAAGATGACTGGGAAACACTCAAAATCACCTCGATTGAATTAATGGCATAGTGCTTAAAATCCAATCCATTGTACGCTTTCAGACGCCTCTGCAGCAGTCAATGTTCGAAAACATTGTTTTCAGGATTGATGAGCAATGTGTTCGTTTGATTCAATATTGTCAACGTTATCCAATAACGTGATCCTTTCATTTCTAGAGAGTTTGTATATTTTGAGTAAAGTTTTCATAGTTGTCCTGCTGCAAATGTGTGTCTTCCGTTTATTGCCAACATTTAACATTTTGAATATACTGGCAACTATACAGGGTACGCCTTACTCATTTCTCCACTGAAAAACATTAAACTTACTGTGTTCAACTGTGTCATGATATATAGCATTTATACTTGCCTCGTCTAGCAATTTAAAACTTTCAGCGACAACAGCGGCAATGGCAATAGTTATGTTTTTACAAACAATACAGATTCAGGTTAGACATCTCGTAACTGGCTGTCTAACCTGCAGTCAGCATCTTTCGCCTTTTAGTTATAAAAATAGTCAAAAACTCTTATTACGTACAAAAAGGAGTCGCCCGATTTTGAAGATGGAAGACTCTACTTTAAACAATTCGGCGATAAACGAGTTAAGAATCGTGTTGCATCTGAGTACAGAGAAGATTCATTCCCAATGCACTTTACAGTATCGTTCACCTCGTGGCGCCGAACTTCCACTTCTTGATCAGAAAATGCGTTTATATCTATATAACATAACAAACGGACTGTGAAGACCCTGGAGAAATTGTACGTATACACATACTCAGCTGAGTCTTTACTGTACGCATAAACATTAATTCCCCAAATATCCAGAGGTGACTAATTATGTTTAGGACAGTGCAAGCATGATAAGTTCATGTATGAAAAGTGATAGCACCATGGTAAACGGTAACACTAGAATCAATTCTCCTTTTCCTCCAATATATTACTTTTTGTCATTTTTGCTGTTCCAGCAACACACCTAAGCTAGAGAAATGCATTAGGAAAACAAAAACGTGTAACTTCTGTATTTTTTCTTCTTTTAAAAATGCCTTTTTCTGTGATTCTTTAAATATTTCGTATGAAAGACAGGACAAAGTCTTAAACGGAAAAAATGTCTTTGATTAGTGTTTTTACCCTTTTATACATAAGGAATTAACGGGTGGCGTATTTTGATACAATTGAGATATGACTTATACTCAGCGAAGTATTCAACTAACAAAATGATTTGCTACCAAAAAAAAGATCATGATTATTTTATAACATATCTTTTTATAATTACAGCATTAAATAATGTGAACATTTGCAGTTCTAAGAATATGTTCCGGTTTCTGTTTCAATGAAGATCGTTCCAGATCAAAAGCATGCATTTGTGATCAACCATTACATGTTTGCTAAGTCATTGTGAAACATTCACATTATATGAGGGTCACAATTAACTCAGTTCATTGAACGAATCATTTCTAGCACGTGCCATTTTGCAGCATTGTGAATCGGTCTGATTTTCCAGGATATTAAAACACACTATGTATACTTATTCATTGAAAAACATTTACACAACATGCATGTCCGAATCACGCCTGTTTGTTGAGTGAATCAATACAAGTGCGTGCCATATGGCAGCATTGTGAATCGGTCTGATTCTCCAGGATGTTAGAAAACACACCATGGCTTGTTGTTGTTCATGTTCTTCTTTATACATCCATCATAGTAGGTTGTAGGCTGTTTCCTTATGTCCAAGGTTTGACTCCGTGATTATAGCGTGAAATAAGTTGTTAATAGCATCTTGTTTATATACGGGCTTGTTTGTTTTCGAATACAGCACATATTGCAGGAAGTATAGTTAAACTCTGGCATCCACAACCATCCAGTCAAGCCAGAAATCCTCTTCATCCCTAGAACCAGGCGGTGTAACCACCGAACGATACATCTCGTAACGTAAAGCTGGAGGAACAAGGTTGCCTGGTGAGGATGAAAGGTTAAACAACCAGATGTATACGTGCTCGTGCACTCCCTGTATGGAATGTCTTGTGACCGAACCAACCATACAAGTTCAGTAAATGCCACCTTCCACTGAATCACCCTCCCTTCGCAGCCAGTTTGATATAACATTTGATTTTAAAGACGTTTCGCATTAAAGCAGAATCTCTTCACATGAATCATATCGGTCTCTCTGAAAACAGTAAGATGCGTCTATCAAATGCGCGGAGATAACGTCACAGTTTTTACTTTCTTCTAAGTAATACTTAAAAGTATCAAACAATATTTTCAATTGATTCTTTTTCAGTGTGATAATCAAGGCACTCCGTGTTTCGGAAATTAAGTGAAGAGCTGATCTACTTTCACACCTCGTAAGACTGTGAGATATCGACTTACTTAAATCACGATGGACTTGTAGGTACCCAATTAATGCCTGTTAAGATACATTGATATGTGTTGATAATGTCTTTTTACTTGGTCCACATCCAAACATCACATCCTGTAGCTCCTTCCAAATGTCATAATATGGTCCAAATCCAAACATCACATTGTGTAGCGCATTCCCAATGTTATCACATGTCAATGACCATAGAAATGTACACCAATGTTCTACCATATCCTCTAGGACAGCCTGTACCTGTCGTAGAATACTGCCATCAAGCCTGTCAAATATGTTTTCATGCGACATGAAGTAATTTGGACAGTTTTGCTCTTTAACCCAGTGTAACAGCAGTTTAATACAATGAAACGTGCATTTTAGAAGATGTTTACGGGTCCAGAACACACAGGCCGTAGTTTCAACTGCATATAACACACATGTTTTACAATGATAAGACGAGAGCGAATCACGTACGCGTCTGTGTATGATATCTTTCTTGATAATCTTAAGTAAAATGTAGTATTTATGTTGCGTAGGGTTAAGACTAGTCATGAGTTCACGTTCCTGGAAGGAAAATGACAGCCTCTATTCGATCGGACCATTTTGACTTGATCGATGATTTTTCCAAACAAAGAAACACCCGGATCTTTTCAACATATGTAGTTGTGTGTCATTTAACCGATTACATCGGATAACCCTTCTTAGCCAAGATTTAGCAAAACTTGGTATGTGCTGACATCGGTGTACGTTAACAAAGTCTAGATCTGATTCCCCATCTACACCCGCACGTGTTAGGGCAGGACCATTTATCCTTCGATACGTTTCATCAACTTGCTGGACGTTTTGTAAACAAATCATGTTGTTTGTGTCGGTTTCAGTATCTTCCTGAGTGACAGTGTCTCTGTTATAAAGGGGAACTTTGTTCCGGACACATTGTAGTTTAAAATATCCGGGTTTAGTGCTTTCATCCGACACCATGAGTAATGATTTTCCGTGTTGCGGTGCATCAGATATCCTCATTACAACAGGTGAATCAGGACATTATAGTAAATCTCTGTCTGAATTCAGCCCTGTTGTTATTGTACCTTCACCTCTACTTCCAAATATATAATAGGTTTCTCGGATGTCGGTTTGAAAAAAGTTAGCTTTCATTGTTTCAGTTATTTCCCATACTATCGCAACTTCTCTGTATTTGTCCCTCATCTCTTCAGAAGCACCAATCCAATCTAGAATGTCATAAAGACGGAGTGACAAGTTGTCGTACTGATCATCCATTTTGCAGACCGATTACACCTGTAAATAGATATGACATTCTTTGTAGAGAATGAACAATTTATCAATCGTGACATACAAATGGATGTTCAACAGTTCATTTATTGACAACATTAACCTTGGCATTGGTCCCTGAGACGCAAACACATCCTTTTTCTAAGGCTTGATAAAATGTAGGCCTATCTGTATTAAATTACGTCAAATAATGCAATTTGCCTAGCTATGAATAAGACGTTTGTTTTATTTCTAGTGATCATGTCAAGCTGTCAATCCTTATTTTATTTGTATAATTATGTATACTCTACATATAACGCATTATACAAACACGTTCATTATACGATTTAAGTGATTGTGTGATCAAGCTGTTACGTGTTGAGAGACATGCCGACGGAGGGTCGATATACGGTCGGACAGACGGACCTGGTATTTAGTTCAACCCCATTCCGAAGAACACTCTTTAGATTTCTCTGACACTTAATGTGTTAAATCTGTGACACGTAAATGATGTTTATTGGTCTGATCTAATGTTTTCTGTATGTCAATTTACATTCGTAACGATCACCGCATATATGCCTATGTATAGATACAAGTGATGTAATAAGCTGTATACGGTCGCTTTCACATATTATATTTAAATTACTTCATACACAATACATTTTAAAAGTCATGTGTGGAGGTTAAAGGGTCAGTCCCAATGTCAGAGGGTCGACGTTCACTGCATAGTAAGATCGTTACCACTAAACATCCGAGGAAAATATTTAGCTCCATACATTTCTCGAATATTAAATTTCATCAACTTTCTAGTGTTGACATACATTGACGATGTTCTTAAGATGTTGATCATCATATTCTTTCAACTTCTTTCATCACATTTTAATTTTAATTACGAAATTGCATTGGAAAAATGTGTAAAATACATAGTGAAGGTAACATTGTATCAATGGAAAATATCAACGGATATGATTATTGTATATGACAATGCTAGTTTTTGGCCTGGGGCTTTAGCCCCTGGTCATAGTATTATAACCATTTTTTTCGGAGTTGGCAGCATGCCAATTGCTGTTAGCACCAAACAACGCCAGAAAAAATGCGCGAGAAAAATAGTTCATCATGGATTCAACAAAACTGTATTTAAAAGGTTAGGATCTCCCCCATAAATATCATTTTAATGTTGATGGAACATCAGTGAACAACATAAGGCGTGAGTACTCCAATATAAGTTTAAGAAATGTTTTAGAAATTAATGCGCCGAGAGGTCAAATATGGACGCTTGTTAACATTATTAACATTCGCGAAGAGGAACGGAAAAAAAGAAAGAAGTCACGTGAAATATCCAGTGGCGGATTAACCGGGGGGGGGGGGGCGTAGGGCTCGTGTGTCGAAACATTAATGGTAAACAGAATACAGAATACAGAATTTTATTTGTTATAAGTAGATACATTACTTTTAACAATTTTACATAAATAGAGAGGCAACGAAGAACAAATACATATAAAATACATTACAATTTGATTGAGAAATGGTTACTTTGTTGTTCTGCGTGTATTCGCACGAAAAATAAATTTCATTAAATTAAATATTGTTTTCTTGTTACCTGATATCATCAGATTTTCAAATTTATTTAAATTTGGCCATGTATAATAGTAGGTTTTTAGATATTCTTTGCGTAAGTCTGTGAAATAAGGACAAATAAGTAGGAAATGATATTCACTTTCGATAGTTTTCATATTACAAAAAGTGCATAATCTATTTATTTGCGGGATATTGAAGTGTCTCCCTTTTTCAATTTCCAGGTCATGTGAGGATAGTCGGAATCTAGTTAAACATATTTTTAATTTTTTGTCTACTTTGTAATCTAGATAATTTTCAAATTTAAATTCATGTTTAAACATGCTGTAATAAGTTAACCTATGAGAGTTATTTATATTAGAATACCATGATTGAAAGTATTGATCAAATAATCTTTGTTTAATTAGAGGCAACTCGATTATTTGCTGATCTTGGTTTAGCCAATAGTTAGTCAAACCGAGATCATTCAGAATCGTTTTTATATGAAACGCCCAGTTTAAGCCATCATATTTTATATTTTTGTTTGCGTCTGTCTTTAACATTTCATAAATTCTTTTTATTATTGAATCATCATTTAAATTCAAAATTTTAATCCAATATTTAAATATGTTATATTTTCTTAAAATTGAAAGCGGAATACGCCCTAACTCGCCGTACATTGCCTGTAGATTTGTGGATTTTTTTACAGATAATACTTTTCGACAGAATTTATTAAGAATAAGATCAACGTCTGGTCCTGCATGTATGCCCCAGATTTCTGATGCGTAGTGCATTACAGGAAGTACTAAGTTATCAAATAATTCACATTTCTTTTGTGTTGAAAATTCATATTGAGCAAGTAGTGAGTATAAGCCAAATAGAGATTTTGATCCCTTATCGGAAAAATTCTTTTGTGTCCTAAACCAACAACCGTTTTTGTACAAATTAACACCAAGAAAGTTGAATTCTTCAACTTCTTCAATTTTTTCATTATAAATAAAGAATTCGTGTTTAAGTCTACTTTTTCTTTTTTCAAATACCATGATTTTTGTTTTCTTTGTGTTAATCTTTAATTTATTTGTTTTGCAATAGTTAACCAAATTTTCTAACATGATTTTGATTGAGTCTGGTGAAGTAGAGAATAGAGTTTGATCATCTGCATATAAGGTTGAAAGCAAAAAGGAAAAGCTTGGCAAATGTAGTGGCGGATTTAGCCGGGCCCATAGGGCCCGTGCCCGACTCCCCCACCCCATACAGTGGCGGATTTACCGGGGGCCGTAGGTCCTGTGCGTCGAAAAATGAATGGTAACAAAGAAAAAGCGTGGCAAATGTAGTGGCGAATTTAGCGGGGGACCATAGGGCCAGTGCCCGACTCCCCTCACCCCACGACACCCAACCCGGTCGGGCATCATACATATCTGGCGAGCACCGGGCCAAATTCGCCGCTCAGAGCACGGCCGCACATCGGGCACACATTGACCGGTGAAAGGCGGCTTGTGGTCGACCATCCAATGTGTCTCGAATGTTATAAAAGCCGGGTCATCGCATCATTAATCAGATTACAGTCGCGCTCTTCACAGAAGGTAGCAATTTAACACAAGTGTCAGAGTAATAGTACTACAAGATGCCCTATACAAGAAGGGAGGACTGAAGGAGAAGGAGAGGGCAGTACCCACAAGAGAGGGAGAGTGGCGGTAAAGGAATTGAGACCTCTCCTCTTCAGCCACCAATGCACCAATAACTAAGTTTCTCCCTCAATCGTGCTGTGCAGGTGCCCGCAAGTGCTGTGGAGGTATCAACGGCATTTTCGTTAGAATGCTTGTCTTAGATGAACTAGGCTAAATTGAAGGGAAATCTTGTAAACATAATGAAGGCTGCATTTTCAACATGAGCATGTTGAAACTGTATCAGAATGTTTGCCTTGATGATATGTAGGCAAAGTTTGAATATTTGTCATGTCTGTTAACAAAACTAGTTCATTATGCCAAATTGAAGGAAAATCTTGTCAACACTGTAGAGGCCACGCTTTTTAAAATTTGGTCAGAATGTTTATCTTAATGATATCTAGTCCATGTTCGAATAAGGGTCATATCGGGTAAACAAAAATATGTCACTAGGCCAAATGAAAGAAAATCTTGATAACACACTTGATGTTGCATTTTGAATCTTTGTCAGAATAATTCTCTTGATGAGTTTTGCATATTTCAAACACTTTTTCCCACTATTTCAACTTGATGGAATGTGATTTAACATTGACATATTTCTCAATATAATAATGCAGAAACTTCAAAATATTCTGCCTAAACCTGCTGTCAAATTTCCCTTTGATTCTTTATGTCTTAAATGTGTATACTTGTGAGCTCTTGCACTCAGGTGAGCGATATAGTGCCAACAAGGTCCTTCTGTTTTTAAATTGGCAGTTTAATAAAATTTACTATTTTTGACATTATCTTTCAACTTCCTGACAATAAATACATAAACATGAGCTGCAATTGTTATTTCCTTTTACATTTCACCTACTTCTACAACCTTCCAGCAGCCCACAGGCCGTCAGCACTGCAGTGCTTTGATTTACTAGAATGGACATGTCTGTGTGTTACTATCGAATACAATGATCTTACGAATCACAACTAGAAGTATGCTTTCGTTAATGTGCTCATATGCTTTAAAGAAACATAATGGTCACGAAAACAATAAATGAATACAAAGGGTTTCTGTTAAAACCCGGAAGTTAGTAAAGGTAGACAATTTTGATCCTTTTGTGCATAGAGCACACAAACAAATTGTTTGATGTCGTCTTTTTTTTAAAAACTATTTATGAAATGACAACGAATGTCAGATTATTTTTATCACATGACGAAACACACAAATAAAATTGGGTTTTCCAAAGCTATTTTAATTTCGTCAGTAAACCGTATAACAATGCCACAACTTAGTATGCCGAGGTAATATTCAGCTTAGTTTATTAAAAGTAATAATAAATAAATCGTGCAATACGAACACATTTATCGCTGCTTCCGCAACGTAATATTTCTTTTATCATATACCTACGATCTATGAAGAGCGAAAAAACTAACAAATATACAGATTCAATATTTTTTTTATTGGGGAAACAATTTTGTAAATCTTGAAATGAAAAGATGAATAGCGGATGAATATTTACTACGATACTTAGGCCACGCCCCTAGAAAGTATGCTAATGCGTAGGTCCCAATAACATTATCAAATGAAATTTCCATTGTTTTGTGGGAAAAAATAACAACATAATCTTTATTTGCGGGTTTTAATAAATTTGACGCTAGGTTTTCGATACATGCAATAGAAACAATTGTCCTAAATAGTACTGGTTGTCTGCATATTCAGTTACTACGTAGATCAGATTCAACCTCGCTGAAAGTAGTCCGCGCACTGTCTGATGACACAATCTTGTATTTTTCACCGCGTTAGATACGGAATTTTAATCCGTCGTGTTTGAACTGCGCATGTCAATCTGCATGTATTTCCACCGAATAATGTTCACGCATATAATAAAACGTTTTATATGCCAACTAATGGCCCTATCAATACTATTGCGTATGAGAGAAACGTATTAGTTGCGTATATAAATTCATAAATTAATTTTTATACGCACAAAAAGCCATTGAAAATACAGAGTAGCGTATGAGTAGCGTATAGCCAGCGTATTTCCAGCGTATCACCAGCGTAGTCTGCGTATGGCTAGCGAATGAGTAGCGTATGAACTTCGCATGTCCAGCGTACCGCTACAGCGTCAAACAGTACCTATATAAGTCCACGAAGAACTGTAGAAGATCTAGAGATCATCTATATACTCTTTATCAAAACGCTGGCAATACGCAGGGGATACACTTGTCATACGCCAATCATACGATAGCTGTACGTTATGTATACGTTACTTTATCCTCAGGCATACGCCAAGATGTCTATATACGTTGCAGATACGTCAGACATACGTTATACGTTATTACGTTACTCATGCGTCATCAATACGCTAGCTGTACGGTACTGCTTCATGCCAGCGTATGCCAGCGTACTCGACCTATGAGTAACGTACCTCTAGCGTCACTCGAGCGTTTTCAGCGTATGCCTTGTGTCTGCTTTACGTATAAACCGTACGTCCGAATACGCACAATTGTTTTAGGCATGCTTAAACAAAAAATCTGCCTCGCCGTATGCCAGCGCATGCGACAGTGCTTGAAACGTATAAAACCTATGCCTAACGTACCCCTAGCGTATGTCAGCGTATACCAGCGTATGCTTGATATTTTTCATACGCTGGCGTACGCTAGTACGATACTTAATGGTGTGACAGCGCCATTACAGACATCTTGGAATGTTATGTTGAAATGAAGGAGCTTGTACATGTTATTGGTTTCGAAAATAGGTATGGTATTGCTTGACAATATTGACCTGCACATGACATTTATGTACAGATGTATATAATTACGATGTACATGTATTTATTCAAATTTGTGATTTGTTTTATAAAATTACACATACGAGATTGTAGTATACTTATGAGACATAGGTACCTCTTATAATACCATTGCATTAGTAGGGCAATGAATTTCTCATTTACTAATATATTGAACACTACACTGGCTTTAAGATAACCGTCAAAAGTATATGTTTAAAGTCGTCTGCTTTGATTAAACTTAAAAAGAATGCGACTTGTAACACATTGACAATCTTAATTATAATGTTGATACAGGATTGAAAACCCAATATTGTTAGGGGAATTAAGAACATTCCTTAATTGACAGTTTTTGTCTTTTCCAACAATGTTTTCTAAAAAAGTTTGCCGAAAAGTCGTTAAACATCGTGTGTGCCAAGGTAATCGTCACATTGTTTTCACTACCAAAGAACTGCTGCAGACGATTTTGAAAACGTCAATGCAAACATATGGAACTTCATTATAAATTAACAACCTTGCATCAAAATGAAGACATTTCTGTTTATGAGTAACCTTACCTTTGTCACAATGTTTTCAAACGTCGTTTGCTGCAAATAAGTTTAAGTGTGTGGAACACTATTGAACTAAACGTTACACGCACACCTACTTAAGGACAGTTTCATGTAATGCTGATCCATCGAGATCATATTTATGACAGAAAATATATTTTCAAAGCAATGTGGGAAGAGGAAAGGAAAACGTGTGAACAATTTCTCCATTTGTAAATTTGTTTTCATAAAAAAAACCATCTCATGCCAGTCCATCAACTCGCCTTTAGTAAAGAAGTGCAATGGGAAAGATGACACGTACCTTCTGTTTGGTGCGCGTTTTTCTGTTGAAAATGCATGTTCTGCAATACTTGAAATCAAGTCCTCTAAATGAATATTTTATAATGAAATAATTTAAGACGATTGTATTAGGGTATCTGTGATATCAGAGCATTTTGTGCGCAAGCATAGTTATTCAGAAATGTTCAATATGTCATGCAAATGGGATATATTTTAATTGTTTCACAATACTTTTAACAAGCCGATTACCTACGGAATAGAACGATTCTTGTTCGGTAGAGCTAACCTAAATCTGTTCGAGTAGAGTGGTTAAACTAATGTGTGCGCATGTCTAAGGTCAATTTATTTTAACGAAACAAAAGTCTGTACACTTGAAAACTAATACTGATAGTAACAAGACGGATGTTTGATGCAAAGCATCAAACAGAAGCCGCAATATTTCGTTTCACATGAAGAAATAAGAAAAAAAATCATTTAAATCCACAAACATTAGAACAATTTAATCTGTAGTCAGTAATGCTGATATCGATTATTGAAGATATAAGTTTTATGTAGGATATTTAACCTGGCAGGGTCTGTGTTTTAAGTGAATGAGATACTTTAGAGTTAAGCTGATCATAAAAAGTGACATATAATACTAAAGATAAATGGACAAGAGGTTATGATAAATTTAAATTAGTACCAAAAACAATCAACTATTTGTATTGAACACACGCCCTGTTATGACAATGTTTTATCAAATAATGCTGACACACAGAAAACTCTGTTTTTCGTTTGTATCGGTAAGTCATGATAATGGATAAGGGTTTCCCACATAAAACAAATCTGCAGTAGACGACTTTGAAATTATCAAGTAAAAAAAAAAATCTCTATAAATGATCGTATGATAATTGAAAAGTGTTGAATTATTATGGCAAATGCAGATAATGCTCATTATGAGCAATTTCTCCTTTTTGCCACAATGATTTCAATGATGTCTACTCTGACAGACTTTAAAATCATCAAGTACAAAACATAGAAAATCTCTATAAATGATAGTAAGATAATTGAAAAGAGTTGAAATTATTGTGGCAAATTGAGCAATTGAAACTATGATCAAAGCTGTCGGATTACAAACGCACAATCTCGAGTTGACGAAACTGATGTGAACTCGTGTCGTGATTAGCATTCAGAAAATCAAGTAAACGTATTTCTATGTACACGTAATCCGAAAGACTGACAATAGCTGCAGCGACTTTTGAAAACATTGTGACAAAAAGAGAAATTGATCACGAGGAATTTATCCTTTTGCTACAATGTTTTCTATTTTATGTCCATAAATTATACCTTCATTTAGCAAGATGTTCCAATGTTTACTTAATGTGCTACGTATAATTGAAAGGCTTAACATGTTGTTGGCTAGGCAAAATACACTGATATCGTGTTTACCGCGATATTCATGAAATATGGAACTGCAACAGCGAAAAAGAACGAAATTGATCTTGAAACAGATATTTCTGTGGTTTAAATATTTTCATGTCTGCATTTTGCGATGACAATTGTACTTAAAGTTAACTTTGAATCCAGTATGTACATGAAAGTCAGATTATTAAAAGCAAAGCAAATGAAAAATGTATGTAAAATTGCGATAAAAATGAAAATCTATAAATAGACTATAGATGAATGGTACTGTCTTTTATTTTAGCTCTTAACTTGATTCGGGAACAAGAGTCGCTGCGTTGCCGCTTACGGCATTTACACACTAGACCAAATTGAGATCGGTTTAAAACGCGTTGGTGAATACGGATTAAATCTAAAACGTGGACTAAATATTAAGATTTAGATTTAGACAAATATCTAAATTGAAAAGTTTAGTGAATACGGGACGAGGCTTCTTCGTCTAATTACTGCGTAATATATCATAGCATGTAATTTTAAGGAACCAGACTACATTTACAAATTCAATAGAAGGGTTCTCTATTTTACTGTCTAGAGTAGATAAAGTATGAATTTCGCTTAAATAAAAATGTACATACATTCAATTAATATACTGGCCTTTGTCTTTTGTTTTTAATTTGTAAAACTCACACATGTATATAGAGTGTAAAAGGGATGTTTTAAAAGTCATTACCTTAAATTAATGTACTTAGAAAGGACACAGAGAAATCAAGATATGTGGTCACGCTGGCAGGTCTAAATATTCTCCTTGACCGAAAATTAAAAGCATCCCTACAGGAAGCCGCCTCCTGGCGGCTTCCAATGATAATAACAATAAAGGTAACCGCATAGTCTGAAATAGCGTTCCCCTACCATAACATTATTAGTACCAAGGTACGAGCTATCGTGGCCTTCCCGCCAAATATTTACTCCACACACATTCTATCGTGGTCTTCCCGCCAATTTTTACTCCACACACATTCTATCGTGGCCTTCCCGCCAAATATTTACTCCACACACCATTGTATCGTGGCCTTCCCGCCAAATATTTACTCCACACACCATTGTATTGTGGCCTTCCAACCAAATATAAACTCAACACACTGTTGTATCGTGGCCTTCCCGCCTAATATTTACTCCACACAACATTGTATCGTGGCCTTCACGCCAAATATTTACTCCACACACCATTGTATCGTGGCCTTCCAACCAAATATAAACTCTACACACTGTTGTATCGTGGCCTTCCCGCCTAATATTTACTCCACACACTAGTGTATCGTGGCTGTCCCGTCAAATATTTACTCCACACAACATTGTATCGTGGCCTTCCCGCCAAATATTTACTCCACTCAACATTGTATCATGGCCTTCCCGCCAAATATTTACTCCACTCACCATTGTATCGTGGCCTTCCTGCCAAATATTTACTCTACTCACCATTGTATCGTGGACTTCCCGCAAAATATTTAATCCACACACCATTGTATCGTGGCCTTCCCGCCAAATATTTACTTCCCAAACCATAGTATTGTGGCCTTCCAGCCAAATATTTACTCCACACACCATTGTATCGTGGCCTTCCAACCAAATATAAACTCCACACACTGTTGTATAGTGGCCTACCCGCCAAATATTTACACCTCACATCATTGTATCGTGGCCTTCCCGCCAAATATTTACACCACACACCATTGTATCGTGACCTTCCCGTCAAATATTTACTCCACACACCATTGTATCGTGGCCTTCCCGCTAAATATTTACTCCACACACCATTGTATCGTGGCTTTCTCGCAATCTATTTACTCCTCACAACATTGTATCGTGGCTTTCTTGCCAAATATTTACTCCTCATATAATTGTATCTTGCCAAATATTTACTCCACTCACCATTGTTTCGTGGCCTTTCCGCCAAATATTTACTCCACACACCATTGTATCATGGCCTTCCCGCCAACTATTTATACCACACACCATTGTATCGTGGCCTCCCGGACAATATTTACACCACACACCATTGTATCGTGGCCATCCCGCCCAACATTTTCTCCACACAACATTCCTCTCATGTACCTGGCTACCTTCCAACATTGATTGGCAGAATTATTTGTATCAATCATCGGAAATATTGAATGGCAGAAGTGGAGATATTGATCATTCTTTATATAATATTTAAACGATGGACCCAAATTATACGCTTATATTGACTTGACACTTGTATATACCACTTTGTCTCTTCGTTTTTGTGGCGTTATTATCACATGTTTACACGCCAGTAAAAGATTGTTAACGTTTGCCTTTATTTTATATAAACTCGACATAATTTACGAAGATAAATCTGCTTATCAATGTAGTCTCGTCCTGACATACAGTACTTACTACGCGTCTAGTTCATAAAGTTCATAAAGTAATCGAAACCAAATAAGTCGAAACTTATAAGCATATTGCTTTTTACAGGTCCATTGAGTTTTGTTTTTTCCCTCTTTGTAATATAATTTGAGTTACTTAATAGTTTTTCTTTGTTCTATTAACTTATAAAATGTTCATGTATTTGGAATGACCCGTGTCACTTAGTAAGGCATATAACATCTTGCATTGAATTTGTAGAGGTAAACCCAATATTTATTTAATCTTGATTTAAAACTATTGAGTGTAGGTGCTTCAACTACTGTTGATGGTAGATTGTTCCAGTTTTCTATTACCCTAATATTAAAATTATTTTTTCTTATTTCTGTTCTAGCTCTTGTTTTATAAAGTTTATATTTGTGACCCCTAGCTTGTGTAGCAACATCCCTTTTGTCCAGTAATTTAATAGAAATCTTGTCTAAATTGTTCAAGAGTTTGTATGTTTGAATGACGTCAGTTCTTGTTCTTCTGTATTCCAGCGTTGGAAGTCCTAGATGTAAGAATCTGTCTTTGTAGTTATACCCTTTAATCTCTTGAATAATTTTGCTTGCTCGTCTTTGGACATTTTCTACTAATACTGCATATTTTTTTGTAAGATGGCCCCCAAATGACAGAGGCATACTCCAAATGAGGTCTGACAAGGGCTTTATATAGTTGATGAAACATTTCAGTGTCCAAGTATGTAAAGGTTTTCACTATTGGGCCTAAATTCCTGTTGGCAATGTTGACCTTGTTTTGTATGTTTATGTCAAATTTGAGTTTGCTGTCGAATATAAATCCTAGGTCTTTTTGTTGTTCAACTGTTTGGATTTGATGATGGTTGTTGTCTATGTCCCTCATGAAGAAATCAATTTGTTTGTTCCGCCCTATATGCATGGTCTTGCATTTCTTGATATTAAACATCATCTGCCATTTGTTGGCCCAATCGCATGCTTTGTAGATATTGCTCTGTAGATTTTCTTTTTCTTCTTTTGTGTTTGTCACCGTATATAGTTTAGTGTCATCTGCAAATAGTTTGACAGTGCAGTCCAAGTCTTCCGGGATGTCATTGATGAATATAAATTTATTTAGATTATCCTTTAAAGTGGTACATAATTTATTGTTCTATTTTCTAATAGTTTTTCTAATAGTATTTAGTTATTAGTACTATTTAGTCCAAATAGAATCTCCTTTATTTTTCAATATGGCGATATGGCAATTTTCTACCTAAATTGAACACGATGCACAAGTCAGAAAAAAAAAAAATCTATCGACTCCCTATTTTAATTTTTAATTTTGATGAAACTTCCAATAGTGTACGATTACTATGTCCGAAATGTTTTTATATGAGTAACGATCACTGATGGTCCTTAATAGTTATAATTAACACCGATTATTTATTAGAATATTCTCAGCTCAGAATAGTGTGTCCATTCTCTTGACCGGAACCGGAAGTAGTTAAATAGGAAGCTATGAATACTTGACAATGCAGGACAATGCAAGCAGGAAAATGGGGTTTTGCGTGGGATATTTCCTCTCGCACTTTTCAATATGAATATATATTACTTACAGTATTCCATATCAAGACAGCATAGTGGTAAGGGCGTAGCATAAGTTACCATTTGAAAATGTATTGAGATATTGAGAAACAATAGTTTGACTTTCACTTTTATCACATCAGACAGCATTGTGGTAAATGCGTAGCATAAGTTATCATTTGAAAATGTATCGAGATGTTTGTTTCAACAATAGTTAAGACTCTTACACTTAACACACCAGACAGCTCCACATCCAGCGCGTTTATTTAACACATGTTAAAAGCGTCACTCGCTAAATGAATATATAAAAAGTACAAAAAGCTTACTATTACCATTGTATGTGAAATTGTTTAATAGTGTTCTTGACACAGGATTTATTCCAGACACATGGCTTGAAGGCACTATAATTCCAATTTATAAAAATAAGGGGGACCCCAAAGACCCTAATAATTACCGGCCTATAACTATTTTAAGTTGTTTAGGTAAACTCTTTACATCAATATTAAATAATAGATTGACAACATTTTTAGAGGAAAATAATATTCTAAATGAAAATCAAGCTGGTTTCCGAAAACATTATTCTTGCTCTGATCATATATTTACGCTACATGCGCTAATAAATATATTAAAAAGAAGAAAACAGAAACTCTTCGTTGCCTTTATAGATTTTTCCGCTGCATTTGATAAAATCTGGAGATTTGGTCTGTGGACAAAACTTTTACAAATTGACATAAATGGAAAGCTGTTTCAAGTTATCTTTAACATGTATAACAGTATTAAGTCTCGTGTTTCACATAATGGCAATTTATCAGCCCAATTTTTGTCTGAATGCGGGGTTAGACAAGGCGAAAATCTTTCTCCTATACTTTTTTCTATATACTTAAATGATTTACAGGCGCACATGCAAAATAATGGTTCCGTTGGCATAGAGTTAGGTGATCTCTTAAATGAAACTATATGGCTTAAACTTCTGCTTTTACTCTATGCGGATGATACCATTATTGTATCTGATTCACCAATAGACTTCCAAAATTCACTTAATTTATTTAACGATTATTGTAATGAGTGGAAATTAAAAGTGAATATGAATAAAACAAAAATAATTATAGTTGGCGCGAGAAACACCAGCAATTATTCTTTTACATTAGGTGAAGAAAACATTGAAATAACCGACCGATATCATTACCTTGGAGTTACGTTTTCTAGCAACGGCTCTTTTCTAAATGCTAGGAAACATGTTGTACAACAAGCAACAAAAGCCATGTACCTCCTCTTTAACAAATCTTGCAATGCAGATCTACCAATAGATTTGACTATTAAATTATTTGACCACACAGTCCTCCCTATACTTACGAAATATTTGGATTTGAGAATATTGATATCATAGAAAAGGTTCATAATAACTTTCTTAGAAGAATAACAAAAGCGAGGAAAAGTACACCAATGTATATGATCTACGGCGAGTTAGGAAGACACCCATTATCTATAAACATATATAGCAACATGATCGCTTTCTGGAATCGACTTCTCATATGTAAAGAACAAAAACTATCATTTCAAATATATAAATACATGCTCAATCAAAATAACTTGGAATACAAATGGGTTAACAAAATAAAACATATATTAAATTCTGTCGGACGTACAGATTTATGGCTAAATCAACATGAAATCACACAAAATAATATACATAAAAATATAAAGCAATGCCTAGTAGACCAGTATAAACAGTCGTGGAATGCACAGCTAACGCAATCTAATAAGGGTTTAATATATCAAAGTTTTAAAACTGCGCTTGAATTTGAACCATATTTCAAGTTATTATCACTAAAGGAAAGCTTACTCCTTTTTAAATTCAGAAGCTCAAATTTTAAGCTGCCTATTGAAATCGGTACTGTATTCCAAGAAAGAATATGTACTTTATGTAACCGCGACGAAATCGGTTCTGAACGCCATTATTTGCTCAGCTGTGAATACTTTCTTCAACCGCGTAACTTATATCTTAATAATCTTATCCTAACAGAAAATGAACTATGCTTTAAACAACTACTTTGTTCAAATTCCGAACACGTTTTAAAACCAATTTGCGCATTTCTAAAGGTAGTTTTAAAATCCTTCCGTTAACAGATACCAATGCCCCCGGCTGTATTTAAATTCATCTTACCTTACAGTGAACCGTTAAAACTTAAACACTAAGTTTAAATTGTTATTCCTATATATTCTACCATTAAGTATACATCATTAAATAGCGACCATTATCATACTAAACTTTTACTTACCCAACGCATGACTGTTTATATAATCCATTTGAACTTGATATGTATTTGTAAACACATGTCATTCCAGCGAATATTAAGTTCATTGATCTTGAACCAGTTTTTGGCTCGTGCTGTATTCATTGATAAATCCAAAGTATGCTTTACTATGGAATGTGCACTATACTATTATCAGTATGAAGTCACGTGAATCGCCAAATTGAATATCTGTACTCATGTTTAGCACGTGCTCTATTCAACGACGTAGCACACTGTAGTACGCTATTTACTATGGAATGTGTCTCATTGAACATTATGAATTTTATGATTATAGTATTTGAGTGTTTGTGTATCGACAATCAAGCGTTTCCCCCATAACGCACAACGCAATGAACTGGACATTTGGATACTACAAAAATGTATTCATGTTTATAACTGAACATTTAATTCATAAACATTAACATTACACCGGAATCATTTTTTAAGCATAATAATTGTATTTATAACCCCATATTGTATATTGAATACTTGGGTGTAATAAAGAGTATGTTCTGTTCTGTTCTGTTCTGTTCTGCTATTGAAGTAGCTAAAAAGGGTCATAATCGAATGCAGGTCCGAGGTAAAGTCATTATCAAAGACATAAAAAGGTTCCACCATCGAAGCACGGATGTTTAGTTTTCAACTACAACGATGGCATAGATAATAACATTCCAACGTAGAAAATCCTGGAAATGTTCCAAGAAAAAAATCGAGATAATGTTGAACCACCGTTGAGACCATCATACACGAGAATATTTAAAATACATAATGAATTGTATGAAGTGCGAAACACTTTGTCCCGGTAGTAGAACACTTTGTCACGGGAATGGAACGCTTTGTCACGGGAATGGAGCGCTTTGTCACGGGAGTGGAGCACTTTGTCACAGTAGTGGAACACTTTGTCACGGGAGTGGAACACTATGTCACGGGAATGGAATGCTTTGTCACGGAAGTGGAGCACTTTGTCACGGGAGTGGAACGTTTTGTTACGGGAGTGGAATTTTTTGTCACGGGAGTTGAGCGCTTTCTCACGGGAATGGAACGCTTTTTCACGGGAATAGAACACTTTGTCACGGAAGTGGAGCACTTTGTCACGGGAGTGGAGCACTTTGTAACGGGAGTGGAACAATTTGACACGGGAGTGGAAAACTTTGTCACGGGAATGGAACACTTTGTCACGGGAGTGGAACACTTTGTCACGAGAATGGAACGCTTTGTCACGGGAATGGAACACTTTGTCACGGGAATTGAGCGTATTGTCATGGAAATGGAACATTTTGTCGCGTGAGGGGAACACTTTGTCACGGGAATGGAAAGCTTTGTCACGGGAGTGGAGCACTTTGTCACGGGAGTGGAACACTTTGTCACGGGAGGGGAATACTTTTTCACGGGAATGGAACGCTTTGTCACGGGAATGGAACACTTTGTCACGGGATTGGAGCACTTTGTCATGGGAGTGGTGCACTTTGTCACGGAAGTGGTACACTTTGTCACGGTAGTGGAACACTTTGTCACGGGAATGGAGCGCTTTGTCACGGGAATGGAACACTTTGTCACGGGAATGGAAAACTTTGTCACGAGAGTAGTGCACTTTGTCACGGTAGTGGAACACTTTGTCACGGGAATGGAGCGCTTTGTCACGGGAATGGAACACTTTGTCACGGGAATGGAACACTTTGTCACGAGAGTGGAGCACTCTGTCACGGTAGTGGAACACTTTGTCACGAGAATGGAGCGCTTTGTCACGGGAGTGGAACACTTTGTCACGGGATTGGAGCACTTTGTCAAGGGAGTGGTGCACTTTGTTACGGAGGTGGTGCACTTTGTCACGGGAGTGAAACACTTTGTCATGGGAATGGAACACTTTGTCACGGGAATACACACTTTGTCACGGGAATAAAGCGCTTTGTCAGGGGAGTGGAACACTTTGTCACGGGATTGGAGCACTTTGTCACAGGAGTGGAGCACTTTGTCACGGGATTGGAGCACTTGCTCAAGGGAGTGGTGCACTTTGTCACGGGAGTGGTGCACTTTGTCACGGGAGTGAAACACTTTGTCATGGGAATGGAACACTTTGTCACGGGAATACACACTTTGTCACGGGAATGGAACACTTTGTCACGGTAGTGGAACACTTTGTCACGGGAATGGAACGGAACGCTTTGTCACGGGAATAAAAAGCTTTGTCAGGGGAGTGGAACACTTTGTCACGGGATTGGAGCACTTTGTCACGGGAGTGGAGCACTTTGTCACGGGAGTGGAACACTTTGTCATGAGAATGGAACGCTTTGTCACGGGAATGGAACGCTTTGTCACGGGAGTTGAACACTTTTTCACGGGAGTGGAACGTTTTGTCACGGGAGTGGAGCTTTGTCACGGGAATGGAACGCTTTGTCACGGGTATGTAGTGCTTTGTCACGGAAATGGAACACTTTGTCACGGGATTGGAACACTTTGTCACGGGAGTGGAACACTTTGTCACGGGAATGGAACGCTTTGTCACGGGAATGGAACACTTTGTCACGGAAATGGAACGCTTTGTCACGGGAATAGAACGCTTTGTCACGGGAATGGAACACTTTGTCACAGGAGTGGAACCCTTTGTCACGGAAATGGAACACTTTGTCACTGGAATGGAACGCTCCGTCACGAGAGTGGAGCACTCTGTCACGGGAATAGAACACTCTGTCACGGGAGTGAAACCCTTTGTCACGGGAGTGAAACACTTTGTCAAGGGAGTGGAGCACTTTGTCACGGGAGTGGAACGCTTTGTCACTGGAGTGAAACACTTTGTCACGGGAGTGGAACGCTCTGTTACGGGAGTGAACGCTCTATCACGGGAGTGGAACGCTTTGTCACGGGAGTGGAACACTTTGTCACGGGAGTGGAACGCTCTGTCACGGGAGAGGAACGCTCTGTCATGGGAGTGGAACGCTTTGTCACTGGAGTGAAACACTTTGTCACGGGAGTGGAACTCTCTGTCACGGGTGTGGAACGCTTTGACACGGGAGTGGAACGCTTTGTCACGGAACGCGCCGGCGCTTGGAAGTTCTTTCCTAAATCATCCCCAACATACATTGATTCTTCAGCATAATACCTTAAATAAAGGAAATATTGAATAAAGTTGAAAACATTGTGACAGAAGTTATCTTCTACAGAGTCGACAGAAAGGGTCTGTAAGCGGGACAGGGTTAAACTATCTAAACCGTAGTTTGATAAATAACAACATAAGTATATTAAATAACATTCGATAATACATTGTATTTACATAATACAAAATCATTATATACAGCATAAATCAAAGACTATTTGTAGTACGATTGTTTAAACGAGTGTATAGAATTGTACTCGTGCTCCTTTTCCCATTTTGTTTTGATTAAGTTGACATATCACGCCTGATTGGCTTCCACTGTTTATCTTCATATTTTAATAATGCAATCAAAAGTGAATTTTACCTATATTTGACAAGCATGTTGTTTCGCTGTTATTGAATATTTCCCTATGCCCAGAGTATTAAGGACATTATCGATTCAAACCATGTCGGCGTAATCGATATTCAATCGTGGACAGAACACTGCCGAAGGAACAAGTCAAAACACAAAAGTGTTAACAGCACATAAAAACAATATCAAATTATACAATAAAAAGTTTATTGCATGAGTATGAGATACTATTGTAGTGGAATTCGTCCAACACAATGTTTCCCCATAGAAATGCAATAACCTATAATACTGATGCAAACACATATAATACTGATGCAATAACCTATAAAACAGATTCAATAACCTATAATACTGATACTGATGCAATGACAAATTGTACTGATGCAATAACCTATAAAACAGATTCAATAACCTATAATACTGATACTGATGCAATAAAACATAACACTGGTGCAATAACCTATAAAACAGATAAAATAACCTATAATACTTATACTGATGCAAACACATATAATACTGATGAAATAACCTATAAAACAGATTTAATAACCTATAATACTGATACATACTGATGCAATGACATATAATACTGATGCAATAACCTATAAAACAGATTCAATAACCTATAATACTGGTGCAATAATGTTTATGCAATGGCCTAGAAACCAGATGCATTAACATATAATACACATACATACTCTATAAATAGATGCAATACTATATAATACAGATGCAATAAACTAAAATACAGATGCAATAACCTATAATACAGATGCAATAACCTATAATACAAATGCAATAACCCATAATATAGATGAAATAACACATAAAACATATGCAATAACCTATAATATTCGCAAAACGTGATTCCTATATATGTATACTGTCTTGGGGTATAACCATACTATTGATGATACAAGATTGCTCATACGATACGACCACAAAGTGTAATCATATATTATGATATCATATTTACATTTCGAATAGTTTTCATCATATTGAAATTGGATAAGGACGATAGATTTAACTTATAATGTCCCTCTCCACACTATACACATTTATACATCAAAAACAATGCAGACAAAATAAATAAAGTATAACGGCAGGGTTGAGGAAGGGCAATTATATTGATGATGATATGTGGGTTTATAAAAAAAATGATTTAATCTCTTTGTGGCTGCTTACCATAGAATCATCATGCAGGAGCACTGTAATTGATATATTTGTTATGTTTTGTAGATATCGGTTAAGTAGCCTTCTATGCTCAGCATAAAGAGGACGTTCAAAGATGCATGTGCATAATGGCGATTCAACAATTTTAATCATGAGCAAGCGTTGATATAGAGAGCTACAGTTTTCTCTGAGGCGCACGTGAAGTAGTTGGACCACATGCCGACCAAGGAAGATCTGCATCTTCGCCGGTTCGAAAAATCCCGAAGATCGTTTATAGTATATCGGGGACCAAAGTGATATTCTTGTAAAACTAGTTGGGTTACACCTTTAGTTATTTGCAAGCTTAATTTGGGACATTATACCAAACAGGCGGACATTAAAGGCTCTGGTAAGCACAAATTCACCAGAAGATTCACCATTCGCAGAAGAAATAGGACATTGTTTTGCACGACGCGTTTCCATTATAATTCTTAATAACCCGCAATGCATTTGAGCCGTTCCAGGGGTAAACTAACATTGTGGACTCTGCGTAAAGTATCTATCCGGATCAACCTAAGCATGCCACGCAGGCTAATCCATACAGACACCTTTTCCCTCTTGTGGATGTCTTGCTTCAGAAATCATTACTCTATACCTCTATCCGCCTGAGATGAAATGTGTTGGCCCGGATTAGCCTGCGCGGATTACACAGGCTGATATGGGTTGATACCTTACGCAGAGTTCATAATGGTGGTTTTCTCGTGGAACGGCTCATTTCTATTATTTTTAATAGCATAATAATGGACTAAATACAATAATAGAGAAATTGTTGAGATGATAATTATTTGTGGTAATCATGTCTTCTGACAAGATGTACTGATTCAAACGACATGTGATTATTCAACAGTAGTAGGCTTGTATTGAATATATTATGAAAAAAAGGAGAACTTACTCATTTTCGGCAATTTCGCATTTTCTCACTCTGCTTTCAGATATGTATAAAATTAAACTTTCACTTTACAGATACTAGCATACGTATGAAGTATAGTTTACAAGCTTTTGTAATCATTATTTTTACCTATTAACAATTTACGCATATTAATCCTTTACCCTATGAGCTGTCATCAAACTTGTTTTCCAATTCAAAAACCTATGTAGGAAAACAGGTATTGTTTCGAGTTGAAAATCTAGATAAAAAAGGATAATTTAAACTCTTAAAAATTGAGAAATTATCTTTATCAAGACTATGGTGAGACTGTGTGAACACGCTGGCGTACCTGGGCATTCACTGTACGCAGATGCAACACGACACTTAATAGCCAGACGCTGTTATAGAGTGGTCCGAATGGGCTGGATAGGCCTAATGGAATATAATTAAAACAAATATTAATATAAATATAAATCATTTAGCACTCCCGCGAGACTGAAAAAAAAAAAACAACCCATCAATACACTTGCTTTACGGGAAAGCTAATAAAAGAAGTCAACTCTAAAATAGTTTAACGCATGAAACATGTTTGCGATGCAGTAAGGTATGGCAATAATATCTCATTTAGCCTGATAGGGGTTCAAAGTATTTTTTGTAGATCTAGATCTTGACGCACATGAGTTGCTTCCTTCTCCGGGCCATTAGTTGTCGTAAGACCCCCAAATGTTACCTTTACATATGGTATGTACAATTGGATGGCAAACAGGAACAAGTTTGTTTTCCTTTGTTTAACAGAAAAGCCAAATTACTGGCCGAAATGGGGAAAAATAATGATGACGTTTGAGATTATTATAAATGAACATAGTTAATACAGTTTTTAAAAAGGTTCATGTATTTGGTAAATATCATCCATACGCCGTCTAAAGGAAAATCATTTGTGTTAATACCAACTGTAGAAAATGACGAAAAGGGGTCATATTACACAGACACAGCCGAGTCTATAGATATGCACATTCTTACCACTGTCAGTCTATTTATAGAAAAATCTTCTGGGGTAAGGCGTGACCAAAATATTGAATTCAGTCATAACAGAAGCATTCCAGCACGTTGATGTGTAAACACTTTGGAATGAAATGAGATAAAAAATCGACCATTCCAAAATATTTGACGAAGTGAGACAAAACTGTTGTTGTTTGCAAATACATATAATACAGCGTGAATAGTTCACCTGACGAGAAACTTTTACAACAACAAATGAGAAAAGTGTAACGTCTAGAAACCCTGCTGCATTAATTGTGTTTATAAAGCATAAAAGACAATTTTGGAAAATTTGAAACTGCTCGTACGTGACATTATATAAATATCATATGAGAGCATGTGTGACATTGATATTGTCAACCCGAGAGCAGAATGTCACCCGAGGCGATTAAAAATCAGCATATCTAAATGGTTAATAAAACAGCATTCTGTTCATTTCAGGCAGCATTTAACTTATACGTTGTGCATAACGATCACAATACTGATTTTTATAAAGACCCAGTATCTGCTCAAAAACAACGTTATACAGGCTTATACAGACTCATGTTTGGTTGTAATGTGTTTTACGCCGCTTTCAATACTATTTCAGTTATGTTGTGGCATTTCATAGAAAATTTACTAGTACTACTGTTTCATTTATCCTGAAACCAGAGAGTCATTTTTAAATAATTCGGGCTGGGATCAAACCTGTGGTGTTATCAGATCCAATTTAAATACAGCGATGTATTTTGGCCTGATGTTTAAAAATTAAAATATGAACTACCTGTCAACTTTTAACCCAGGTTGTCTGTGTTTTATAAATTTGACGAACATATATAATAAGCCTGTTCATGTAAAGATGTGAATAAATGGTATTTGTGAAGGGTGTAGGTTCAGATCAACCTGTACATCTGTTTTATCAAAATATACACACGTTATCAAAATATACACACGTTATCAAAATATACACACGTTATCAAAATATACAAACGTTATCAAAAGCTATACATCAGATTATATAAGTGATTTGTAAATAGTGTATATCTAGGTCAGAATGTGTGAATGCACAGGATAATGATCAACACATTAACAAATAACCCCCAAATTAATGTTTATAGACCGTTCAGCACTACAACGTTTACTTAGTTGTATGTCATCGTACTTCCTGGAACAAATTTCAATCAGAGGCCTGGAAATCCTGTCTCTAATAAAAGCACTGTGTCATTTTCTTAAAATATCACGGTTGACGTATTTTAATCGTATGGGCCTTGCACGTTATGTAAAGAAAAGAGTAACATGTTTATTCTATTATGTATAGACAATGGCTCTAACTTCCTCGTCAGCATGTAGCAAAATATACCCTAAAATCTGTAAAATGTCACCGTAAGTGTCGTGATTTAAAGTCCGGTAGTAAACTGATTGTTTATGGATACAAATCCTTGTAACCAGTGTTAGGATAGATATTTAGCAACATGCGGACCTTGGTCAAATCCGGCTTACGAGGAAGTTACAGCCCTTGACTTTACACATATAAACGTGTTGAATAGTGTTTCAGGTACCCTGATGCATACGTATAACAATAGTATAAAGGGAGATTACCGGGAAGGGTATTTCTCTAATTTTCACAAATAAAACTGCAGACGCCAGTGGTTTAACTTTCATACAATCTAGAATAAATATATATATAATCTGTATGAATTAGTGTATATTCATATGCAGCCGTTTTGAGTAATAAAGGTGCTTTAACTGGATGGTATAGGACTAGTCCAAGTTTTTTTTAGTCTCACCCAAGAGGTTTATTATAGAATCAAGCAACATTGTCTCATACACACACTAGAAACTACATAGAACATGGAGAACCTATACAGACCGATCAGAGGCATGTGCTATTCAAAAATACTTAGACACACAGAATGTACTGTGGGTGAAAACATTTCCTTGGAAATAACCGAAATCTATTCCGTCATTAGAAGCCATGAAAAGCTGAAAATGACAAAAATGCTTGCTGAACAACAACATAAGCAGCCTTTTCCTCAGCACCGTATCAGTGCACCTTAAGATCGCCACACAGTTATTCAACCAACAAAACGGTTGATAAGTGTGTGACGCGCCTCAGACTATATAACAACATATTTCGAGGAAACATTGGTCAATACATTAAGGGCGGTTCTTGCATACGCCCAATATGTAATGTGCAATATACCACAGAGCATTTTCTGTTACATTGTAGGGTACACAGGGAAGCAAGGGAAGAACTATCCAATGTCATACAGGGGTCTGGTATGCAAATGTCAATAACTGACATTCTTTTTCCATCCAAAGCACTCCAGACATCATTGTTTAAGGCATTGGAGACATATCGCCTAGATTGCCAGATGACAGACAAAATATAGCTGTTATCTGGTATAATCACAACGTTTTTTTGTAGTTTTAGTGTCTAAAACAGTGTGATATTGTTGCACTTGTGTGTTCATATTCAAACTCAGTGTTTAAACTACCCTTTTACAGCAGTTTTTATACCGAACTGGTGGGGGAAGCGTAGTATATGTTAAATGTATATAAAACACCATATGCGAAGGACCCACTAGCTTAACACAGACATTACAGTTCCTATGTTTGTACATACCCTATATTAGATACAGAGGAGGCCCACAAATAATATCGGTATTGCTACAAACACTCAAACAACAAAATATAACAATATAGCCAAAAAAGCACAATAGACAAATATAATCAAATGGCACAGTGAGTATAATAGGCACCTGATTGGGACCGTTGTTGTTGACCGGAAGATATTACGTATGTTGTAAATAATTTTACATTTACTTTTTAACCCACACTGTGCTAAAACTATACCCAATAATAAATGTGTGTACAACATATTTCGATCCACCCTTTGTCCATTTGACCAGTTGAGGTATATATATAACCTTACACAACTTTACGGGCGAAGGATGAACTTCGATTTACTCAATGCGCGGGGCTTATGATTGGCTAATGACAAAACACTTGGTCTTGATCAGCTCTTGCCGTTCAATCAAGCTGAGAGGCGAACTTGACCAAAAAACGGATTGAAAATTGAGCCACTCAGAGGCCCCCTAGCAAAGATTGTTGAACCATTGACTATCATATAAAACATTGTTACTACACTTAGAACGATATAGACATATTTATTTTTTAGGCAAACAAGTGATACATATACATTTATTTTTTAAGCAAACAAGTGATACATATACATTTAGACAAAATCAATAGTTTTAAACAATTTATACAATTATTATAACAGTATACGGGAAAAATGTAAAGCAATTGGAAATTATTAATCGTAAGTCAATAATGATAAATAAAACATAGACATTATGAAAACATAGTCCCTCTTAAAATGTTGAAAGGAGAAAACAATAGCATTTCGCCAAATGGCTTCATGCCGAGAAGGCTAGGGTAAACACACCCATATGATGATGATACATGTCTAGTAGGGATAAGACAGCATACCCGATCGAACGTCCGAGTACGGGTTATCATAATAGGTATTCGAGTACATGTTATTTATTTCCCCATTTTTCGTTATTGTTCTCTGTGTAATGTACTCATTAAATTACTTAATAATTGAGCCGTCCCGCGAGAAAACCAACATTATTGCTTCTGCGTAATATATCGACCCAGATCAGCCTGCGCAGTCCGCACAGACTGATCTTGGTCGACACATTCCGACTCAGGGGGATAGAGGTATAGAGTAATAATTTCTAAAACAGAAAACTCACAGGAAGCGAAACGTATCTATCAGGGTAAGCCTGCGCGGCATGCTTATGCTGATTCGGGTCTATACTTTACGCAGAGTCCACAATTTTGGTTTTCTCGCGGAACGGCTCTTGTGTTGGTAAAACGGCAATGCATTTAACAATTATTATTAACTATGTATTGCTTTTATGTTCCTTCGATTTTATATAATTAATCTTTATTATTATATAACCTATGAATAGACGCTTTTTCATTGACTAAAAAGTAACTTTTTTGTCTGATATGCACCAGTTTTATAAATAGTAACAGGGGAAGACCGGTGAATCCCATGAGCCACCTATTAATATCCGTCGCATTTATCCGTACGCTACGGAATTACTATGTTGTAAATTGAGGGTTATAGAATAAAACAGTTATGGGCTTTTCAGCTGTTATACATGATGTTGATATGTACCAAAAAATCATTATAGACCTCGGCTATCGCCTCGGTCAATAATGATTTTTTTGGTGCAAATCACATCATGTATAACAGCTGAAAAGTCCATAACTGTATATTATTTTCCTTTGGTATGTATTCCTTACATCAGGAGGGGGAGCATTTTGAAATATTTGTTATACCCCGATTTCGTTTCGAACGTTGCTCACCCGACTTCGTTAAATACATAACAGATATATATAATTTAAAACGAAGAAATATATCGGATTATTAATAGCGTTGCCCTGATGAATAGAATAAACAAAACCGGTTGGCACGTCTAAAGCCAGTGAAGTTTCTCCTTTCTTTTATACTATCATTTGTTCTTGTTCCGGTATATTTGTTCTAAATTAACTATATATATATAAACATCAATGAGCACGTCTCATGAAAAACGAGCTTCGGAATTTGCGACCATCGAAGATGAAGATTAGCTTGCGCCTTTTGCCTAGTCTGACTAGGATCTTTCCCGTTCGTCATGTTGTCCTGCAAACATCCGGGATACCTTTGAGAACAGGGATGATAACACAATAATTGACAACATAAATATGCTGTGTTATCGTGATGATCGTTAATTTCATAACCTCCAAATATAGCTTATCGTATGCCGTATAAGGTTTAACAACTGTCCTGGTCACTAAAACGGCATTAAAGAGAAAAGGGATGATAACACACTTTCCCTTTATAGGCCCCCTCCAAAATGAATACACCAATCGTTGGAGTGAGCATTATTAGGCCATGGATCGACTAGCCGATTGTTTCTATGCACTCTACTGGTGCTGGGGCGTACTAAAAAAAAGTGTTTTCCGATTTCAAATCGAAGCTGTTGGCGCAATTTCGTCTAAAATCAACGAAAATCACCATTTCCTTCATACAGCCAGTTTTGGCGCCCAAACTGAATACACCAATCGATGGAGTGACGCCTTATAACGGTACTGATTGATTCGCCGATTGTTTCTATGCACTCTATGTGTGCTGGGGCGTACTGAAAAAATGTTTTCAGGTTTCCAATCGGAGCGATTGGCGCGTGGAGCAATTGGCGCGTTTCGGGCGAAAATCAAAGTTCCGTCTATTCTACCTCAAACCCCAAAAGAAAGACACCAATTGTTGGCCTGACACCTTATTAGGCCACATATCGACTTCAGACTGTTTCTGTACACACTCGTGGTGCTGAGGCATACTGAAAAATAGTTTTCAGATTTCCAATCGGAGCGGTTGGCGTGTTTCGGGCGAAATTCAACGAAAGTCACCATTTCCTCGACCTCCACACCGAAAGTAAAGACACGAATCGTGGACCTGATACCTTATCGGGCCACAAATCGACACGCAGATATTATCTCTGTACTCTAGTGGTTCTGGGACGTTCAGAAAAAGTGTTTTCAGAATTCCAATCGGAGCGGTTGGCGGGTTTCGGGCTAGAATCAACGACAAACACCATTTCCCCCATACGGCCAGTTTTGGCGTCCAAAATGAATACACCAATCGTTGGCCTGAGGCCTTAGAAGGCATCGGATCGACTCGCCGATTGTTTCTATGCATTCTATAGGTGGTGGGACGTACTGAAAAAGTGTTGTCAGATTTCCAATCGGAGCGGTTGGCGCGTTTCGGACGAAAAAAAGTTCCGTCTTCAGGGCTCTTTTCGACCTCCACCCCAAAAATAAAGACACCAATCGTTGGCTTGACGCCTTGTTAGGCCACGGATCGACTCAACGATTGTTTCTATGCACTCTAGTGAAGCTGGCGCGTACTGAATCAACTTTCCCTATATCTGAAAAAGTGTTTTCAGATTTCCAACGGAACTGTTGGTGCCTTTTGTGCGAAAATCAAAGTTCCGTCTAAAGGGCCTCTTCGACCTCCACCCCCAAAATAAAGACAACAATCGTTGGCCTGAAAAAGTGTTTTCAGATTTCCAATCAGAGCCTAGGCGCGTTTCGGGCTAAAATCAACGAAAATCACCATTTCCCCCATACGGCCAGTTTTTATGCCAAAACTGAACACACCAATCGTTGGCCTGACGCCTTATTACGCCACGGATCGACTCACCGATTGTTTCTATGCACTCTAGTGGTGATAAGGCGTACTGAAAAAGTGTTTCAGATTTCTGATCGGAGCGGTTGGCGCGTTTTGGTCAATCGTTGTCCTGACTCCTTATTAGGCCACGGAACGACTCGTCGACTGTTTTTATGCACTCTAGTGGAGTTGGAGCTTACTGAAAAAAGTGTTTTCAGATTTCAGATCGGAGCGGTTGCCGCGTTTCGGGCGAAAATCCCCATTTCCTCCATACGGCCAGTTTTGGCGCTCAATATGAATACACCAATCGTTGGCATGACTCCTTATTAGGTCACGGATTGACTTGCCGATTGTTTCTATGCACTTTAATGATACTGGTGTGTACTGAAAAGTGTTTCCCGATTTCCAATCAGAGCGGTTGGCGCGTTTCAGGGTTCCGTCTATAGGGATTTTTCAACCTCCAACCCCAAACTAAAGACACCAATCGTTGGCCTTACGCCTTATAAGACCACGGATCGACTCGCCGATTTTGTTTATGCATACTAGTGGTGATGGGGCGTACTGACAATGTGTTTTCAGATTTCCATTCGGAGCGGTTGGCGCGTTTCGGGTGAAAATCAACTTTCCTATATAGGGCCTTCGATTCGTTGTCAGTAATATATGTACAGTTATGTTGTATGTTAAATTCAAATTTTAAGTTTAAAATATGCAACATCAGCTTACTATATAACTACCAGTCAGCATAGTAAATATGATTAAGACATACGAGTCCCGGTTTGTAGAGTAAGCTTTAGTCAAGATTATTTGCTATACATTATTTCGGCATGGAAGGCATACATGAAATATTTATTATTGGAAATGTGGAATTCTCTACAATGTCCATAAAAGCGAACGTGTACCTGTTCCCATGGGACAGAGAGGCCAATTTAGAGCTCCATTTACCTTTCGAGATTCGTCATTCATCTTCAACCAACTATTTAATAAAAGTGGGATGGTAGCCAGTTGCATGTAAAGAATAGTACGTTAAGTACAGTACTAGCACAAGAGCCAGGACGCCCAGGTGAACTGAACGCTGTGATATGACGAATTAAACTCAGTCACTTTATCCTAATAAAGGGTTGTTGTATTAACGGACAGGAATTTGTCGTGATATAACAAATGATTGCGTTAATCTACAATAAATCAATGACACAACATCAACTCTTAAATGAGGGAGAAAATAGGGAAAGTCCCCATTTATTTATAAAGACACAGGATTTCTGTTCAGATCTATATTCAAAGAAATAGATGAAAATAGGAAAGTCCCTCTTTATGCATTGTATGAATTATTTGCATTTATATAGGGTATAGGGTTAGGGTTATTGTAATTTATTAGGTTTCTGTAGGAAAGTATTTAAACGTATTTCCTTGAGCAAATATAAGATCTAGGTTATGCATGTATAAATTAAGTACAGTTGTTCAGTGCTCTCTCCTCTCTCTCTCTCTCTCTCT
>JASEVX010000077.1:0-115000 GCA_031761405.1 Serripes groenlandicus
GCACCTCTGCAGGTCAAATCCCTTTCGGCGGTACAGTGAACGATTTTCCCATAACCCCGTTCCCACATGCATACACTCCCTATAAATGAACTATCGAAAACATTGTGTAAAAAACAGCCATTGCTCATCATGTTCTCAAAGGTCGTTTTGCTTGCATTGTTGTGGTCTTAGGCCGTTTTGAACAGCATTTATGCCCAATCGACATCACAGTGCACATACTCGTGTTTTTGGGTGATTCTACCAAGCCATTGCTCATCATGTTTTCGAAGGTCGTTTTAATAGCGTTGTTGGTTGTTTTAGGCCGTCTTCAACAGCATTTATGTTAAATACACCTCACTGCTCACACACACATGCTTCCTGGGTGAATCAACCCATCTACGCGATAGGACTGAAAACAGTGTGGCATAAGGAGCCATTGCTCATCATGTTTTCAAAGGTCAATGTGATTGCATTGTTGGGGTTTATAGGCCGTTTTCAACAGCATTCATGTCCAATCACTCTCACAGTTCACACACTCATGGGACCTGGGAGAATCAACCCAGCTATGCGTTAGGACGACTGAAAACAGTGTGGAAAGAGTAGCCGTTGATAATCATGATTTCAAAGGTCGTTCTGTTTGTATTGTTGGGTGTTTTACGCCGGTTTCAACATCATATATGTCAAATCACCCGCACTGTTCACATACTCATGCGTCCTGGGTGATTCAATCCAGCTACTCAATAGTACTGAACACACTGTGACAAAGGGAGCCATTGCTCGCCCTGCTTTCAGAGGTCGTTTTGTTTGTAGTGTTGGGTGTTTTAGGCCGTTTTCAACATCATTCCAGTCATACCACCACGTCAGTTCACACACTCGTGATTCCTGGGTGAATCAACCCAGCTATGCAATAGACCTGAACACATCGTGGCAAGAGAAGCAATTGCCCGCCATGCTTTAAAATGTCGTTTTGATTGCACATACTCATGTTTTTTGAGTGATTCTACCCAGCTAGGCAACAGGACTGAAAATAGTGTGGTAAGAGGAGGCATTGCTCATCATGTTTTCAAAGGGCGTTTTGATTGCGTTGTTGGTTGTCTTACGCCGTTTTCAACATCATATATGTCAAATCGCCGCACGCACTGTTCATCTACTCGTGCGTCCTGGGTGATTCAACCCAGCTATGCGTTAGGACTGAAAACAGTGTGGAAAAAGGAGCCATTGCTAATCATGATTTTAAAGGTAGTTTTGTTTGTATTGTTGGGTGTTTTACGCCGTGTTCAACATCATATATGTCAAATCACACGCACTGTGACAAAGGGAGCAATTGCCCGTCCTGCTTTCAGAGGTCGTTTTGTTGGTATTGTTGGGTGTTTTAGGCCGTTTTCCACATCATTCAAGTCATACCACCCCGTCAGTTCACACACTCGTGATCCCTGGGTGAATCAACCCAGCTATGCAATAGACCTGAACACATTGTGGCAAGAGAAGCAATTGCCCGCCATGCTTTAAAATGTTGTTTTGTTTGCATTGTATGGGTTTTGATCTTGGAAGCGAGTGGTTGCATGACTAAATAAGTGTGGAAAGTGGCATAAAGTAACTGCATGTGGTTAAGGGTGAGTTTGTGCTCATTGGTCTTCGCACCTCTGCAGGTCAAATCCCTTTCGGCGGTACAGTGAACGATTTTCCCATAACCCCGTTCCCACATGCATACACTCCCTATAAATGAACTATCGAAAACATTGTGTAAAAAACAGCCATTGCTCATCATGTTCTCAAAGGTCGTTTTGCTTGCATTGTTGTGGTCTTAGGCCGTTTTGAACAGCATTTATGCCCAATCGACATCACAGTGCACATACTCGTGTTTTTGGGTGATTCTACCAAGCCATTGCTCATCATGTTTTCGAAGGTCGTTTTAATAGCGTTGTTGGTTGTTTTAGGCCGTCTTCAACAGCATTTATGTTAAATACACCTCACTGCTCACACACACACACATGCTTCCTGGGTGCATCAACCCATCTACGCGATAGGACTGAAAACAGTGTGGCATAAGGAGCCATTGCTCATCATGTTTTCAAAGGTCAATGTGATTGCATTGTTGGGGTTTATAGGCCGTTTTCAACAGCATTCATGTCCAATCACTCTCACAGTTCACAAACTCATGGGACCTGGGAGAATCAACCCAGCTATGCATTAGGACGACTGAAAACAGTGTGGAAAGAGTAGCCGTTTTCAACATCATTCCAGTCATACCACCCCGTCAGTTCACACACTCGTGATCCCTGTGTGAATCATCCCAGCTATGCAATAGACCTGAACACATCGTGGCAAGAGAAGCAATTGCCCGCCATGCTTTAAAATGTCGTTTTGATTGCACATACTCATGTTTTTTGAGTGATTCTACCCAGCTAGGCAACAGGACTGAAAACAGTGTGGTAAGAGGAGGCATTGCTCATCATGTTTTCAAAGGGCGTTTTGATTGCGTTGTTGGTTGTCTTAGGCCGTTTTCAACATCATATATGTCAAATCGCCGCACGCACTGTTCATCTACTCGTGCGTCCTGGGTGATTCAACCCAGCTATGCGTTAGGACTGAAAACAGTGTGGAAAAAGGAGCCATTGCTAATCATGATTTCAAAGGTCGTTTTGTTTGTATTGTTGGGTGTTTTACGCCGTGTTCAACATCATATATGTCAAATCACACGCACTGTTCACATACTCATGCGTCCTGGGTGATTCAATCCAGCTACTCAATAGTACTAAACACACTGTGACAAAGGGAGCAATTGCCCGTCCTGCTTTCAGAGGTCGTTTTGTTGTTAATGTTGGGTGTTTTAGGCCGTTTTCCACATCATTCAAGTCATACCACCCCGTCAGTTCACACACTCGTGATCCCTGGGTGAATCAACCCAGCTATGCAATAGACCTGAACACATTGTGGCAAGAGAAGCAATTGCCCGCCATGCTTTAAAATGTTGTTTTGTTTGCATTGTATGGGTTTTGATATTGGAAGCGAGTGGTTGCATGACTAAATAAGTGTGGAAAGTCGCATAAAGTAACTGCATGTGGGAAAGGGTGAGTTTGTGCTCACTGGTCTTCGCACCTCTGCAGGTCAAATCCCTTTCGGCGGTACAGTGAACGATTTTCGCATAACCCCGTTCCCACATGCATAGACTCCCTATAAATGAACTATCGAAAACATTGTGTAAAAAACAGCCATTGCTCATCATGTTCTCAAAGGTCGTTTTGCTTGCATTGTTGTGGTTTTAGGCCGTTTTCAACAGCATTTATGCCCAATCGACATCACAGTGCACATACTCGTGTTTTTGGGTGATTCTACCTAGCTAGGCAATAGGACTGAAAACAGTGTGGTAATAGGAGCCATTGCTCATCATGTTTTCGAAGGTCGTATTAATAGCGTTGTTGGTTGTTTTAGGCCGTCTTCAACAGCATTTATGTTAAATACACCTCACTGCTCACACACACATGCTTCCTGGGTGAATCAACCCATCTACGCGATAGGACTGAAAACAGTGTGGCATAAGGAGCCATTGCTCATCATGTTTTCAAAGGTCAATGTGATTGCATTGTTGGGGTTTATAGGCCGTTTTCAACAGCATTCATGTCCAATCACTCTCACAGTTCAAAAACTCATGGGACCTGGGAGAATCAACCCAGCTATGCGTTAGGACGACTGAAAACAGTGTGGAAAGAGTAGCCGTTGCTAATCATGATTTCAAAGGTCGTTTTGTTTGTATTGTTGGGTGTTTTACGCCGGTTTCAACATCATATATGTCAAATCACCCGCACTGTTCACATACTCATGCGTCCTGGGTTATTCAATCCAGCTACTCAATAGTACGGAACACACTGTGACAAAGGGAGCCATTGCTCGCCCTGCTTTCAGAGGTCGTTTTGTTTGTAGTGTTGGGTGTTTTAGGCCGTTTTCAACATCATTCCAGTCATACCACCCCGTCAGTTCACACACTCGTGATCCCTGGGTGAATCAACCCAGCTATGCAATAGACCTGAACACATCGTGGCAAGAGAAGCAATTGCCCGCCATGCTTTAAAATGTCGTTTTGATTGCACATACTCGTGGTCTATTATAGACCCTCCATGATGGCCGTGTCCAGTGTAGATCGCTAAAATGGCGGTGTATCTTAAAATCGCCGGCTACGCTGACCGCTTCCGACCGGTTCAACCCAGTAAAGGTCACGGCCGAGCAGGTCCAAAAAGCGACTAATTTTCTACTCGATCCAAGATGGCGACTTTATATAGAATATAAAGTGGGGTTACCGAGTGCATTTTTCCTGGATATGCACACCTGACTACTCTGGTTGACGAGGACGTTACATCCCGTGTCTATATATCATAGAGTAAACAATTTGATTTGTTTTAATAGCGTTTGATGTCCCTTTGCATGAAACAGGAGAATTATGAAGATAGGTCTGTTCCATAGAAAGACTAATGAATAGCTAACTGTTGATGAGGATACTTAAACTACATTTGTAATTGGCTACGGAAAGATATTTTGTTTATTTTAATGTCTTCATCTCTGCAACAAATGTGTGTGCATGTTATTTGCGCCAATTTCAACAGTATTTCAGTTATATCAATACATCTTTCACAGTGTAAATTACCTGTACTGCAGGTAGATAACTCCTGACAAGAGCGAATCAGTCGTAATGATATCCAAGCAACCCTGTTCGCCAAAACGGGAAACCACTGCTTGTGTAAAGTATTTGGTATTACCCCGCCAGGGATACCAGATTGTGTAGAGACGTGGTAGACGGTACCCTATTAGACAAGTCATGTATTATGTAAACATTACGTTGTTTACTTAAATATGATGTTTTATCACATAAAGCCCTCTCTGGTAGTGTCAAAATCCAATAAATCACATAAATATCAAATGAAAGTACTTGTTTGGTTTCCAGTTTAACGCTCAAGTCTTTGTTTTAAAAAAAGGCGTAAACCAAACTATGAAAATGACGTCACGTCACAGTTTGACGTTATATAACGTAAGTCACTTTGGCGCCAAATCCTACACATTTCATGTACATTTGTTTCGAAATACGTCTCATAAATCCCTTTATGTGATAAATAGAAGATCTCATTCGTGTTTATTTTTTTTATGATCTTATAATAGATAAACACTCATGAAATATCCTCTATTTATCATTGTCGCAAAATCGTACGTTTTGACGTCAAAAAATGACGTCATTTCAAATGTATGATTCCACATTAACATTTGGAAATATTGATTTCGAGCTTTGACATAGAGATCAGCATCAGTGTTGTAGTAGTAGAACGTCCCCATCGGGTTCAGGAAATCGCTGGTTTGATCACGGACCGGTTCATTCGAAAAACTTTAACAATGAAAATAACGGCTGTCCTCTTATAATTACCCAGGGATCATGCATAGGTGAAGTGCTCCCATTGCCATAACCGAAACTACGTTTAAAGTGATGTATCCTCCCAATAGTATGTGGGTATCGTCGTGGACTTTGAACCCGGTGTCCAGGATTAAATCCCCATTCAGAACCGTCACGGTGAGCCATTGCCTATTTCATGAATTATACTGGTACAGTGTACGCTTACCCAGAGATCATGAATAGGGGAAGTGCTCCAGTGATATGAATGAAAATATGCTGAAATAATGTTGAAATCAGCCTAAGGACCCGACAGAACAAACAAAGAACAAATTGTGAGCCATTGCTGCGCTTGCCACACTGTTGTTAGTCGTAATGATTATTCCATTTATACAGAATTCTGCATGAAGGGAAATAATCTAATTTCTTTCATGACTGATTGAGCAAAGAGTTACTGCCCTTCAGTTGTAGGTGTGAACACCCAAACTATGAACTGTTCACCTTAACGTGTGAACCCAGGTATTAACCCTTTCCCACATACACCCTGCTGTCGTGACATCACTGATACTACCTTGAAAGTCACGTATCGTCCCAATAGTGAGTGGGTAGCATGGTTGACTTAACACTCTGAGTATTGGGTTGGATCCTAATTCAGGATCGTCACGCTGAGGCAATACATATTTAATCAATAATATATCTATAGGTGCTACCTATTTACGAAAAAACGCAAGATAATTATAAACAAAAATTAGAGAGCATACTTTGGCCATAAAAAAAGGATTTATAAGTAATTGACTAGACAATAATAATGTTAATGTCATGTTTCTTACATTATCAAAACATATTTGGAATTCGTATTGCTGTCGTCTATTATTACGAACAGAAAATAATAAAGTAAAGACTTTCAGAAAATCAAAGAATACATTTATTATGAACGAGGTTAAAACATGAGAGCCAAGATGATCCTTAATCGATCACCTACATTATGGTAAAGAAGCAAATAGATCAGCCCTTTTCGGATACCACCCGGCGACTGCCTTTTTCAACCAGTCAATATGACTGGAACAAATTATGTAAGGGGTCACATTTCTGCTAAACCCTTTCCCTATTAGAGACGGTTTCTGAGGCCTGTGCAACGGACGATTTAGGAAAAGATTGTCACCAAAAGAACAATTGCTCCTTATGAGAAAGTTGTCCTTTTGCCACAATGTTTGATAAATAATTATACTTTGAATGAGTGAGTCAATAGCTCATGTATAGGAATTTGGGGTCTTTCATGTTGATACCACTTTTTTTGCGGGAAACGACGTCGCTCCATTGACGTTACGCCAATATGAAGTGTAACGGAAATGACGTCACGTCCTTCTTTGGCTACGATACAGTCAAAATTTAGGTTCGGGCGTAGAAGGCTAATGCTGTCGTTTTTTTTGACGAACGGGAAAACATATTTCTTACAGATTTCCATTTATTTTTAACTTTTCGTACAAATGTTTATTCCCACATAATGATCTTAAATATCTATTTAAAAAAAATGATTAAAAAGACGACAATAATTTTTAATCCGTGTTTTTCTGCACATTTTATACATACCCAAAATACCGATTTAAAAAAAAAATGATTAAAAAGACGACAATAATTTTCAATCTGTGTTTTACGTCTGCTTTTTATACATATCCAAAATGGCGGCCCCCATGGATTTTTCCAGTTTCATTTCAGAAAGCTTCATGGGTTATTAAAAAAAAAAAAAAAAAAAAATCTCACACCTGTTAACTATAAGCGAAAAAACCCATTCATGGTTTTTTTTCGTAATATTGGTTTGCCTACCGATATATTATGGATAAGTGAAGAGCTCCCGTGACATGACCGAAACTACGTGGAAATCTACATATCGTGTCAATAGTGAGTAGGTAGCGTATTGGACTTGGAACCCGTTTTTACGGGTTGGATCCTCATTCAGGACCGTCATGGTGAGCCAATGCACTACTCATGAATTCTACTGGTTTGCTTACCCAGGGATCATGAATAGGTTGACTGCTCGCCGTGATATAACTGAAACTGTGTTGAAAGCAATGTAACGTCTCAATGGTGAATGGGTATCGTCGTGGACATGGAATCCTGTGTCCCGGGTTGTTCCTCATTAAGGGCCGTTACGGTGAGCCATTCCACATTTAATGAATAATATTGGTTTGCTAACCCAGGGATCATGAATAGGTGAAGTGCTCTCGTGACATTAATGAAAGTACATTGAAAGCCATGTATCGTCCCAATAGTGAGTGGGTAGCCTATTGGACCTGGAACCCGGTGTCCCGGGTTGGCTTCAACGTCAGGGCCGTCACGGTGAACCACCGATTAATTCATGAATAATACCGGTTTGCTAACCCAGGGATCAATGGTGAGTGGGCATTGTCGTAGATTTGGAAAACGGTGTCCTGTGTTAGATCCTTAGCCAGAGCCGTCACGGTGAGCCATTTCACAGTTCATGCATAATATTGGTTTGCGTACCCGCGAATCATGAATAGGTGAAGTATTCCCGTTGCATGACCGAAACCCACACTGAAAGCCACGTTTCGTCCGAATAGTTGATGGGTAACGTCGTGGACTTGAAACCCTGTATCACGAGTTGGATCCTCATTCAGGGTCTTCATGGTGAGCATTTGCATAGTTCAGGAATAATACCTGTTTGATAACCAAGGGACCATGAATAGGTGAAGGACTCCCGTGGCATGACCAAAACTACTTATCGTCCAAATAGTGAGTGGGTAGCGTCGTGCACTTTGAACCCGGTGTCCCTGGTTGGATCCTCATTCTGGGTCTTCACGGTAAGCCATTGCGCGTTTCTGGAATACTATTGGAAAACCTATCCAGAGATCATAAATAGGTGAAGGACTCCCATGGTATGACCGAAACCATCTTGAAAGTCACGTATCGTCCCAATAGTGAGTGGGTAGCGTCGTGGACTAGGGACCCGGTGTCCCGGGTTGGATCCCGATGTTACGGTGAGCCATTGCACAGTTTATGAATAATACAGTTCTTCCTCATCCAGCTAGCATGAATAGAATAAATGCTGCCGTGATATGACTGAAACTATGTTGAAATAATGTTGAAAACTATCTAAGGACCCGACAGAACCAATATAAATTATGTGCCAATGCTGCGCTTCCCACATTGTCGGTGTAGGTGTGAAATGCCAATGTGATAACTGTTCAGCCTAACCCACATGCAGATGTGTTATGCCTTTTTTTACAATAATTTAGATGTATGGCAGGTTGGATGCTTGTTGCATTGCTGTGTGAACCCATGGAACACTGTCAATTAACTCCCCTTTTCAAAAATACACCCTTCTTCCACGACATGACCGAAAAATACGTTGAAGGCCACATATCGTGCAAATAGTGAGTGGGTTAAGTCATGGACTTGGAACCCGGTGTCACGGGTTGGATACTAATTCATGGCTGCACGGTGAGACATTGCTAGTTTCATGAATAATACTGGTTTGCTTAACGAAGGGACCATAACTAAGTGAAGGGACCTAATACAAATAGAGAAAGTCCCCATCATACAACAGGGACGATCTTTGCTAGACTTTTTGTGTAAGGGCCCTAATACAAATAGAGTAGGACTTATAAGACGGTAGGGAGATATTTAGTGTATGTTTGTGTAAATGCCTTAATTCAAATAGAGTAGGTCCTTATTAGAAGAGTAGGGACGATCTTTACTGGACGTTTTGTGTAAGAGCTCTAAAACAAATATAGTACGTCCTTATCATATACCAAGAACGATCTTTACTGGACGTTTTGTGTAAGGGCCCTAATACAAATAGATTAGGTCCTTATCATACAACAAGAACGATCTTTACTGGACTTTTTGTGTAAGGGCCCTAATACAAATAGATTAGGTCCTTATCAGACAACAGGACGATCTTTGCTGGACTATTTGTGTAAGGGCCCTAATACAAATAGAGTAGGTCCTTATCATACAACAAAAACGATCTGTACTGGGCGTTTTGTGTAAGGGCCCTAATACAAATAGATTAGGTCCTCATCAGACAACAGGACGATCTTTGCTAGACTTTTTGTGTAAGGGCCCTAATACAAATAGATTAGGTCCTTATCAGACAACAGGACGATCTTTGCTGGACTTTTTGTGTAAGGGCCCTAATACAAACAGATTAGGGCCTCATCAGACAACAGGGGTGATCTTTACTGGATGTTTTGTGTAAGGGCCCTAATACAAATAGAGTATGTCCTTATTAGACAGTAGTGACGATCTTTACTGAACTTTTTGTGTAAAGGCCCTAACACATATAGAGTAGGTCCTTATCATACAACAGGGACGATCTTTACTGGACTTTTTGTGTAAGGGTCCTAATACAAATAGAGTACGTCCTTATCAAACAACAGGGAGATCTTTACTGGACTTTTTGTGTAAGGGCCCTAATACAAATAGAGTACGTCCTTATCAAACAACAGGGAGGTCTTTACTGGACTTTTTGTGTAAGGGCCCTAATACAAATAGAGTAGGTCCTTATCATATAAAAGGGGCGACCTTTGCTGGACAGTTTGTGCAAGGGCACTAATACAAATAGAGTAGGGCCTTATCAAACAGTGGGGACGATCTTTGCTGGACTTTTTGTGTAAAGGCCCTTATACAAATAGAGTAGGTCCTTATCATACAACAGGGATGATCTTTACTGGATTTTTTGTGTAATGGCCCTAATAGAAATAGAGTAGGTCCTTATCATATAAAAGGGACGATCTTTGCTGGACGTTTTGTGTAAGGGCCCTATTACAAATAGAGTAAGTTCTAATCATACGACAGGGACGATCTTTACTCGACGTATTGGGTAAGGGCCATAATACAAATAAAGTAGGCCTTAGTATACAGTAGGGACGGTATTTACTGGACGATTTGGATAAGGGCCCTAATACATATAGATAGGGTCCTTATTATTAATGACAGTTGGGACGATCTTTACTGGACGTTTGGGGTAAGGGCACTAATACAAACATAGTAGGCCTTATTAGACAGTAGGGAGATCTTTACTGGACATTTAGTGTAAGGGCCCTAATACAAATAGAGTAGGCCTTATTAGACAGTAGAGACGATCTTTACTGGACGTTTTGGGTAAGGGCCCTAATACAAATAAAATAGGTCCTTATCATACAGCAGGGACAATCTTTGCTGGACGTTTTGTGCAAGGGCACTAATACAAATAGAGTAGGTCCTTATCATACAACATGGACGGTCTTTACTGGACGTTTTTTGGTAAAGGCCTAATACAAATAGAGTAGGTCCCTATTAGACAGTCGGTCGATCGTTACTGGGCGATTTTGGTAAGGACCTTAATACGAATAGAGTAGGGACTTATTAGACAACAGGGACGATCTTTGCTCGACGTCTTGGGTAAGGGCCCTAATACAAATAGAGTAGGTCATTATCAGATAATAGGGACGATCTTTGCTGGACGTTTTGGATAAGGGCCCTATTACACATAGAGTAGGGCCTTATCATACAGCAAGGACACTATTTTCTGGACGTTTTGGGTAAGGGCCCTAAAACAAATCGAGTAGGTCCTTATTAGACAGTCGGGACGATCTTTACTGGACGAAATGGGTAAGGGCCCTAATACAAATAGAGTAGTTCCTTATCATACAGCAGGGATGATCTTTGCTGGACGTTTTGTGTAAGGGCCCTAATACAAATAGAATAGGTCCTTATTAGACAACAGGGACGATCGTTACTGGAAGTTGAGGGTAATGGCTCTAATGCGAACAGAGTAGGTCCTCATCAGAGAGCACGGTTCATCTTTACTGGTTTAATGTCCTAAAGGTCGATGTGCGTGTCAGTTTACATAAAGATAGATAAAGGTTAAACAACACAGCTTGATCACAACACTTTAATCAGTTTCTCATAAGGTAAAGATTAAAAGCATGCATCTGTCAATTAATATCGATAGATAATTTTATTGCAGGTAAAGTGAAGAGTTCTTACATCAAATCAATCATTCTTTCCAAAAGACAAACAATAAGAGCATGCACCTTCAGATAAACATTGATAGACAATTTTATCACAGGTAAAGTGAAGCGTTCTTACATCAATTCAATTAGTCTTTCAAAAAGACGAAAAATAAGAGCATACATCTATATATACGTATCTTTTATCACAGGTGAATTGAAGCGTTTGTAACATCTAGGCAATCAGTCTTTTACAAAGTTAAAAACAAATAAGAGCATGTATCTATAGATATATAGTGATAGACGATTTTGTCACAAGTAAAGTAAAGCGTTCTCACATCAATTCAATCAGTCTTTCAAAAATACGAAAACAAGTGTATGCACCTATATATATAGAAATATATTGATAGACACTTTTATCACATATGAATTGAAGACATGAATGCAATCAGTCTCTTACAAAGTTAAGTATGCATCTATAGATAAATATTGTTAGACAATTTCATCACAGGTAAGTTGAAACGTTCTTTCATCAATTCAATCAGTCACTGACAAAGTCAATGATTAAAGGTATGCATCTATTTCTTTATCACAAGTTAATTTACTTATGACATTTAATCAAAATATCATTTAAACTTTTCTAAATTTGAAATCAATATGTACTTAAAAGACATTTAGACAAAAGTCACCGGGTGAAATTCCAATAAAGGATCACTATACTAAGATTGCGATCAAAGCAGCTGTTGTTCCAGAAGTCGCGGTTCCTGCAGCAGCGCTTGCGACTCCCGAAATAGTTCCGGCTGCTCCAATAGATTGCAGTGTAGCAACAAGCCCTATAAGAATAATTCATCTAAATCATTTAGAAACGTAATAAAGGTCTAGTAAACCCTTTCCCACTTACAACAATCTGCAGCAGACGACTTATGAAAACATCTTGGAAATACCATTAACAATTTCTATAAACGAAAGCATAAATATTGACTACAACTGATTACATTATGACACAATAGAAATTGCCCATTATGATCAAATCTGTCTTTTGTCGCAATATGTTCTTGGTCGTCTTCTGCAGATGCGTCAGAACGTTTTTATTTGTGGGAAAGTCTGTAGGTTCCACATGCTTAAATTCTCTCAAAGGATAGTCATGCCCTACCTAATCTAAGTCTCGGTACAATACAATACAATATAATACAAAGCATGTTAATACTTTCAAGCACGTATGTCTATAGTAAGTTACAAACAATCATGTACAATGCTCAATCGTAATCATTTCACCAGAATAATAAACGTTCGTCTGTTTTTTCTGAGTCGGAAAAATAGGCATTCCTGAATAATAATTAAATCCCGAGTTATGTGTTTTGGTATAGACATGCGTATTGTTCATAGAACCATGTGTACCAAGGTTTGAAAATGTTGAACGCTTTTTGAGTTATGATCAAGTTTAAACAAGTAAAAAAAGGGGCATAACTGAATAATCATTAAAGACAAAGTTATGTGTTTTGGTATAGACATGCGTATTGTTCATAGAACCATGTGTACCAAGTTTCATTTGAAAATGTTGAACGCTTTTTTAGTTATGATCAAGTTTAAACAAGTCCAAAAAGAGGCATAACTGAATAATCATTAAAGACAGAGTTATATGACTTAGTATAGACATGCGTATTGTTTCTCGGAGCAAGTGTACCAAGTTAGTTTTGAATATGTGTAACTGTTTATGAGTTATAAGGTAAGGTCAAAGGTTTGTGACGACGACGCAGACGACGACGACGCAGACAAAAACGACGCCTAGGTTATCAAAATAGTCTGACTTTTTTATTAGCGAAAATTGTCCTCCAGTCATTTGCGACCAGTGTAATTGAGATCCACCAGCGCGTCCGCTCATCACATTATTAGTCATAAAATATTTCAAAACCTTTTCTCAAGCAGTAGGCTTATATTATTTCCATTGTTATCCTTTCTTAAGAATGCGCAATAAGTTATTTGTCCACACTTGTAAATAATGCTGTTTAAAAGAATACTTATGCACCAGAAAACAAATTAGCATGTCCGTGACTCTATATGTGTCATTTAAGCAGGGCTCTTACTCAATATTTAACATGCCATGTTCCACTGTATGTTATTATATTTGTATTATTTGACTATGAGCTAAAATGCTTAATGTCTAAATAAAGTTCATGTTATGTAAAATCAAAACCAACCTGCAGCAGGAACACCCCCTCCACAAGCAATGGCTGAGCTCGACATCAAGGAAGCGGCAATTGACCCTGCAGCAATACCAGTGGAGTGGAAACCCAACACGCCAACTACTGCAGCTATCCCGATAACGGGCAACGCAACGGCCACCCCAGCACCAACGCCGCCAGCAACTGCTGCTCCTATTAATAGCCCCATTATGTATACCTATATAATAAGGTGAACTGTATTGAATAAATTCCACACATTGTGTTACGACGAAGATCAAATTTATAAGATAAATACAAATACTAGGTCAAAAAGTTTTCCTTGAATATGTTGTGTTATCATGGATTGTAAACAGTACCTAAATGATCAGTAAATATATCAGTTAATTAAAACTGCAAAAAGGAAAACTCAAAATCAATGATATTTGGGAAAAAAGGCTTACCTAAGAGTATTTTAATTTAAACAAATTAAAAACAGTATTGAAAAGTGTGTATGTAAAATAGGACTAATATCCTGTCAAGCTGGAACAATTATGCAATGGAGACTCACACAATGAATATGCGGACTGGTGAAGTGATCAAGAACCAGAAAGCCGCTACATTAACAGACAGTATAAGATTACAGCGGAGAGGAAACATACATAACTGAACATATCATGCAAGAGAAAGTTGATGCAACGCATCAATGTCGCCGGATATTCATAGTGAAGTTATGCATAACACTAACATTATAGTAGTTGAATAAACAGTTATCAACTGAGGGGCATATTGGAACATCAGAGGTGGGGTCAAGTGAAAATGTATCATAACTTGCATTGTTTTGTCAACGAAGTGAATGATAAATGAAGCCTTTCATTGTTTATCTCCATTCCAAAGTAGGTTGACCATACACACAACCAACTAATTATTGATCATAAACAGTAATGCAAATGAGTAATCTTGCCAATCATTAGTCTTAGTATGTATACAGTGCTTTCATTAAGGAATAATTATAAGCTTTGTGAATTCCACATACACTTTTCAAGATGTTTGTCAGAATATTTGAATTTTATTATTTTTCAATAAAACCACAAAACAGACAATTTAGGATTTGCATGCAATAGCACGTCATATTACCTTTCCTCTATTAAAGTCAACAGTGGACACCTTTGCAGCAATCTACTTTTAAAACAATGAGATAAGGGTTAAATCGCTGAAGACATGAGTTTTCTCTTTTTCTCAAAATGATATTAGCTTGGCATCCTAATTATATCATACTTTAACAAATGTTGAAATGTAGTCCAATATTTATAAATTAGACCACCTTCGAAATATAATATCAACTAAACAGTTAAATCTCATTGAAATTGTTGTATAATTTAAACTTAATTTCGAACATAAACTGAGCCCTACAACATGCTAATTTATTTTAATTCTTTCCTTAATTTTTTTATAATGAAAATAACAAACTACTCATGTTTTAAAATTATATTATGATGAGCGCCCTTGTGTCAATGATGCATAACAATATGCAGATCGGAAGCAATATGCCTTTAGGGAATTAAATGACACATTTAAAATTGTCAATGACGAAATAATTTTGTACGAAAGACCCGATTCTTTCTTACTCGCAGTTGTTGTTGTTGTTGTTGTTGTTTGGCGTTGTTTACCCTCGCGCTCGGCATTAATGCCATTTGGCGAGCAATCGCAGGTGTCGTTCTTGAAAGTCTCTTTATATGCAGAGAGTGTTCGTTCAAAGTAAGTTTTCTATTAAAACCAGTTTTATCTCGGTTTGTTATTTTCTTCACGTGTTTCGAACCAAATAAACATTTTAAATCACCTATAATTTACTATGTGTAAGTGAGTGTAAAGAGCGGCTCTCTGCAAAGGAGATTGATTTACGCAGTTGGTATTCGCGAGTCACGCGATCAACAGTTTTAGCTTAAAAACAGTTCATATTTTATATATACATGGATAAACATTATAAAATACCTTCTTCACACATCAAGACATCTCTTTGAACATGAAAATAACATTCAGTAAGTTGAAATTGCCATTAAAATGAGAATATTCGACGTCATTTTCAGCAGGTGCGCGTATGTAACCAAATTAGACTGTGTGCGACGTAAAGGTTTGTAGTTATCGCCTTTTGATTACATGTGGTATATAGTGTAAAATAAAGTATACCAGTCTAGCTAATAGGGACTGTTTTGTCTTCGTAAATAACACAAAAAAACATAAATGCAAGTCAAAATAAAGAAACTGAAAATACCTTAAACATCGTTATATTTATTTCATTTTAGATGTGTCATTACTTAGTGTTTTTTAAATAAATACAATTGTAATATGTTCAAGACATGTGTTTTGTGTTTCTTTCTAATAATAATCCCCCCTCCCATGTCATTTCCAAAAACCTATTAAAAATAGAAGTCGCGGGCTTCTGCCCGGCGACTAATTATTTGCTATAAATAATTATAACAACGTTTAGCAATTATACAATTATTCAATAGAAAAAGATAATGAAACTAATAATGAACTAACCGTGTGTGGTACCGGAATGAAACAAATATTAATAATAATAATCTCGAGAAAAAAAGGCCCAATATAAGTTACACGCTTAAACGTTACTACTTAGCTGGTGTCTAAAACTGCGTCATTCTAGTTCCGGATGACAGTGATATCATATTGTGCAATTCAATAGACTGGAAACAGTACTTAAATGATTAGTAATTGAATAAGTTACATTTATAATTATACTCAATAATATACACTTGTTTAACCTTTTCCCACATACAACAACTATGCAGAGACGACTTTGAAAACAAAGTGACAAAAACTTGAAATATCTCCATAAAAGATAGCTTGATTGTTAAATAAAGTTAAAAGATTGTGACCAAATGAGAAATTACTCAAAAGTCGTCTGCAAATATTGCGTCAAAAAGCGTCTGCAGGTGGGAAAGGGTTAAATCGAGACTCCACAATTAGTTCATGCTTTCAAAATACTTAGGATGTACACTAAATCAAATATAATAAAGGGTATGTGAAATTGGCACAAATTTCGACATTCGGTATTCGTTATTCAATACCGATTTTAATACAGATCTGCAACGAAAAGGACTGTTTCAAGTCTATATTCTTATTCTCCATGAATCCGTAAGAAATCAAAGCACTGAAAGTTCTGCAAGCAAGAGGCTAACTGCAGATTACATTTGGACATGGATTTACCGATCCAAAAAGTCTAACAAGAACACTTTACAATAGCACTTTGTTATGTCCATATATTGAATGATATAGGAGTTGAATGCAAAATAGTGTACACACAGTTTAGGGTCTATCGATATACTAAAGTTTGAAACAAATTACTTTCCTTAATTATGCCCATCTGCTATCTGGGTAGTTCCTGTTTAAAACACATCCTAGTTTACAATGGAGTTAAGTCGGTATTTTTTATATGCAATTAACACATATAACATGTCAAATCAAAGTCAAATGATAGTCCAATTCTAAAATCAAAGCAGAAATAAACTCCTGTGTAATATATTTATCAAAGGGTTTCACAAAGCAGAGATGAGGAAATGAATGGATTATATTTTGATGGAGTTGGCTGCACGCACGACTGAAATGAGGAATTTATAAGACAACAATGAAAAAAATAATTATAATATTTTTTTGTAAAAACTCCAAAACCCCTGCTTTAACCGGGAATCGAACCCTGGTCTCCCGCTTCACAAGTGAACATGCTAACCTCTGCACCGGCCTGACTACTTCTACGGAGAATGTACATTTATATAATTAGATATTTTACATACATCTGAATGATCGATATAGGAGCTAGCGAATTATTTATAATTTAAGCATTATATCTTTATGAAATATCAAGTTATTCAACCATTATTTCAATAATTTGATTATCTTTTGTTTGATTTCGTTAATTTCGATTGTAAAGCTGACTGTTAACGTTGTCGCTGAAAAGCCTCTTGTACATTTTATTCGAAAGGATTTTTGACATTCCGACGCCTAGGCTAACTAACACATGTACCGTATATGTTATATATCAACTATTTATTGTATTATGATTTCAACAGTTTGATTCTCTTTTAGTATAGATGTTATCATTCAGACTTTATTATCTGAATTTACTTTTGAGTCGGAATCGAAAAGCTGCTATTACTTCTCTCGATTTAAAATATTTAGGAATCACCCATGAACTTTACGCGTGATCAAGTCATGTTGTTAGCGTAGAAATACATTTTAATTTTTAATTCATTTATTTCAAAAGCATATTACTTTGGAGATCTTTCTTTTGCTTAAGTTATATCAAATAAAATCAATTTTTCGATTGATATTCCACCAAGTTAACGCACTTTGTATTTTAAACGACGGACTGTTTGGCGGTACGATACTGTAGACATGGATACTCTGGAACCAGAACATTTATTTTAAGTAAATAGTCCACAGGTGCATGTGCTTTCATTGACATTATATACAATCTACGAATATAAAGACATCTCTCTGAACCAACAATGGTGACTGATTCAAGCCTAGATTTCGATGAGTGTCTTTGGAAATCGAGCGCCTCCATTTCTCATATAAAAAAAGTGTTGGAGTATTTTGACAACTAAAAGGCAAACAATGCTGATTTCAGGTGAGACAGCTAGTTACGAGCGGACTCACCTGAATCTGTATTGTTTGCAAAAACATCATTATTGCCTTTGACGCTGTAAGAGTACACCTTCACAAACACCAAGTGGTTTTGGTCCGCTGTACGTAGAGTGTACAAACATCAATGATATATGTAATGCTAATCTGTATTTATGCAATAGAGATAAATAAGAAAAGGTGACCAATCTATTCACAACTGTTGGTTCCTGTCATACGTAGGCCTACTTATTTTTCGCATTGCGCCGGGCTCCACCTACCATTTGCATTTAGACTTACGGAAATAGCACGAGTATGGGCGGATTTCACGGAAGAATAATACCGTATACTCCGTTTATTCTACGGATGAGCCGCTCTCTACGAAAACCAGCCTAAGAGCTATTTTGACATGAATAGAAACCGATTAAAGTAAACTCCATACAATGTTGGCCAAACTTACAATGTACATCTGTGATGATTTCTTTACACATACTCGCACAGTACATGTAAGTTACCCTCTCTCTCTTTCGCTCTCTCTGTCTCTCTGTCTCTCTCTCTCTCTTGCTCTTTATCTCTCTCTCTCTCTCTCTCTCTCTCTCTCTCTCTCTCTCTCTCTCTCTCTCTCTCTCTCTCTCTCTCTCTCTCTCTCTCTCTCTCTCTCTCCCTCTCTCTCTCGCTCTCTCTCGCTCTCTATCTCTCTCTCTATATATATATATATCTCCATATCTCCCTCTAGCTCTCTATCTCTGTATGTATGTCTCTCTCCTTCTCTCTCCCGCTCTCTCTTTCTTTCTCTCTCTCTCTCTCTCTCTTTATCTCTCTCTCTCTCGCTCTCTCTCTCTCTCTCTCTTGCTCTCTTTCTATCTCAATATATATATATATATATCTCCCTATTTCCCTCTATCTATCTCTCTATCTATCTATGTATGTATCTCTCCTTCTCTCTCTCGCTCTCTCTCTCTCTCTCTCTCTCGCTCTCTCTCTCTCTCTCTCTCTCTCTCTCTCTCTCTCTCTCTCTCTCTCTCTCTCTCTCTATCTCTCAATCTTTCTATATATCTCTATCGCTCTCTCTATTTCTCCCTCAATCTCTCTCTCCATCTCTCTCTCAATCTCTCTCGCGATTTTTCTCTCAATCTCTCTTTTTACTCTATTTCTCTCTCTCTCTCTCTCTCTCTCTCTCTCTCTCTCTCTCTCATTATCGTTATCTCCGTCTCTTGTTCTGTCTGTCTGTATGTCTCTCTATATATATATCTCATCTCTCACTCCCTTCTTTCGCGTCCTGTGTCTCTGCCTTTGTTTGTCTCTGTCTCTATTAGAGTGTTTTGTGTTTTTGCGCCTTGATTGATAGACTATGTCTGTCCAGTGAGCTACCAACACCCGTCGATCTTAAGTAAGAGTTTATACAGAAGCGAACAGTTAAGGATGTAGGAACCAGGCAACATGGTAGTAAAAACCAAGTCGTGTTATCAGTTATCTTTTCATGAAAATGTTATCAATTGTATTATGTAATGAATTACTTGTCGGTGATAAAAGCTTAAATAAAGAGTCTTAAAATGTATTTCAGCCATTGAATTGAATATGTATACAAAAACATGAAGTAAGATAAGCCTATCGATTTGGGTTCTTAATGCATCTGCGTACAGCAAGGACTCAGGCGACCCCATGTGCAATCAAATCCAAAAAATGCTTCACAGTCAATATACATATAGTCACATGAAATCTTTTTCTTTGACAACAAACTGGAGTCCCTCTAGTATTATGCCATTACAGCCTTAATATAGCCCTTTCCCGCATACAACAAATCTGCAGCAGACGACTTTGAAAACATTTAGATAAAAATATGGTAAACCTCTTTAAAATGAAACTTAAAACGTTAAATAGGGTTGAAAACATTGTGACAAAGGGAGAAATGACTCGGTTTGAGTAACTTCTTCTTTTGTCTCAATTTGTTTTCAAAAGTCGTCTTCTGCAGTGACGTCAGTTAGCATCTATATGTGGTAAAGGGCTAATCAAAGCGGAACTTCGTAAAGACCCCGAATCAATAAGTGCGGGCCTTGTCTATTTGGAATGGCTTAATTATTGGAAAGATATTGATCGAAACTTTAACCTGCTTATGTTAATCAGACCCTATAGGGGGATCGCCACATCATTACATTTGTTTGTATATTCTGTTTAATTGGGGATTTCGATATTTTCAACATTATTTCAGTTATATGACGGCGATAGTACACGTGATATCTGGCTGACTTACCAGTGATTGGACAGGTAATGTGCAAACCTCCTTCCGCAATGGTAATATTCCATCAATTCGATGATAATAAGCCTGTCGTCTCGTCAGAAAATTGAACAATTAATCAGGAGATCTCACCCGGGATCCCCGGCCTTGATTGAAAGTGGGTTTATTTGACGATTGAGCTAACAGTACAACTTATACACGTTCTCGATGAGGTTCGAAGCCCGACACTCGTCCTTTAATTGTGTTTAAAGTAATGTAGATTACATGAACCTGTTCTTGGGAAAAGGGCAAGGGCAAAAGTTATTTTAATGTGGACAGTATATATGCATATCAGCATCTGTAACCGCACAGTCTGATCAAGATGTACAATGTTCACTTATGTCAACTTGCGTAGATTCTTATCAGGCGAATCTTAACCTTCACTCTACAGAAATGTCAACTTGTACCTTTTCCGATGCACCGACTTATTCATAATTGATATATATCATCAGGACAATTCCATGCATACAATTTACGTTTAGAGAGAGCTTAAAGTAGTGACAGACAGCAAAGTTCCTGATCAGACGCCGCCTTGGAAAGGCGTCAGCTAATCTTGGACTGCTCTGTTTGCATTAGACTGTCCCATGGCGGTGAAAGGGTTAAAGTAACATTGTCGTCTGATCAAAGCTTTTAATCGAAATGGCTTTCATCTTTAGCATGCACATTTGTTTATGACTTTACACTACCACCTTTCTCATAATTTCAAAATTTTGGATAGTGTCACCTTGATAGTCATCTTGATACTCTGTTACAGCCCGGGAACATTTTGTTTTACACACATCTTTTTAAAAAATGTTATCAATTGGTCCCAAATGCCTTACTGGTATGTATTCATAGAGCGACATTCAACTATAAAATGCACTAAAAGATCGCATAAATGTTATTTTATGTAAAAACATAAAATATTTTATGAAAGTTTCAGGGTTGTATTGTCTCGTCCCCTTAAGTATTACATACGCTAGGCTAATGTCAACAAATCATAGTATGACAGTCACGTGCTTCTATCGCCATCTTTTTAAAATACTATCGGAAAAGAAGCACGCTTTGTTTTTCGGATTAATTTTTTTGAAATAAGCCACTTATTTCTACGGAATCAAGGTTAATTTAATTACCTTTAGCACTCACTGTAAACGAGCTATCTATAGGACTTATTGCGTTAGGATGGCGATCCGGTTTAAATCGTATTTTGGGGAAATTTGATTTTTCCTTTGTTATCCGCCGCACTCTTCAGGCGTGATATTGTTGGAAACCGATATTGTGACGTCACACCAAGATGGCTGCGCCCACTGTGAAGATACAACTATTCGGTCACTCTTTTGTTCGTCGACTACGGGACTTTATTTCAAGAAATGACACATTTTTTCGTTTACTATGGACTTAAAGGGACCACCCCTTATACAATACTCTGGCTTTCCAGGGGCCAACGTCGACAGGCTTCACTACGAATTGGACTACGTTAGTGATTTCGATCCAGACATTGTTTTCCTACTCATCGGTTCAAACGACTTGTATTGCGCTTGTACTTCTCCGATAAGGGTGGCCCAGAACATTATACATTTGGTGGAGAAATGTCTGAACCTTAATATTAAGAAAGTGATTGTGTTGTCAATAACCCATCGTTATGACCCCACCATTCCGAAACGTTTACCGGGGTTGACGAGACGAATTGCATCATCTCTGATATGCTCCATTTCCGACATCCAACAAAGACTTATTTTTGGAAGCTTAAAGGTTTTTGGTCGAAATTGGCGAATGAGAAAGTCTTTGCTCCTGATGGCTGCCATCTATCACCATGGGTCAATCCAAACTTCTGTACAACTTACGAGCGCATCGGTCGCAATCCTGGGACAGTCCATTTGATGCCGAGCCTTATATGCCTTCATCTGATGCCTCACCTTATATGCTATAAGCTACGTATATTTCTGGTCATATTATTTCCAGAGCTTGACATATATTCCACAGCGCCCTGTGTTTACACCCACAAGTCCATGTAGCTACATTATTGGTCTCTTGGTGTTCGTTAAAATGACACGGCGCCCCGTGTCATTTTTCACTATGTTATCTTACCTAGGACTTTCTGTCTTTATTCCTGTACAGGCCCTGTAAATTGACACTGTCTTATCATGGTATATTCATTTACTACACAGCGCCCTGTGTTGCTAAACCTTATTTACGACAACGATCATGAAGTGGAGTCATGCCCCCTTCTACTTTCTTCTGTTACATTTTCATGTTATTTTGCTACCTGGCAAGTTGGATTACTCGCGTTCGTGTCTCACCCTGTCTGTTACCAGTTTCCTTTTTTATATTTATTTTTTATTTTGACTTTATTCTTTTGGTACAGACTGTTTTGTTGCCATTGCATTATACATATCGCTTATTGTCTACGGTCAATGTTAACCAAGGGTGACCTCGGGAGCTGTTTTTTCATAACACTTAACCCCGACCCATTGTTTTTATTGGATTATTTATCTCTCTCACTTCAGATGAAACGTCAAAAGAGACAAACATTGTCATCATGCCCCTGCTGTCCACCTACAGAACAGAACGCTCCAGGTTGGAAACACCAAAAAAGGTCGATCTCACAACCAACCAGGGCCAGAGTACACAACGTCTCATCTGACCAACCGTCAAGCCAGTCCAGGATCCCTGTGCCAATCAGGACCGATGGTTTAAACTGTTTCTCAAACAAACCCTCACAGATACCTCTTCCAACAAGGACATTTCGACATTCTACAACGCGCAATTCACAGATTAGAATTCAACCAAACCTTCCAGCCAACCCCACTTCTACAGCCCACGGGACACAGTTCCCAAGTATTAACCAGATTCCTCTACATGTCTACTCTAGTGACGAGGACTCGGATGATATGACGATTTTTATCATCAAAACAGTTTTAACGCTTCGGTGCAGGATCACTGTGCCCAAATCATGCCAGGTGCAGGTAATATGTAATTTTCAGAGCCAATTAGCTCTCCTATTGCTTTCCAAGTTAAAAACAGCCTTCAAAAGGCCATTTGGAAAAATGAATTTGTAGATATGGCTTCCCTTCTTCCTTCAACTTCTATCTCTAACGCACAACGGTACACCCTACAAATGGACATAAATTCCCAAATCTGCATCTCCCATTCAACACCAACTAAAAAGGTTCAAAATATTGAAACATGGACATCCGCATTTCTACGGTTCACGGCTATATATACCGTAAAAAATCCACTGGAAACCATATGAAATACGCGGAAATAGTCCGTGACATTGCTAATAGGAAGCCTGGTCTGGGTTTCCTCTTCTACGACACCCAGTTCAGGACGCTCCGCCAATCAGTCGCCCTCCCTTGGGACAGGATTCACACAGAGTTCTGGCTGATGTCATGCACATCTTTTCACCAACAGCCCTTTCGTCCCTCCCAACAAAACTCTCGCTCTCAACAGTCCTTTCGCCAAAGCGCGTCAAAACCACGTCGCTTTCTCGACAACACATGCTGGCGTTTTAACAACAGACAATGCACGTTTACTAAATGCTCCCTCCCTCATGTCTGTGGATTCTGTAAAGGCCCTCACGCAGCCTTCACATGTACCTACACATCCAAGGATCAAGCTGCCAGAGGAAACAATAGTACCAAATCAACCACCCAAAAATCATCCAAATGATCTCAGAGTACCTACACCCATCACAATTGACCATCTAATTCCATATCTTCATAATTATCCACTCGCAGCTTACTTGATATCCGGCTTTCGCCACGGCTTTAGATTGGGCTTCACTGGTCAACGGTCTGCCTCCACATCACCTAATCTTAAATCATGTGATGAAAACCTCTCTTTAGTGGATGAAAAGCTCCAAACTGAACTCCGCACAGGCCGCATTGCTGGCCCCTTTTCAACCCCTCCTTTTTCCAATCTTAAAATCAGCCCTATTTGTTTAGTGCCCAAAAAGTCCCCAGGTCAATTTAGACTTATTCACCATCTAAGTTACCCACGGGGCTTTTCAGTCAATGATTGCATAGATCCTACATTATCCACTGTTCAATACCACACATTTGATGATGCAATATCACTACTGTTACAATTAGGTCCCGGAACCCGTCTTTGCAAGACGGATATTGAGTCGGCCTTCCGGCTGATACCAATACACTCTAACGAGTATTGCTTACTAAGATTCAAATTCAAAGAGCAGTATGTTTATGACCGCTGCTTACCTATGGGCATCTCATCTGTCTGTGCTATTTTCGAACGTTTCAGTTCCACTTTACAGCACATTGCATCTACCCACTTAAACATACTGGACGATTTCCTCTTTCTCGGTCCTCCAAAATCTGTCCTTTGTCAAAAAGGTCTAGATAAATTCCTTTCATTTTGTCAACTCATTGGGGTACCTATTAAGCAGGACAAAACTAAAAACGCGACATCCATCATCACATTCATGGGTCTCGAGCTAGATTCAAATACACTGGAAGCCCGACTGCCGACTGATAAGTTGATAAAGTTACGGGAATTACTCCAAACATTTACACGCAATCGTGGTGGAGAAATGTCTGAACCTTAATATTAAGAAAGTGATTGTGTTGTCAATAACCCATCATTATGACCCAACCATTCCGAAACGTTTACCGGGGTTGACGAGACGAATTGCATCATCTCTGATATGCTCCATCTCCGACATCCAACAAAGACTTATTTTTGGAAGCTTAAAGGTTTTTGGTCGAAATTGGCGAATGAGAAAGTCTTTGCTCCTGATGGCTGCCATCTATCACCATGGGTCAATCCAAACTTCTGTACAACTTACGAGCCGCATCGGTCGCAATCCTGAGACAGTCCATTTGATGCCGAGCCTTATATGCCTTCATCTGATGCCTCACCTTATATGCTATAAGCTACGTATATTTCTGGTCATATTATTTCCAGAGCTTGACATATATTCCACAGCGCCCTGTGTTTACACCCACAAGTCCATGTAGCTACATTATTGGTCTCTTGGTGTTCGTTAAAATGACACGGCGCCCCGTGTCATTTTTCTTTTCACTATGTTATCTTACCTAGGACTTTCTGTCTTTATTCCTGTACAGCGCCCTGTAAATTAACACTGTCTTATCATGGTATATCCATTTACTACACAGCGCCCTGTGTTGCTAAACCTTATTTACGACAACGATCATGAAGTGGAGTCATGCCCCCGTCTACTTTCTTCTGTTACATTTTCATGTTATTTTGCTACCTGGCAAGTTGGATTACTCGCGTTCGTGTCTCACCCTGTCTGTTACCAGTTTCCTTTTTTATATTTATTTTTTATTTTGACTTTATTCTTTTGGTACAGACTGTTTTGTTGCCATTGCATTATACATATCGCTTATTGTCTACGGTCAATGTTAACCAAGGGTGACCTCGGGAGCTGTTCTTTCATAACACTTAACCCCGACCCATTGTTTTTATTGGATTATTTATCTCTCTCACTTCAGATGAAACGTTAAAAGAGACAAACATTGTCATCATGCCCCTGCTGTCCACCTACAGAACAGAACGCTCCAGGTTGGAAACACCAAAAAAGGTCGATCTCACAACCAACCAGGGCCAGAGTACACAACGTCTCATCTTACCAACCGTCAAGCCAGTCCAGGATCCCTGTGCCAATCAGGACCGATGGTTTAAACTGTTTCTCAAACAAACCCTCACGGATCCCTCTTCCAACAACGACATTTCGACATTCTACAACGCGCAATTCACAGATTAGAATTCAACCAAACCTTTCAGCCAACCCCACTTCTACAGCCCACAGGACACAGTTCCCAAGTATTAACCAGATTCCTCTACATGTCTACTCTAGTGACGAGGACTCGGATGATATGACGATTTTTATCATCCAGACAGTTGTAACGCTTCGGTGCAGGATCACTGTGCCCAAATCATGCCAGGTGCAGGTAATATGTAATTTTCAGAGCCAATTAGCTCTCCTATTGCTTTCCAAGTTAAAAACAGCCTTCAAAAGGCCATTTGAAAAAAAGGAATTTGTAGATATGGCTTCCCTTCTTCCTTCAACTTCTATCTCTAACGCACAACGGTACCCCCTACAAATGGACATAAATTTCCAAATCTGCATCTCCCCTTCAACACCAACTAAAAAGGTTCAAAATATTGAAACATGGACATCCGCATTTCTACGGTTCACGGCTATATATACCGTAAAAAATCCACTGGAAACCATATGAAATACCCGGAAATAGTCCGTGACATTGCTAATAGGAAGCCTGGTCTGGGTTTCCTCTTCTACGACACCCAGTTCAGGATGCTCCGCCAATCAGTCGCCCTCCCTTGGGACAGGATTCACACAGAGTTCTGGCTGATGTCATGCACATCTTTTCACCAACAGCCCTTTCGTCCCTCTCAACAAAACTCTCGCTCTCAACAGTCCTTTCGCCAAAGCGCGTCAAAACCACGTCGCTTTCTCGACAACACATGCTGGCGTTTTAACAACAGACAATGCACGTTTACTAAATGCTCCCTCCCTCATGTCTGTGGATTCTGTAAAGGCCCTCACGCAGCCTTCACATGTACCTACACATCCAAGGATCAAGCTGCCAGAGGAAACAATAGTACCAAATCAACCACCCAAAAATCATCCAAATGATCTCAGAGTATCTACACCCATCACAATTGACCATCTAATTCCATATCTTCATAATTATCCACTCGCAGCTTACTTGATATCCGGCTTTCGCCACGGCTTTAGATTGGGCTTCACTGGTCAACGGTCTGCCTCCACATCTCCTTATCTTAAATCATGTGATGAAAACCTCTCTTTAGTGGATGAAAAGCTCCAAACTGAACTCCGCACAGGCCGCATTGCTGGCCCCTTTTCAACCCCTCCTTTTTCCAATCTTAAAATCAGCCCTATTTGTTTAGTGCCCAAAAAGTCCCCAGGTCAATTTAGACTTATTCACCATCTAAGTTACCCACGGGGCTTTTCAGTCAATGATTGCATAGACCCTACATTATCCACTGTTCAATACCACACATTTGATGATGCAATATCACTACTGTAACAATTAGGTCCCGGAACCCGTCTTTGCAAGACGGATATTGAGTCGGCCTTCCGGCTGATACCAATACACTCTAACGAGTATTGCTTACTAGGATTCAAATTCAAAGAGCAGTATGTTTATGACCGCTGCTTACCTATGGGCATCTCATCTGTCTGTGCTATTTTCGAACGTTTCAGTTCCACTTTACAGCACATTGCATCTACCCACTTAAACATACTGGACGATTTCCTCTTTCTCGGTCCTCCAAAATCTGTCCTTTGTCAAAAAGGTCTAGATAAATTCCTTTCATTTTGTCAACTCATTGGGGTACCTATTAAGCAGGACAAAACTAAAAACGCGACATCCATCATCACATTCATGGGTCTCGAGCTAGATTTAAATACAATGGAAGCCCGACTGCCGACTGATAAGTTGATACAGTTACGGGAATTACTCCAAACATTTACACGCAAACGTAAGTGTACGCTTAAACAGATGCAATCTCTTCTTGGTCTACTTAATTTCTCCTGCCAAGTCGTAGTCCCAGGTCGGAGGTTCCTCAGACGTATCACCGACCTCACCAAAAAAGTATCCCGTCCCCATCATCGTATTACTCTAAACAAGGAAAGCCGAAGAGATATTCAAGCATTGCTCCTCTTTGCTGATTATTTCAATGGCAAAAGTCTTCTCTTGTCCAACAGATGTGTTAATACCGACACACTCCACCTTCATACCGACGCTTCCGGAGCCATTGGCTACGGAGCGGTTTTTGGTTCACACTGGTTCAAGGGATTTTGGCCTTCCCAATTGGCTCCACAAGATATCACATTTAAGGAGCTGTTACCAATTGTATTGTCCCTTGAAATATGGGGTCCCAAGCTTAAGAATCAATGCATTCTTTTACACACAGATAACGAGGCTGTAGTTCATATTATTAATAAGCAAACATGCAAAATACCAACGATCATGATTTTAGTTAGGCGTCTAGTTCTCACATCCGTGACATTTAACATCCTCATGTCTGCTGAACATATTCCCGGTAAACGTAATATCTTACCGGGTCTTCTTTCTCGTTCACAGATGGACCGCTTTCGAACTCTGACTAACTATCCATTAAATTCAGCGGTCCTGGATCTTTTAAATTCGTCGCTCGCCAAATCCACCGCCAGTTACCGGAATGCGTTAAAACATTACTATGATTTCCACTGTCAAATGGAGAATAAACATGCAGTCAGTCCCGGGCTCCATCTCTGGATCTTTCACTTCAGGGCGAATACTCATCCGACGAAACTAACCGGACTGTTTAAACCCTTTCCCACTTACAACAAATCTGCAGCAGAGGACTGTGAAAACATCTTGGCAAAAACATGGAAAATCCCCATAAATGAAGGTATCATTATTGAACAAAGTTGAAAACATTGTGGCAAAAGGAGAAAATGCTCGTTTTGAGCAACTGCAGATGCGTCTAAATGCGTCTTTAGGTGGGAAAAGGATGAACTATCTAAAATGGGTACTTGTCCGAACAGTGACAAAGGACCCTGCTTAACTTGAAATTAGTCTTCGAATATCAAAACTCGAGATGCTGAGGATGCCACAATATACACTACGATCATTGTTGTTGGATCGCCCCGTGTCACAAGGAAACAAACTATACATGAAAACATTCAGTCAGTCCGGGGTTCCAACCCTGGACATCTCGCTTTAAAGACGAGTTCTCTGCCGACTGAGCTAATACGTGATCTCTCCGATTGTGTACAAAATCGAGCTGCGTTATATATTAGGTCCACTGAAGGACGGGGATACAAAAGATCTTCAAATGGTACTAATGGCTTTACCGTCCTGTTGGTTTAGCATAACGACCGACTCTCTGGTGCCAGGATAAATGGACCAGTTAATACTGGCAACTGTACTTTGTAACGCCGGGATATACCTTAACATGTTTGAAAGTGGCATATTACATCAAACAATGAAACATTACATGAGATGACATAGGGTGTTATACTGCCGTTCTAAAACCCTGCAGCAATCTACCGGGAGACACCGTATTAGTTTGAACACCTAGATTCAGCTCCTTTTAACAATATTGAAAATGACATGTGAGAACACATATGAGCCGTCCCGCGAGAAAACCAAGCACTGCGGAATCTGCGTAATGTACTGACCCAGATCAAACTGCGCATTCCGCGCAGGCTAATCCGGTCCGTTACATTCCGTCTCAGGGGGAAAGAGGTATAGAGTAATGACTCCTGAAATTTTCTCCGCGGGAGGTGAACAGTGTCTGTCCGCGTTAGCCTGCGCGACATGCTTAGGCTGATCTGGGTCGATACATTACGCAGAATCCATAATGTTGGTTTTCTCGTGTCCCGGCTCATATTATAACAATTGTATAAATAAGTAGGCTAATAAGGACACTATTATAAACAATGTTTGTAATATCAGATCTTATTATTAAAGTTCAATTGATTTTCGTAAATTGTACAGCGGACCAAAACAGCTTTATGTTTGTGTAACGTATTCCGGGTCTATCACTGAGTTAAACCATCGCTGGGCAAGGCACTGCCCGCGTTGTACAAATGCACGTTGCTAACTCCGTGAAAAAGCAAACCACTCTGCTACAGTCGCGATAAAAGTCATCTTCATTAGCAAGGCTGTAGAAGTGGTATGTATACCTATATCACATCCCTGTTACATTTCTCCCTATTTTCTATTGACTTCGAGCAGGGTCGAAGTCACAGAGCTGCACACCAACCTTACACCAGAGCGGAGCCAATGTAACCTCACTTGGGACCTCCAGGGTCCGGGGATAATCGGGATGTCACCCCAAAATCCCACATTTTGAACATTTCAACAAATATAGGTTCGAATTATTTTATGAAACTTACATCGACGATTTATCGCGCAATCTTTGTCATTTCCAATGGTTGTTAGAATCGTGGAAAATAGAAAATGTACTGCGACGCCATTTTGTTTCGACTCAAAGTCAAAAATCGTGTGCAAAATGATACCAACGTTTAGAAAAGTGTTTACTTTCGTATCGTACACTTTTCGGTGGACATTCTTGTTCATTATTACGATTTAAATGCCAGTTTTGAACTCGCTGTATGTTCAGTAAAGCGAACACACATTCTGTATTTTCCATTGAAAAGAAAACCCGACACTGGATACCGATACAATAATTAGAAGACCTGTCATTAAAGCAATAATGTGCCCACAGTTCATCCTAGAAATTGATACATAGCTCTTGATTTATATTAAACATCAACGACAATTACAAATCACCTACAAATCAATTTTAAATCACTTACAAATCAATTTCAAATCACTTACAAATCACTTACGTAAAATATGGTGAATATACAAGAAGCGATGTCATTGATATGTATACACAAGTAGCAGTACATCACAAATAAGACAATTTCCTATTTTACAATGTTATCCACTTACATAACAAACTAAGTGTAAAACTCGGGTCTTGATTATAAAAGGGCGAAAATAAGTATTTCGATTGATAAACATTCCAGACAAAATTCACATGAAGATACATCATATGAGTTGGATATTGTATGGTGTTTTCTTCAAAAGTATACTATTACAGACTTCATAATTTACAGTAAAGATGTTCCTGTAAGGATGTCTTCTGATAGACGTAAGAGGACACTTTGTATGCATGAGCAACCAAATCTTACAGATGTACAAATGTTTTTGCCGAACAATCTGTACTGTATCTATAACTAACACAGGTAGACAAATGACTGCCCGCACATCAATGTAATGTAACCAGATCTCATTTAGTCAAAACTAGACTACACTTCAGCAGCAAACGCTCGTTTACGGGCATTTGCAACTGAAGCGAACTTTAGGTCTGATTTCATATGAGATTGGGTCATACTGCATTGAATGAAGTTGTTCTGATTTTATTGAGATTTATTCTAACCCCATTAACAACGACTGTCTGGACTTTCTAGGAATCGTATATGACTAAATGGCGAACAGATCAAACCCAGTGAAAGTGCATTTTGATGGGAATATACACAAGTCACAACTGCGATTTAGAACACGGATCAAACTTAGTAACTAGGGCACACACGGATCCTTACTCAGTAGTTTTACATATATCCGCCATCGACCCAATGTCGTTTCCCTGATCCGCCCATGAAAAAACAAGAATTTTGAGCCATCCATGGCAAAAGGTACAAGTTGTTTTTTTGGTGAACAGTGTACTTGTGCACTCTTGTATAGTATGATCAAGATCAAAGCTGTTCACTAATTACTTACATAAAAGATTAGGGAAAAAAATGTTAACGTTTGTAGATTGTGATGAGACTGAGTGAATGAACATGGTGAGATTAACTTAAAGTGTATAGAATATTTTCACATGGAATGGCTGGGCTCATTTTTGCTCTTATGTTTACTTCCTGGTTCTGGAATACAAAATCCCTGCGCAGTGGACGAATTGCGCATTAGCACATCGCCAACAGATCGGTGGCTGATTTTGTTTGTTTGGTTGAAACAATTTTTTTTTTTCGAAGCAGTAACTGTTTTTTAGAATAAAATATTTAAATGTGCATCAAAGTCTTCTCTGCGTTGACCTTGCTTTGCCTTGTGGCTTTTAACATCCAGGTGTCAGAGGCACAATCCTGCTGGGGAGGGTACGTAGGTTTCTTTCTTTTTTTCATTTTTATCATCATATTCATTTTATCTATTCATTATTATTTACTTTTTAATTATTTATTATCTATATTCTTCTTATTTTCCATTCTTTTCTCATTCTTCTTCTTAACATTAATATTATCACCATCATCATCATCAACATCATAATTGTTATTATCATCACCACCTCCATTAATGTTATTTATACCGATCTAACAAATGAGATTATTTATCAACAGTTTAAGAAGTTAACGTTAACTAATTTTCTGCTCAGGTTTTATAATCTACGCACTTAATAATCAAAGCACTGAAAGTGCTGTCGGCCTTGGGGCTGCAGGGAGGTTGGAGAAGTAGGGAAAATGTGATTTAAAATGCAACCTCCAGAGTGCTATCAAGATGTTCCTTCATTTGACCTAGTGACAAAGTTTAAAGCTGCTGAAGCAAGAAATGCGGCCTCTAGAGTATTAACAAGATGTGTCTTCAATTTGTCCTAGTGACCTAGTTTTTAACCCGGCATAACCAATATTCGCGAACTTGGCCTAGATATCATAAAGATAAACATTCTGACCAAATTTTAAAAAATGTAGCTTCTACAGTGTTGGCAAGATTTTCCTTCAAATTGGCCTAGTGACCTAGTTTTTTAACAGACATTATCAACACAAACATGGTGATACAGTTTCAACATGGTCAAGATAATAATGCAGCCTCCAGAGTGTTAATAAGACTTTCCTTCAATTTGGCCAAGTGACCTGGTTTCAGACCCAATATGACCCATATTCGAACTTGACTTTGATATAATTAAGACAAAAATTCGTATGAGAATGCCGTTGATGCCTCCGCAGCGATTGCGATCGGGTCGCCCGGTAGAGGGAGAGTTTGGCGTTTGCACGCTATCGCTACAAGTTAGAGTTTGGTGCATTGGTGGCTGAAAAGGAGAGGCATAATCTCATTCATTTCACTGCCACTCTCCCTCTTTTGTGGGTACTGCCCTCTCCTTCTCCTTCATTCCTACCTTTTTTTCGACGGTATCTTTTAATACTGTTACTCTGACACTTTTGTGATGAACTGTGTGTTAAATTGTTACCTCCTGTGAAGAGCGCGACTGGATAATCTGATGAATGTTGCGAAGGGCCGGCTTTTTACGCCGGCCTGTCCCCGGTCAATGTCTACCCGATTTCCGACCGGGCTCTGAGCGGCAAATTTGGGCCTACGCTCGCCCGAAATGTGTGATATCGGCCAGACATCAACCGATTAATATGCAATTAATTTGCTCTGAGGTTTTAAGGCCAAGTTTAAAGTAACTCGATACCCGCGAGGAGTCCCGAAAATGCCTAGAAATCCGCCGCAAACTACTCGCAAGTATATCGCAAGGTAATTCTGACTGGGATTTCAGTGATACTAGGTAGGCTATTTTTTTAATTTATAAATATAATTTTAACAACAATATAAATCTGCAGCAGAAGGCTTTTGAAAACATAAATGTTGATATCCATATCTCTTTGTGCAGACGTAAGGCACATTCCTGTAAGCAATTTCCTCGCCATTGGTGATCTTATGTCGGACTTCACGAGGCTAATAGCTGAAATTCTTTGTTCGAAATTGCAACTTATTACCAAATATGTGACCGCTATTCAACGAATTGTGTGGACATTCGGATCGCTTGACTTCCCTTAGCAAGTCGTCAATCGTTGACTGGTCGGTAAGATAAGGCTGATACACACTACCCCATGTATTCCTCCAGCACTCGATTTACACCTGGAGTGTATGGACCAATGGCGGGTCTTCTCTTATAAAGTTTACCGAATTGTTGTAAGTGCTATATCAACTGGCGAGAACAGTACAATTAAATAAATGAATTGCATCGACATGTAATAGGTTGCTTTTAAGAATATAAAATAAGAAAAACAAATAAAAAGTGGAGCTGGGAACGTCGGTGGGGTGGCGTTTCGGGCAAGGGCTCTACGAACCCCGCTTAATCCGCCACTGCATTTGTCACCCGAATTCTTTGTTGACCATTCTTCCGTCGCTAGGGCCCTACGCCCACGGTGAATCCGGCACTGCATTTGCCACGAGACTTCTTTGTACTTTTCCGTTCCACTTAGCGGACCTCTCGGCGCATTGATTTCTTAAACATTTGTTTAATTTAAATTGGAGTACTCATGCTTTTTTTCACTGATGTTCCAACAACATTATAGTGATATTTTTTTGAGATCTTGACCTTTTAAATTCAATTTTGTTGAATCCATGATGAACTTTTTTTCTCTCAGTCTCACCCTGAATCGTGTTAGAAAGTAAACCTTATTGCATCAATACTCAATATTTGTCTTACATTCATTGCTAGTATTTCTGGAGTCGCCGTTTGAAGTGTTATTCCTTCGTTTACAATCGTAATTAACAACAGTAACGTCATTCTGGCGTTACCGTTTGAAGCGTTATTCTTTCGATTAAAATCGTAAATAAATTTCAGTTAAATATCAATACACTGTATGTATTCGCTTCTTCAGTAGCCATTGCTAAAGTACCTTCCAGATCCTAAAAGCTTAACCCTTTCATAATAAGCAATTTCTTCTTTTACCACATTCTTTCAATTTTATTTAACCATTCTTGTTTCATTTAAAGAGAGTTTGCATATTTTTGTCTGCTACAGATTCGAAATGTCATGCACATATTTGTTATCGTCTGTCGGTGTGTACTTATTATATGCACTGTTTAAAAATATGCTTGTTTGTAAGATAACTGGGCGTTCCTCCTGGGCCTAACATCGATGTTATGACAATGGTAAATAAATACAACTATGTCAATATGCAAGTCCTAATGAAGTAGAGCATAATGAAATATACACGTAATATTGATTTAATTAATGTGCACCAACTTATAGATAGATAGATATTTTATTTCGTAATTTAGGCCACCGGCCCATTATACAACATAATTTATAAGTATATACAACAGGGAGTGATGAAATACATTTTAACACTGACATTTGAAGCTGGAAAAATAATTAAGATATTGAAAGAGTCTCACTTCTTAGTTTGAATGCGCTCTGAATGTATTTTGCAGTATTGTATACTTCAGACTGGATATTTGTATTTAATATTGCATAAAATTTGTCAAGAGTCTTGTTGTTTATCCAGGATACGTTAAAATAAATGTCTCTTAAATCGTCATATGTAGGACATTCGTAAAAGAAGTGAAACTCATCTTCAATAATGTACATATTTTTATCAACACATAAAGGGCAAAAACGGTCATTTCTTGCAATCGGTAGGCGTCTACCTCTCTCTATCATAAGGTCATGGTTAGAGCATCTAAAGTTACTATATATCCTGCGTAAGGAGAAAGGTAAAAATGAATTTAAATATAGCTCTGGGTTTAATAATGATTTGAAATGTTTGTAGTGTTGTCCTTTTCCCGCATTGTTTTTATCCATATGCCATTTTTGTAAGTAGCAGTCTCGAATCCGTTGTTTAAAATGCTTAATAAATAGAGAATCGTTACCTATGTCTTGTGAAATCCATACATACCCAAAGCCATGCATGAACAGGAGATTTTTTATACAGGTTGCCCATGTATTTCTACCTGCCTCATCGAGGCGTTTCAACATCATGTAGCAGTGCTTCGGGTACCTATGGGTATCCATCCGAGTAACGTTTAGCCAGTATTTAATACAATTAGGAATGTAGAATGTACAAAGAGGTAGACGTCCACATTCTCCTAAAGCAAATGGTTCCGATGTATTTCTTGCTAGATTACAGTACTGTTTACAAAATTTTATATGAACTCTTTCAACTTTGTCAGAATACTTATAACCCCAAAGTTGAGACCCGTAGCATAGAATAGGCTTAACAGTAGTATCAAAATATTTGAAAGCATCCAAAGGGTCTAGTCTTCCATACAAACGCTGAAATCGGAATATATAAAATAATGATTTCATCGCTTGTTGTGACAATGTTTCTAATGTTTTTGTCCATGAAAATGTAGAAGTGATATAAAGACCCAGATATTTATAGAAAGGTACAGTCTCCATTTGTTTTCCTTTGTAGTACCATTTTTCAGTCTTTTTAAGTATTCCACCATTACGGAAGACAACGACTTTAGATTTATCTAGATTAAGATTCATATGTGTGGATGTACAAAATGTATCGATAATATCTTATCAGGCGAATCTTAACCTTCACTCTACAGAAATGTCAACTTGTACCTTTTCCGATGCACCGACTCATTCATAATTGATATATATCATCAGGACAATTCCATGCATACAATTTACGTTTAGAGAGAGCTTAAAGTAGTGACAGACAGCAAAGTTCCTGATCAGACGCCGCCTTGGAAAGGCGTCAGCTAATCTTGGACTGCTATGTTTGCATTTTAGACTGTCCCATGGCGGTGAAAGGGTTAAAGTAACATTGTCGTCTGATCAAAGATTTTAATCGAAATGGCTTTCATCTTTAGCATGCACATTTGTTTATGACTTTACACTACCACCTTTCTCATAATTTCAAAATTTTGGATAGTGTCACCTTGATAGTCATCTTGATACTCTGTTACAGTCCGGGAACATTTTGTTTTACACACATCTTTCGTCCCCTTAAGTGTTACATACGCTAGGCTAATGTCAACAAATCATAGTATGACAGTCACGTGCTTCTATCGCCATCTTTTTAAAATACTATCGGAAAAAGAAGCACGCTTTGTTTTTCGGATTAATTTTTTTGAAATAAGCCACTTATTTCTACGGAATCAAGGTTAATTTAATTACCTTTAGCACTCACTGTAAACGAGCTATCTAATGGACTTATTGCGTTAGGATGGCGATCCGGTTTAAATCGTATTTTGGAGAAATTTGATTTTTCCTTTGTTCTCCGCCGCACTCTTCAGGCGTGATATTGTTGGAAACCGATATTGTGACGTCACACCAAGATGGCTGCGCCCACTGTGAAGATACAACTATTCGGTCACTCTTTTGTTCGTCGACTACGGGACTTTATTTCAAGAAATGACACATTTTTTCGTTTACTATGGACTTAAAGGGACCACCCCTTATACAATACTCTGGCTTTCCAGGGGCCAACGTCGACAGGCTTCACTACGAATTGGACTACGTTAATGATTTCGATCCAGACATTGTTTTCCTACTCATCGGTTCAAACGACTTGTATTGTGCTTGTACTTCTCCGATAAGGGTGGCCCAGAACATTATACATTTGGTGGAGAAATGTCTGAACCTTTATATTAAGAAAGTGATTGTGTTGTCAATAACCCATCGTTATGACCCCACCATTCCGAAACGTTTACCGGGGTTGACGAGACGAATTGCATCATCTCTGATATGCTCCATCTCCGACATCCAACAAAGACTTATTTTTGGAAGCTTAAAGGTTTTTGGTCGAAATTGGCGAATGAGAAAGTCTTTGCTCCTGATGGCTGCCATCTATCACCATGGGTCAATCCAAACTTCTGTACAACTTACGAGCCGCATCGGTCGCAATCCTGAGATAGTCCATTTAATGCCGAGCATTATATGCCTTCATCTGATGCCTCACCTTATATGCCATAAGCTACGTATATTTCTGGTCATATTATTTCCAGAGCTTGACATATATTCCACAGCGCCCTGTGTTTACACCCACAAGTCCATGTAGCTACATTATTGGTCTCTTGGTGTTCGTTAAAATGACACGGCGCCCCTAGTCATTTTTCACTATGTTATCTTACCTAGGACTTTCTGTCTTTATTCCTGTACAGCGCCCTGTAAATTGACACTGTCTTATCATGGTATATCCATTTACTACACAGCGCCCTGTGTTGCTAAACCTTATTTACGACAACGATCATGAAGTGGAGTCATGCCCCCTTCTACTTTCTTCTGTTACATTTTCATGTTAGTTTGCTACCTGGCAAGTTGGATTACTCGCGTTCGTGTCTCACCCTGTCTGTTACCAGTTTCCTTTTTTATATTTATTTTTTATTTTGACTTTATTCTTTTGGTACAGACTGTTTTGTTGCCATTGCATTATACATATCGCTTATTGTCTACGGTCAATGTTAACCAAGGGTGACCTCGGGAGCTGTTTTTTCCTAACACTTAACCCCGACCCATTGTTTTTATTGGATTATTTATCTCTCTCACTTCAGATGAAACGTCAAAAGAGACAAACATTGTCATCATGCCCCTGCTGTCCACCTACAGAACAGAACGCTCCAGGTTGGAAACACCAAAAAAGGTCGATCTCACAACCAACCAGGGCCAGAGTACACAACGTCTCATCTTACCAACCGTCAAGCCAGTCCAGGATCCCTGTGCCAATCAGGACCGAAGGTTTAAACTGTTTCTCAAACAAACCCTCACGGATCCCTCTTCCAACAAGGACATTTCGACATTCTACAACGCGCAATTCACAGATTAGAATTCAACCAAACCTTCCAGCCAACCCCACTTCTACAGCCCACAGGACACAGTTCCCAAGTATTAACCAGATTTCTCTACATGTCTACTCTAGTGACGAGGAATCGGATGATATGACGATTTTTATCATCCAGACAGTTTTAACTCTTGGGTGCAGGATCACTGTGCCCAAATCATGCCAGGTGCAGGTAATATGTAATTTTCAGAGCCAATTAGCTCTCCTATTGCTTTCCAAGTTAAAAACAGCCTTCAAAAGGCCATTTGGAAAAATGAATTTGTAGATATGGCTTCCCTTCTTCCTTCAACTTCTATCTCTAACGCACAACGGTACACCCTACAAATGGACATAAATTTCCAAATCTGCATCTCCCCTTCAACACCAACTAAAAAGGTTCAAAATATTGAAACATGGACATCCGCATTTCTACGGTTCACGGCTATATATACCGTAAAAAATCCACTGGAAACCATATGAAATACGCGGAAATAGTCCGTGACATTGCTAATAGGAAGCCTGGTCTGGGTTTCCTCTTCTACGACACCCAGTTCAGGATGCTCCGCCAATCAGTCGCCCTCCCTTGGGACAGGATTCACACAGAGTTCTGGCTGATGTCATGCACATCTTTTCACCAACAGCCCTTTCGTCCCTCTCAACAAAACTCTCGCTCTCAACAGTCCTTTCGCCAAAGCGCGTCAAAACCACGTCGCTTTCTCGACAACACATGCTGGCGTTTTAACAACAGACAATGCACGTTTACTAAATGCTCCCTCCCTCATGTATGTGGATTATGTAAAGGCCCTCACGCAGCCTTCACATGTACCTACACATCCAAGGATCAAGCTGCCAGAGGAAACAATAGTACCAAATCAACCACACAAAAATCATCCAAATGATCTCAGAGTACCTACACCCATCACAATTGACCATCTAATTCCATATCTTCATAATTATCCACTCGCAGCTTACTTGACATCCGGCTTTCGCCACGGCTTTAGATTGGGCTTCACTGGTCAACGGTCTGCCTCCACATCTCCTAATCGTAAATCATGTGATGAAAACCTCTCTTTAGTGGAGGAAAAGCTCCAAACTGAACTCCGCACAGGCCGCATTGCTGGCCCCTTTTCAACCCCTCCTTTTTCCAATCTTTAAATCAGCCCTATTTGTTTAGTGCCCAAAAAGTCCCCAGGTCAATTTAGACTTATTCACCATCTAAGTTACCCACGGGGCTTTTCAGTCAATGATTGCATAGACCCTACATTATCCACTGTTCAATACCACACATTTGATGATGCAATATCACTACTGTTACAATTAGGTCCCGGAACCCGTCTTTGCAAGACGGATATTGAGTCGGCCTTCCGGCTGATACCAATACACTCTAACGAGTATTGCTTACTAGGATTCAAATTCAAAGAGCAGTATGTTTATGACCGCTGCTTACCTATGGGCATCTCATCTGTCTGTGCTATTTTCGAACGTTTCAGTTCCACATTACAGCACATTGCATCTACCCACTTAAACATACTGGACGATTTCCTCTTTCTCGGTCCTCCAAAATCTGTCCTTTGTCAAAAAGGTCTAGATAAATTCCTTTCATTTTGTCAACTCATTGGGGTACCTATTAAGCAGGACAAAACTAAAAACGCGACATCCATCATCACATTCATGAGTCTCGAGCTAGATTCAAATACAATGGAAACCCGACTGCCGACTGATAAGTTGATAAAGTTACGGGAATTACTCCAAACATTTACACGCAAACGTAAGTGTACGCTTAAACAGATGCAATCTCTTCTTGGTCTACTTAATTTCTGCTGCCAAGTCGTAGTCCCAGGTCGGAGGTTCCTCAGACGTATCACCGACCTCACCAAAAAAGTATCCCGTCCCCATCATCGTATTACTCTAAACAAGGAAAGCCGAAGAGATATTCAAGCATTGCTCCTCTTTACTGATTATTAAATGGCAAAAGTCTTCTCTTGTCCAACAGATGTGTTAATACCGACACACTCCACCTTCATACAGACGCTTACGGAGCCATTGGCTACGGAGCGGTTTTTGGTTCACACTGTTTCAAGGGATTTTGGCCTTCCCAATTGGCTCCACAAGATATCACATTTAAGGAGCTGTTACCAATTGTATTGTCCCTTGAAATATGGGGTCACAAGCTTAAGAATCAATGCATTCTTTTACACACAGATAACGAGGCTGTAGTTCATATTATTAATAAGCAAACATGCAAAATACCAACGATCATGATTTTAGTTAGGCGTCTAGTTCTCACATCCGTGACATTTAACATCCTCATGTCTGCTGAACATATTCCCGGTAAACGTAATATCTTACCGGGTCTTCTTTCTCGTTCACAGATGGACCGCTTTCGAACTCTGACTAATTATCCATTAAATTCAGCGGTCCTGGATCTTTTAAATTCGTCGCTCGCCAAATCCACCGCCAGTTACCGGAATGCGTTAAAACATTACTATGATTTCCACTGTCAAATGGAGAATAAACATGCAGTCAGTCCCGGGCTCCATCTCTGGATCTTTCACTTCAGGGCGAATACTCATCCGACGAAACTAACCGGACTGTTTAAACCCTTTCCCACTTACAACAAATCTGCAGCAGAGGACTGTGAAAACATCTTGGCAAAAACATGGAAAATCCCCATAAATGAAGGTATCATTATTGAACAAAGTTGAAAACATTGTGGCAAAAGGAGAAAATGCTCGTTTTGAGCAACTGCAGATGCGTCTAAATGCGTCTTTAGGTGGGAAAAGGATGAACTATCTAAAATGGGTACTTGTCCGAACAATGACAAAGGACCCTGCTTAACTTGAAATTAGTCTTCGAATATCAAAACTCGAGATGCTGAGGATGCCACAATATACACTACGATCATTGTTGTTGGATCGCCCCGTGTCACAAGGAAACAAACTATACATGAAAACATTCAGTCAGTCCGGGGTTCCAACCCTGGACATTTCGCTTTAAAGACGAGTTCTCTACCGACTGAGCTAATACGTGATCTCTCCGATTGTGTACAAAATCGAGCTGCGTTATATACTAGGTCCACTGAAGGACGGGGATACAAAAGATCTTCAAATGGTACTAATGGCTTTACCGTCCTGTTGGTTTAGCATAACGACCGACTCTCTGGTGCCAGGATAAATGGACCAGTTAATACTGGCAACTGTTCTTTGTAACGCCGGGATATACCTTAACATGTTTGAAAGTGGCATAACACATCAAACAATGAAACATTACATGAGATGACATAGGGTGTTATACTGCCGTTCTAAAACCCTGCAGCAATCTACCGGGAGACACCGTATTAGTTTGAACACCTAGATTCAGCTCCTTTTAACAATATTGAAAATGACATGTGAGAACACATATGAGCCGTCCCGCGAGAAAACCAAACACTGTGGAATCTACGTAATGTACTGACCCAGATCAAACTGCGCATTCCGCGCAGGCTAATCCGGGCCGTTACATTCCGTCTCAGGGGAAAGAGGTATAGAGTAATGACTCCTGAAATTTTCTCCGCAGGAGGTGAACAGTGTCTGTCCGCGTTAGCCTACGCGACATGCTTAGGCTGATCTGGGTCGATACATTACGCAGAATCCATAATGTTGGTTTTCTCGTGTCACGGCTCATATTATAAAAATTGTATAAATAAGTAGGCTAATAAGGACACTATTATAAACAATGTTTGTAATATCAGATCTTATTATTAAAGTTCAATTGATTTTTGTAAATTGTACAGCGGACCAAAACAGCTTTATGTTTGTGTAACGTATTCCGGGTCTATCACTGAGTTAAACCATCGCTGGGCAAGGCACTGCCCGCGTTGTAAAAATGCACGTTGCTAACTCCGTGAAAAGGCAAACCACTCTGCTACAGTCGCGATAAAAGTCAGCTTCATTAGCAAGGCTGTAGAAGTGGTATGTATACCTATATCACATCCCTGTTACATTTCTCCCTATTTTCTATTGACTTCGAGCAGGGTCGAAGTCACAGCGCTGCACACCAACCTTACACCAGAGCGGAGCCAATGTAACCTCACTTGGGACCTCCAGGGTCCGGGGATAATCGGTGTGTCACCCCAAAATCCCACATTTTGAACATTTAAACAAATATAGGTTCGAATTATTTTATGAAACTTACATTGACGATTTATCGCGCAATCTTTGTCATTTCCAATGGTTGTTAGAATCGTGGAAAATAGAAAATGTACTGCGACGCCATTTTGTTTCGACTCAAAGTCAAAAATCGTGTGCAAAATGATACCAACGTTTAGAAAAGTGTTTACTTTCGTATCGTACACTTTTCGGTGGACATTCTTGTTCTTTATTACGATTTAAATGCCAGTTTTGAACTCGCTGTATGTTCAGTAAAGCGAACACACATTCTGTATTTTCCATTGAAAAGAAAACCCGACACTGGATACCGATACAATAATTAGAAGACCTGTCATTAAAGCAATAATGTGCCCACAGTTCATCCTAGAAATTGATACATAGCTCTTGATTTATATTAAACATCAACGACAATTACAAATCACCTACAAATCAATTTTAAATCACTTACAAATCAATTTCAAATCACTTACAAATCACTTACGTAAAATATGGTGAATATACAAGAAGCGATGTCATTGATATGTATACACAAGTAGCAGTACATCACACATAAGACAATTTCCTATTTTACAATGTTATCCACTTACATAACAAACTAAGTGTAAAACTCGGGTCTTGATTATAAAAGGGCGTAAATAAGTATTTCGATTGATAAACATTCCAGACAAAATTCACATGAAGATACATCATATGAGTTGGATATTGTATGGTGTTTTCTCCAAAAGTATACTATTACAGACTTCATAATTTACAGTAAAGATGTTCCTGTAAGGATGTCTTCTGATAGACGTAAGAGGACACTTTGTATGCATGAGCAACCAAATCTTACAGATGTACAAATCTTTTTTGCCGAACAATCTGTACTGTATCTATAACTAACACAGGTAGACAAATGACTGCCCGCACATCAATGTAATGTAACCAGATCTCATTTAGTCAAAACTAGACTACACTTCAGCAGCAAACGCTCGTTTACGGGCATTTGCAACTGAAGCGAACTTTAGGTCTGATTTCATATGAGATTGGGTCATACTGCATTGAATGAAGTTGTTCTGATTTTAATGAGATTTATTCTAACCCCATTAACAACGACTGTCTGGACTTTCTTGGAATCGTATATGACTAAATGGCGAACAGATCAAACCCAGTGAAAGTGCATTTTGATGGGAATATACACAAGCCACAACTGCGATTTAGAACACGGATCAAACTTAGTAACTAGGGCACACGGATCCTTACTCAGTAGTTTTACATATATCCGCCATCGACCCAATGTCGTTTCCCTGATCCGCCCATGAAAAAACAAGAATTTTGAGCCATACATGGCAAAAGGTACAAGTTGTTTTTTTGGTGAACAGTGTACGTGTGCACTCTTGTATAGTATGATCAAGATCAAAGCTGTTCACTAATTACTTACATAAAAGATTAGGGAAAAAAATGTTAACGTGTGTAGATTGTGATGAGACTGAGTGAATGAACATGGTGAGATTAACTTCTTAACATTAATATTATCACCATCATCATCATCAACATCATAATTGTTATTATCATCACCACCTCCATTAATGTTATTTATACCGATCTAACAAATGAGATTATCAACAGTTTAAGAAGTTAACGTTAACTAATTTTCTGCTCAGGTTTTATAATCTACGCACTTAATAATCAAAGCACTGAAAGTGCTGACGGCCTTTGGGCTGCAGGGAGGTTGGAGAAGTAGGGAAAATGTGAACGGAAATAACAATTGCAGTTTATGTTTATGTATTTGTTGTTAAGGAGTTGAAAGATCATATCAAAAATAGTAATCATGAAATTGCCAATTTGAAAACAGGAGGACCTTGTTGGCACTATATCGGTCACCTGGGTTTGACAGCAGGTTTAGGCAGAATATTTTTAAGTTTCTGCCTTATTATATTGAGAAATATGTCAATGTTAAATCAACTTCCATCAAGTAGAAATAATTATCTAAACCATGTAATTGACTGCGAGAAAGTGTTTGAACAATGCAGAACCCATCAAGACAATTATTCTGACAAAGATTTAAAATTCAACCTCCAGAGTGCTATCAAGATGTTCCTTCATTTGACCTAGTGACAAAGTTTAAAGCTGCTGAAGCAAGAAATGCGGCCTCTAGAGTATTAACAAGATGTGTCTTCAATTTGTCCTAGTGACCTAGTTTTTAACCCGGCATAACCAATATTCGCGAACTTGGCCTAGATATCATAAAGATAAACATTCTGACCAAATTTTAAAAAATGTAGCTTCTACAGTGTTGGCAAGATTTTGCTTCAAATTGGCCTAGTGACCTAGTTTTTTAACAGACATTATCAACACAAACATGGTGATACAGTTTCAACATGGTCAAGATAATAATGCAGCCTCCAGAGTGTTAATAAGACTTTCCTTCAATTTGGCCAAGTGACCTGGTTTCAGACCCAATATGACCCATATTCGAACTTGACTTTGATATAATTAAGACAAATATTCGTATGAGAATGCCGTTGATGCCTCCGCAGCGATTGCGATCGGGTCGCCCGGTAGAGGGAGAGTTTGGCGTTTGCACGCTATCGCTACAACTTAGAGTTTGGTGCATTGGTGGCTGAAAGGGAGACGCATGGTCTCATTCATTTCACTGCCACTCTCCCTCTTTTGTGGGTACTGCCCTCTCCTTCTCCTTCATTACTACCTTTTTTTCGACGGTATCTTTTAATACTGTTACTCTGACACTTTTGTGATGAACTGTGTGTTAAATTGTTACCTCCTGTGAAGAGCGCGACTGGATAATCTGATGAATGTTGCGAAGGGCCGGCTTTTTACGCCGGCCTGTCCCCGGTCAATGTCTACCCGATTTCCGACCGGGCTCTGAGCGGCTAATTTGGGCCTACGCTCGCACGAAATGTGTGATATCGGCCAGACATCAACCGATTAATATGCAATTAATTTGCTCTGAGGTTTTAAGGCCGAGTTTAAAGTAACTCGATGCCCGCGAGGAGTCCCGAAAATGCCTAGAAATCCGCCGCAAACTACTCGCAAGTATATCGCAAGGTAATTCTGACTGGGATTTCAGTGATACTAGGTAGGCTACTTTTTTAATTTATAAATATAATTTTAACAACAATATAATTCTGCAGCAGAAGGCTTTTGAAAACATAAATGTTGATATCCATATCTCTTTGTGCAGACGTAAGGCACATTCCTGTAAGCAATTACCTCGCCATTGGTGATCTTATGTCGGACTTCACGAGGCTAATAGCTGAAATTCTTTGTTCGAAATTGCAACTTATTACCAAATATGTGACCGCTATTCAACGAATTGTGTGGACATTCGGATCGCTTGACTTCCCTTAGCAAGTCGTCAATCGTTGACTGGTCGGTAAGATAAGGCTGATACACACCACCCAATGTATTCCTCCAGCACTCGATTTACACCTGGAGTGTATGGACCAATGGCGGGTCTTCTCTTATAAAGTTTACCGAATTGTTGTAAGTGCTATATCAACTGGCGAGAACAGTACAATTAAATAAATGAATTGCATCGTAATGGGTTGCTTTTAAGAATATAAAATAAGAAAAACAAATAAAAAGTGGAGCTGGGAACGTCGGTGGGGTGGCGTTTCGGGCAAGGGCTCTTCGAACCCCGCTTAATCCGCCACTGCATTTGTCACCCGAATTCTTTGTTGACCATTAATCTTCCGTCGCTAGGGCCCTACGCCCACGGTAAATCCGGCACTGCATTTGCCACGAGACTTCTTTGTACTTTTCCGTTCAACTTAGCGGACCTCTCGGCGCATTGATTTCTTAAACATTTGTTTAATTTAAATTGGAGTACTTACGCTTTTTTTCACTGATGTTCCAACAACATTATAGTGATATTTTTTTGAGATCTTGACCTTTTAAATTCAATTTTGTTGAATCCATGACGAACTTTTTTTCTCTCAGTCTCACCCTGAATCGTGTTAGAAAGTAAACCTTATTGCATCAATACTCAATATTTGTCTTACATTCATTGCTAGTATTTCTGGAGTCGCCGTTTGAAGTGTTATCCCTTCGTTTACAATCGTAAATAACAACAGTAAAGTCATTCTGGAGTTACCGTTTGAAGTGTTATCCCTTCGTTTACAATAGTAAATAACAACAGTAAAGTCATTCTGGAGTTACCGTTTGAAGTGTTATCCCTTCGTTTACAATCGTAAATAACAACAGTAAAGTCATTCTGGAGTCGCCGTATGAAGTGTTATCCCTTCGTTTACAATAGTAAATAACAACAGTAAAGTCATTCTGGAGTTACCGTTTGAAGTGTTATCCCTTCGTTTACAATAGTAAATAACAACAGTAAAGTCATTCTGGAGTTACCGTTTGAAGTGTTATCCCTTCGTTTACAATCGTAAATAACAACAGTAAAGTCATTCTGGCGTTACCGTTTGAAGTGTTATCCCTTCGTTTACAATCGTAAATAACAACAGTAAAGTCATTCTGGAGTTACCGTATGAAGTGTTATCCCTTCGTTTACAATCGTAAATAACAACAGTAAAGTCATTCTGGAGTCGCCGTATGAAGTGTTATCCCTTCGTTTACAATCGTAAATAACAACAGTAAAGTCATTCTGGAGTCGCCGTATGAAGTGTTATCCCTTCGTTTACAATCGTAAATAACAACAGTAAAGTCATTCTGGAGTTACCGTTTGAAGTGTTATCCCTTCGTTTACAATAGTAAATAACAACAGTAAAGTCATTCTGGAGTTACCGTTTGAAGTGTTATCCTTTCGTTTACAATCGTAAATAACAACAGTAAAGTCATTCTGGCGTTACCATTTGAAGTGTTATCCCTTCGTTTACAATCGTAAATAACAACAGTAAAGTCATTCTGGAGTCGCCGTATGAAGTGTTATCCCTTCGTTTACAATCGTAAATAACAACAGTAATGTCATTCTGGAGTCGCCGTATGAAGTGTTATCCCTTCGTTTACAATCGTAAATAACAACAGTAATGTCATTCTGGAGTCGCCGTATGAAGTGTTATCCCTTCGTTTAAAATCGTAAATAATTTCAGTTAAATATCAATACACTGTATGTATTCGCTTCTTCAGTAGCCATTGCTAAAGTACCTTCCAGATCCTAAAAGCTTAACCCTTTCATAATCAGCAATTTCTTCTTTTATCACATTCTTTCAATTTTATTTAACCATTCTTGTTTCATTTAAAGAGTGTTTGCATATTTTTGTCTGCTACAGATTCGAAACGTCATGCACATATTTGTTATCGTCTGTCGGTGTGTACTTATTATATGCACTGTTTAAAAATATGCTTGTTTGTAAGATAACTGGGCGTTCCTCCTGGGCCTCACATCGATTTTATGACAATGGTAAATAAATACAACTATGTCAATATGCAAGTCCTAATGAAGTAGAGCATAATCAAATATACACGTAATATTGATTTAATTAATGTGCACCAACTTATACAAAAGTTATAAAGAAACTCCTTATACTTTCGGACCAATGAGCGAACGGCTCAGTTATGTCAAACGGAGAATGGAAACGGGTATCAGACTAAGCGGCCGCTGTTTATAATGAAGTTTATTATAACTCAAGAAGTGTTTAGTGGTAAATATAGTGACTTTTATATATAAACATCGATTTTCAGGTTTATTATCTTTGTTTCTTCGTTACCATAATCCCATGGTTTTATAACGTGGTAACCACAGAAACGACAAGATGGTATCATATTTCGTATAATATATATATTTTATAAAAATCGTCTTTTCTGAAATGAAAATCTTTAATAGATTAATATGATCCTTCATTTATCCAAGTATAAACATAAGCGAGTCGTTGCTATCGCCTTAGTGTTGTAATCGTTCAATCGTACGCCTCGAGAGCAGAAGACCGGGGATCGAGCCTTAATAGGGTCATACTTTTAGTACTTTTTAAAATATAATTGAATGACTTCACACCTGGGCGTTTTTATTAAGAAACATATTTTGGTTTCTCCGTCAAACACATTTGGAACCATCTTTTGAGAGAATGCGATTACGATTACGATTAAACTGAATATGAAATTAAAGTGTTTAAATAAAATTCGTTTCACTAGATATAGCTGGTACTCTCTTGATGAACCTAAATACAAACTATATCAGATAAATACTAACGCACTTGAAAAAAACAACAAAAAAAACCCAACACTTTTGTAATGCAATTATCCTCCCACAATTCCTCAAATGATCTGCCAAAACCCCCAAATGCATTTCCATTTTTGAACGTTAATTCGTTTAAAACAATATAAAAAGGCAATCAAAATCACGTGTAAATGGATCGCAGTAACCTGCTATTTATGTTGTTAGTATCTTTAACAGAAAATTGGTTCTCAAGTGCGAAGGAAGTGCATTCTATAGATTGCCAAATGGCTAGCTATTTTGATTCGGTAGTAACTATAATACATAGTTCCAAGAACACAAATATTTACCTCCCATTGCGGCTTTTCTGATAGGCAAATATCTTGTATGTTGAAAAGGGACATATCAAATGAAATATAATATAAATATCTGAATGTATCAGATGAATAAATAACAGAATGTTAAAAAAGAACCGAATTGAAATGGCTACAAAAGATGTTTAACCCCAATCAATCGATCAATCATTACTCGGAGTGACACCAGCACTCGGTCGGAAACAAATCACAAATTTCACAATATATGCCAAGACATCGGTTTTTTTTCAAATCCTGTACCATTTTCACATTGTTTGATGTCAGGACCAGTTAACAATATAAAACACGATTAATCTATGTAAAGTAAACTACCATAACATTGTTTTCCTCTTGTACCAAAGGTCCCGGGTTCGGGTCCCGTTTTAAGAGGTTTCTTTCATTGTGATTTACCACAAAACGGCGCGAGTACAGATTATGTCTCTATGACACAGATATCGAACGTGAGTTATATCATACGGCAGCTCTAAAGGGACACACACGATTTTGTTTTACCTCGTACACACGAGATACTTAGTCGCGAGATAAGTATCTCGTGGGCGCGAAATAAAAAAAAAAAAAAGGTAATTTATAAAAATGTGTATGTCCCTTTAGAGCTGCCATTATATCAGCTGGATGCCGATGTGAAATAAGTAAGTTTAAGATAACTACCAATCAAATGGTTTTTGCATGGTTTTCAACAATTTTACAATGCTAAACCCACAACCCTGAGAAGAACAAAAAGGAACCCGCTATTATCATGTTTAATGTCTTAGGTATGACACGACAGGGATCAAACCTTGATCTTCTGCTTCCAAGGCGGTCGCTGAAACCACTACACCATGGAAACGTGTTTCAAGTATTTGAAGTTTACGAGCTTGTTGCAAGTATCAATGCCATAGTTTGCACAACAAATAAATTAAGATCTGACCCAAACAAATCGGCAAATTATGAAGTTCATAGCGGATGATTATTAGTAACCGGTTTGAACACAACTTCTGTGTTGTTTCAGCAGTATAATATTGCTATGATCTGATAAATACAATGAACGTGGGTGTTTGTTATGAATTGCGCCAGTATGAATGACAATATTAATGTAAAACCGTTTCCCACATACAAACGACTTTGAAAGTTCACGGGCAACATCTTGATGAACGTAAAGTATAGTTAATGACAAGAGCTGAAAAAGTTGTTACAACAGCAGGAATGGCTTACAATTAACAACCATATCTTTTGCAAATTTGTTTTCGAAAGTCATGTGCTGCAGATGTGATTTCATGTCGGAAATATTTAATCTGAATACCCGTCAGGGAATATCTGTCATCTCGACATCATGAAGTCTCGTTTACGTTTTAAAATGCGTTATTCAGCTGTCCCTGCGTTCAGTGAAACAGTTTGGTGGCTGACGTCTGCCAATAAACCAATCAAATTACAGCAACTTTATATATACGGATCTCCCAAGTTCGCGAACCTAAGAACTAAAAAAGCTACACTGTCGAGTACTAAATGAATCTTTAGACATCAGAGACTAGTGACACACTTCTCAATTGACTTTTTATACAAAGTAATGGGAGAAAAGAATGAACATAATGACGTCAGGAATTAAGGAAGATAAGGAAGTTGGAAGGCTCTACGATATTGGTCGAATGACACTCGTAAGCTACCAAACTGGTTTTCTGAACGCAGCAAGGGCTGTTATCGTGTAACAATAGAGGCTTGTTGTTATAGAAGTGATTGAAAAAACAAAACAGTCAGTTAATGTGGCTCCCGGTAAAAGAATCACTTTAATTGGGTGGCCAGCATTGTCAGAGAGACGCATGGGGATCCCTGCTACTAACCTTTCATTCACTAACACATCGGCAGATGACAAATGTTATTGTTGAGGCCATTTCCAAAAGCGACATCGGCTTGTGATTTTAAGTAATTCCAAGTTTAGCAATGTGCCCAGAACAGTCCACGTGGGAAGGTAGCCAGCGGCCTGGGAGAACTGGTTTGTGGAGAAATGGTACTCGAAAGCCTGAAAACACATGACTAGATGGACTGGCTGCCGTACTATAAGTGAAACCCCCAAACCCCAGATGAAATCGGCGTTAAACTAAAATGTTCAATGTTCATTGAAAATATAGTTGTACATTGTACGGAAATTGCCGAGCCCGTATATTGCTAATAAATACCGACATGGTTCGGAAATTGCCGAGCCCGGGAAAATGCCAAGCCCATATATTGCTAATAAATACCGACATTGTACGGAAATTGCCGAGCCCATATATTGCTATTAAATACCGACATGGTACGTATTTGATCGGGCCCGGATATTGCTAAATAATACTGTCATGGTACGGAAATTGCCAAGCCAGTATATTGCTAATAAATACCGACATGGTACGGAAATTGCCAAGCCCGTATATTGCTAATAAATACCGACATGGTACGGAAATTGCCGAGCCCGTATATTGCTAATAAATACCGACATTGTACGGAAATTGCCGAGCTCGTATATTTCTAATAAATACCGACATTGTACGGAAATTGCCGAGCCCGTATATTGCTATTAAATACCGACATTGTTCGGAAATTGCCGAGCCCGTATTTTGCTAATAAATACCGAAATGGTACGGAAAATGCCAAGCCCATATAATGCTAATAAATACAGACATGGAACGGAAATTGCCAAGCCCGTATATTGCTAATAAATACCGACATTGTACGGAAATTGCAGAGCCCGTATATTGCTATTAAATACCGACATTGTACGGAAAATGCCGAGCCCGTATATTGCTAATAAATACCGACATGGTACGAAAATTGCCAAGCCCGTATATTGCTAATAAATACCGACATTGTACGGAAATTGCAGAGCCCGTATATCGCTATTTAATACCGACATTGTACGGAAATTGCCGATCCCGTATATTGCTAATAAATACCGACATTGTACAGAAATTGCAGAGCCCGTATATTGCTATTTAATACCGACATGGTACGGAAATTGCAGAGCCCGTATATTGCTATTTAAGACCGACATTGTACGGAAATTGCCGAGCCCGTATATTGCTAATAAATACCGACATGGTACGAAAATTGCCAAGCCCGTATATTGCTAATAAATACCGACATTGTACGGAAATTGCAGAGCCCGTATATTGCTATTTAATACCGACAGTGTACGGAAATTGCCGAGCCCGTATATTGCTAATAAAAACCGACATTGTACGGAAATTGCAGAGCCCGTATATTGCTATTTAATACCGACATTGTACGGAAATTGCAGAGCCCGTATATTGCTATTAAATAACGACATTGTACGGAAATTGCCGAGCCCGTATATTGCTATTTAATACCGACATGGTACGAAAATTGCCAAGCCCGTATATTGCTAATAAATACCGACATTGTACGGAAATTGCAGAGCCCGTATATTGCTATTTAATACCGACATTGTATGGAAATTGCCGAGCCCGTATATTGCTAATAAATACCGACATTGTACGGAAATTGCAGAGCCCGTATATTGCTATTTAATACCGACATGGTACGGAAATTGCAGAGCCCGTATATTGCTATTTAATACCGACATTGTACGAAAATTGCCGAGCCCGTATATTGCTAATAAATACCGACATGGTACGGAAATTGCCAAGCCCGTATATTGCTAATAAATACCGACATTGTACGGAAATTGCAGAGCCCGTATATTGCTATTTAATACCGACATTGTACGGAAATTGCCGAGCCCGTATATTGCTAATAAATACCGACATTGTACGGAAATTGCAGAGCCCGTATATTGATATTTAATACCGACATTGTACGGAAATTGCAGAGCCCGTATATTGCTATTAAATAACGACATTGTACGGAAATTGCCGAGCCCGTATATTGCTATTTAATACCGACATGATACGAACATTGCCAAGCCCGTATATTGCTAATAAATACCGACATTGTACGGAAATTGCAGAACCCGTATATTGCTATTTAATACCGACATGGTACGGAAAACGCCGAGCACATTAGGGGTGTTCTCCCTTAAAAACAGAATGTTGACTGATCTATGAATGTCGTACAATATTTTGTCTAATAGCAATTACCTATTCATTCATTCTAATAGAAAATGGTCTATAGGGGAAAACGTGCGAGATAATAGTGATTTATGCGTGTCTTGTTAGTGTAATTACTGTTTTTACAATTCCAGAGAGAGTTTTTACGATTGTTATACGTTACATGCAAATGTCTGGGATACTTAACCCGTCTACGCATACATCGTGGGATTACCCAAACAAATACCCTCAGTAAAACGAGTCTTTTGAGCGACCACAACATTGGGCTTGAGAGTTAAATATTTAAGTACATGATAGACTACTGGTCTACAGGATTGACCTTCCAGTACATAAAGGGTCTATGCGGAAAGGGGATGGAACACTGCTGGTTAATCCCCCGACGATAACCACTCGACCACGGCGGATTCCGAAATCCACCATGACCGTCATGCCGCGACTGAGGACCGAATCAGGGACGCCAGGTTTCAAATCCCCTGATGCTAACCACTCGACGAAGGCGGATTCCGAATACATGTGAGCTGTGTCGGACGATTCGGGGTATTACTGCATACAATCCGTACAGTGCAGATACGGATGAGCCTGTGTACAGCAGAGTCGTCACTGTCGCTCATGGGAAAAGGTACACGTTAACTTTTCTTAACAGTGTAGGATCAGATCAGCATGTACATCTGCTACGCCTTATAAGAATTTACAGAAGATGATAAAATGTTCTTACACAGCTGTGTAAGAAATATGTGAACAGTGTAGATCTTGAGCAGCATGTGCGGATACTGTGAATCAATTAGAAATTAACGAAATCTACCATCGTTACCCGACTGGTACGCCAATGTAATGTATATGATGCCAAAGAGACACCAAGACACGAAGTCGGTAGACCTGGATCATGTTATAGATAGAGGATATGTCATGATTGTTTATGTATTATCACTTTAAATAAACGAGTTATTTTCATAGTTTGGTTTCTGCGTTGTAACAAAGACTTGAGCGTAAGACTGGAAACCAAACTAGTAGTGTCATATGATATTGACGTAATGGGATGTTGACACTCACAGAGAGAGCTTTATGTGATAACAATACATACAGGGTATATGCGGGAAAGGGGACACGGGTTTTAACCTTTCCCACAGACAAAAAGTCTTCAGCGTACGTCTATGAAATTATCTTGGGAAAAATATGGAAAATCTATATAATTGGAAGTATAATTATTGAGTAGAGTTGACAACGTTGTGACAAAACGAGAAATTCCTCATTATGACCAATTTCTTCTTATGCAACAATGTTTACAAAAGTCGTCTGCTGCAAGGGCGTGTGTATGCGGGATAGGGAAAATGGGTTTAAATCACGAACACATGTAATTAAGTATAATGGACCGATATCCAGTCGCAATCTGTTCCACTCTCACCATCGTCGTTTCGTTCTTTTAACGACATGCAATATAATCCATAAACTTATATGATAACCAGACACTTTATCCGGTCGGGTTATACGAATTTGTATGGCTGAGTAAGACCCTTAATATGTACAAGTATTGCCTATAAATGTTAATTTTTAACTATTATGTTATCAATTGTATATATTTATTACTTGTATTACGTGTAAGTTAAATAAACTATAAGCTACTACTACTACCATTCCTATTACTTCTACCAACAATTTTATCAGCGGGGCTTTAACCCTTTCCCTCATATAGACGCTTTCTGACGCCTCTGCAGCAGACGGCGTTTTGAAGACATAGTGACAAAAGAAGAAATTGCACAAAACGTGCACTTTCTCCTTTTGCCACAATGTTTTCCACTTTTTGTCATAGGTTATCCATTCAATTATTGAGATTTTCTATGTTTTGACAAAATACGTTCAAAGTCGTCTGTTGCAGAATTGTCGTATGAGGAAAAGGGTTAAAACAAACTTCTGGGCATTTGAGACCAGTGTATCTTTTTACACTTCGAATCTGAATCGGTACTGGACGCTAAACACTGCCAATAAGCTATCAATAAACGTCAGATCAATATGAGGTTTAGAATAATATAGCAAGTATGCGCAAACGGATCTTAGTCTTCACATGTTCCAAATACACTAGGGTCGGCCACATTTTAAAGTGAATGCTTAAATGAGCCAGATCATTTCTGAAAAGAGTAGGTTCAGATCACCCTGTCCATGTGATCATTCTTATCTGAATATACTCACGTTCATAGAAGCTTCTAACAAGCTTGTTTAAGTACATGTTATAATTGAACGGTGTAGATCTTGATCAGACTGTGTGGATGCACGTGCTGATTGATCTACATCTATTGTCATAGATGCTTTATCGTATTGTTTAAGCCACGCCTATCTTCATGCATCAGAAACAACTTAACACTTTCCCTCATACGATAATTCTGCAGCAGACGACTTTGAACAGATTTTATCAAATAATGGTAAATCTCTATAATTGAATGGATAACCTATGACTTTAAAGTAGAAAACATTGTGACAAAAGGAGAAATTGCACGTTTTGAGCAATTTCTTCTTTTGTTACTATGTTTTCAAAAAGCCGTCTGCTGCAGAAGCGTCAGAAAGCGTCTATATGAGTGAAAGGGTTAACCATAATCGTTAAAAACTACCCAGTTCCCATGCATTACATGTTGCAAGATCCAGCAGTTCGATGTTAGCGCGGGAATCAGAATTTCATGGCTTAAGAAATACTGTTTGATTCGAAAAACACGAAACCCGCTCTTAAATATATGATATAAATGTATGATAACAATAGTTCTTTAGTTAAATACGTAAACACGAAAGCAAAAATACCATTTCCCAACGTGTTGACCTCGATCTCCCAAAATTATTGTTATCATTTGTCTGCGCATGCGCGTCCTTTTTTTTACTTAATATATTCTTAAAATCGCAAAATTTAGCACTATAACTTCGCATTTTTGAAAATAATCCCATTTTCCGGTTATTAAAACCCCGGTGGTTCCCATTGATGTTACATAGACTCCGCTCTGGTGTACTGCTTGTGTTCAGTTGTGTGACTTTGGGTCGAAGTCAAGAGAAAAGAGGGAGAAATGTAACTGGAACGGGGTATATGTATAAATATCACTTCTACAACCTTGCTGTGGAAGCCGGCTTTTATAGCAACGTTGGTAGAGTGGTTGAGCTTTTCGTAAAGTTAAGCAACGTTCATCGCGGTTAGTGCCTGGATGGGTGACCCGCGATGACTTAACACCGGTACACGTTACACGTTGGTTTTAATTTACATTTTAATTATAAAAATACTACTCGCATATAAATAGACCGGTTCACTAATCTTAATCTTTTATTTCAAACTCGAACGAGAACCAGTCTAGTGACGAACTGATACGGAAATATCCGAGAGCTGACGGTAAAATACGGCGCAAGCGCGATGAAGATGATTGACACGGCGCATGCGCAAGCCCATTGCACCAGTGACAGTTCTAAAGTTCTAGACACAACCAATATATGCACTGGTGCTGATGCACCCGCGCAATAAACCGTTTTCGGAGTAACTAAGTTCCTTTTAAAACAGGCAGCTCCACCGAAACAAAAAGTTCTAATCGGAGTAATTTTCACGCGAAACAGATGATGTGATCAAAGTACTGCGCCTGTCTGACATTGATTTACGAATACCAACACAACCGTCCCATAAGTTAGTACAGTGCTTTGATTTTTTTTATCGCACCCGCTTCAAGGTATATATGGCGCAGCAGCCTAACTGTTTAAACATAGTGGCAAAAGAAAAAAGTCATCATCATTCTGTTCGATTGTTCCCCTCCCACCCCCCCCCCCCCCCCGTCCGAATAGTTGGACATGTATGTGGGAAAGGCATTAAACGAACACCGTGAGTCATAACCCTCAATTGGCGATCATTGATGAGTTGTTTCTGTATATTGTGTATATTGTGTATATTGTGTATATTGTGTATATTGTGTATATTGTGTATATTGTGTTTTACGCCGTTTCTAACACTTGTTCAGTTATATCACGGCGTTTCTCAGCTCTAAAGTACCAGTACTACTGGTCCTTTTATCCTGACACCAGTGAGTCACTCGTATTGCTAACACCACACTTCCGAATGGCAAGAAGGAAAAGGCCATTACGATGGTTTTTAAAGTCTTTAGTATCACCCGACCGTGGATTGAAGCCACGACCACCAGCACCCGTGGTGGATGCATTACCACTACACCACCGAGACGGTCCAATTGATCACATGTGCCAATGCAAACGTCCTCCAAGGTCGGAAATGCAGTATTGATGATTTTCAAGGAGCTGCAGGGTTGACCATGCAATGCAAACAACGAGCATATCGGTGTGGCACTGTTTAATTGCTTGGTAAATAGAGAGTATCGATTACCGTGTTCTCTTTACAACGATTGGCCCTGAACAACTCGTTTCAGATTTAACCCTTTCCAACTTAATACAACAAATAAGGAGGGCAGACAGGCCTGTAGGAATTTTCTGTACGGGCCCTATTTAAGGAGGAACCCCTACCGGAAGTATAACAAGCCGATTTTGGTGTTTTTTAGTAGGTTAATACCTGCTTCATATTAGGTAAGTTCTCGCATAAAAATCGCGGTCTTAGAAATACCGAAATTTTTAGCTTTTCCAAGAGGCCCAATTTTGTATTATTTTTTTTAGATAAAATTTAAAAAAAGTTGAAGTCGTCAATTGCATTTAAATAAAAAGAAAAACATATATTTTTAATAAATGTTTTTTTATGTACAGACGAAGCCATGATGTTCAAAATGTGTTATTTATGTGTTTTTACGTTAATTTCTTCTGCGCATGCGCAAATTTAGTTAAACGAGTACGGTTTAAATCGGTAAATAAGTTAATTAACACATATATTATGTTATTTCTTTACAAAATCATTTAAACATACACGTCCGAAGCAAGACATACATTCACGGGTAACTTGTGCCTTTCATATTTTGACCCATCCTTTTATCCGTCTGTTCGTTCATTAATTCAACGTTTCGATCAACACATTTTTTTATTTATTTTTTTAGCTCACCTATGTACGAACTGCAAGGTGAGTTATTGTGATTACATTTTGTGAACACTCTACAGTCTATTCTTTGCATCCAATCATCATGAAAGTTTATCAGAACATTCATCTCGATGATTTCTTGGACAAGTATGAAACTGGGTCATGTCTGGTCAAAACTAGGTCACTAGGTCAAATTTAAGGAATATATTGTTAACACTCTGGAAGATAAATGTTTGGCTTGAGCATGTTGAAACTTTGTCAGAAGGTATGTTTTAGTGATATTTAGGCCAAGTTTGAAACTGGGTCATGTCCGGTCAAAACTAGGTCACTTGGTCAAATTTAAGGAAAATCTTGTTAACAGTCTGGAACTGTTAGTGATATCTAGGCCAAGTTTGAAACTGGGTCATTTCAAGTCAATAACTAGGTCACTTGGTCAAGTTTAAAGAAACTCTTGTTAACACTCTGGAAGTCACATTTTTGGCTTGAGCATGTTAGAACTTTGTCAGAATGGTTCTCTTAGTGATATCTAGAGCAAGTTTGAAACTGGGTCATGTCCGGTCAAAAACTTGGTCAATCGATCAAATTTAAGGAAAATCTTGTTAACACTCTGGAAGTCACATTTTTGGCTTGAGCATATTGAAACTTTGTTAGAATAGTTGTCTTAGTGATATCTAGGCCAAGTTCGAAACTGGGTTATGTCCGGTCAAAACTAGGTCACAAGGTCGAAATTAAGAAATATCTTGTTAACACTCAGGTGAGAAAATCAAAGGCCATCATGGCCCTCTTGTTTGTTATAACAATAAACACAATTTTGATTGTGATTTGATGTCCCTTTTTTATTAGGGTCCACTATTGGAGTGAAATATTGAAGAACTGAAGTATATTTAGTTTACTGATTGAAAGTTATGAAAATTTCCAATTATATAAAACGATAATTAGTCACAAAGTTACGGTAAAAATATATGATTATCACAATGAAAATTGTGTTTATTGAGCGCAGCATTGAACAGACTCCATGAAGGTATTCTTTTTATTTAAGCTTTATTGAAATATCGGGACAATATCCAAAGAAAATCTTTCATTTCTTTGTTTCTGATAATAAGTAAATCTTGTTTCGTTATTAATCAAGCTGTGGACTATGGCCTTTAAGAAGCCGTTCGGCAAGTCGTTTTATTCGAGTAAACGTTGTCACACTGTCACTTCGTTCGTATTTTACCATAGTCATAGCATGTGTAGCAGATTGTCCATCAATGTTCTTCTCGTTTTGGTCAAAGTTATCGATTGATGCATCAATCATTGGTCCAGTAGAGTCAACATGTTCTAACCCAAAAGACATATCTTTCAATACTGACTGTCAGGCAATGTTTTGCTGCAGAACTCAAAAACATTCGCACCTCATTTAAGTTACACATACGCCTAGGCTTTTCAGGGTGTCAATTAAGATTTTACAACCAAAGTCATGGTGAAGTTGAACAGTCAACCCAAGAATCAAGGGCCTCTTCATATTTCGATTGATTGATTGGGGTTTAACGCCGTTTTTAACAATTTCTCAGTCATATAACGGCGGCCAGTTCACCTACTCATGTGATTCCTGGTTTGCTCACACCAGTACTCCACACAACAGTCTTCCAAAGCATCTGGCTACTTTTCCACATATACTAAGTCAATTGGTGAAAGACAAATCGCGCATGTCGCATTGACTTTTGTCAATCGTCGGAAAGAATGTTGGCCTAGCCGGGATTCGAACTCAAAACCCTTGGATTGACAGCCCGCGTCGCTACCGACTGAGCTTTTGGGGCTCGTCTTCATATTTCGACAGATGGACACTATTTGGTGACACATAAATATAGACTTGATTGACCGTTTGTTATCCCTTGTTATATTTGAAAGAGACAATGCCTTGTTAAATGCCTTTTCATCCAGCCGCCAAAAGATAAAATCTGCCAAATCCTGGGGAATAAACTCTTTAACGGCATGAAGATTGAATTCTGAAGGCGCAACATACTCATCCTTGTCGTCGGATGTACATGCCATCGACTCTCTAAGTATTCCAGTCGCTGCTTGTACTTTGTATCGGGTACTCTCTCCTGTCCCAGTTGAAATGCAAGTTAGCATTTCTTTCCATGTATTACCCTTGTCACATATAAGGCAACACTCTCTGTCATAGAATGAGACACATGGATCTCTTACTGAATGACATTTACTAGTTGATGAACTGTCGTGTGTCATCTCATCTTGATCAATCCATGGGTAACGTCGGGTGTATAGAGATATACATTTGGTATGAAACCTTGCTTTGAGATGAAATCACAATATAGCCTCTCTATATTGGTTCAATTGGGTGTGAACAGTGTCACGTTTTTTATCAGCAATGAATAAAATTGCATGAAGACCCTTTTTTGATGGATTTTTTTTAGGGATGGGAACGAATATTCGAATATTCGAATATTCGAAAAATGGACGAATATTCGAATACTGTTTTCGAATAAGAACATTCGTTTTCAGTGTACTATTTTCTATAATTATTACTATTTTCTAAAATCAAAACAAAACATTATTAGTAAAATTCTGACATCGGTCGCGAGTTTGAGTTAATCATTTATTAAGGGTGAAGTGATAAAGAATGTGTATGTGTCGTTTGTTGTGTTTTTACAACGTATGTCAAAACATAAGTAACAATAATACAATCAATAATTGTCACGCGTACGTTTATCAGAGATCTAATCGTGTGTAACCAGATATCACATTGACGACCAGTTTGTTTGATATTTTTGAATCAACAAACATGTATAAACGGTGACAGGCTGCAGTTCCGTAAAACCCTCCCAGCCTAACCAAAACATAGTCGATGTTTACATCAAAGACAGCTGTTGCAAAAATGAATAAATCATATTTAAACATCGCATTACGTCTCAAAAGTATGCAGCTTTCCTCTTTACCTCTTCACAAATGAATTCACATAAGCGAACAAAATGAATCGTCCGCGATTTTGTTTTCTTACAACACGCGATTAAATTGACTTGACGAAATCGGTAAAAGAAATATCACCCAACTCCCTATGCTTTTTGTATGAATAAGATTTATAATTATTTCGTTAATTATTTGATTCGATTCAATATTAAACTCGGTAAACAAGCGACACCTGAATATACGGCTCAAAAAACGTTGCGATTTGGTTTATCGTTTGGAAGGGATTTATTTCTTGATTTACTTCAAATTGAAATTCAAATACATCTGTTGAGGAAAAAGAGAGTGTAAGTTCAGTTGAAAACATGAAATATATACGTAAACAATAGATCATACTTTTACTTGGAAAATTGCCTTTATTTGAAAAAGGAAATGGGAAGTACCAGTGTTCAGATTAACCTGAAATCGGATACTGATTTCTGATTCGAAAATCGAATATTCGAATATATTCGAATAAAGAAAACGAATATTCGAATATCGTTTTCAATATTCGTTCCCATCCCTAATTTTTTTATAACCACGCCAAATCGCCAAATTTGAGTCTGTTAAACTTTTGTAACAAATAATGCATAAACTAGCATTGAAAGTACAATCGTCAATGACTAGTGAAGCCATCGTTTGGTTAATAAAATAAATGTTTAACACAGATTTAGAACAACCTTGATCTATTCAATACAAGAGCTTACTAGTATTATTTATCTTGGAAATTTTCTTAGGCAGAAATTTTATAAAACTGCGTCACTGCTTATGTCAGAGCAAATGACACCCATTGGCCAGTTAATAAATAACACGCTGACATTTATAATTTACCTGTAAACTATGGGAGACACTCAAAATCCCCTCAGTCAAAATCCCCTCACCCTGAAAATGATAGGGTAGTCAAAATCCCCTCGACCAAAATGTTAGGGTAGTCAAAATCCCCTCGACCAAAATGTTAGGGTAGTCAAAATCCCCTCGATGGGATTAATCATAATGTATGACATTAGGAGACATCCAAGGTGTCTAAGGCTAAAATAAGATTGCACTAAAAAGACAAAAAGACAAAGGCTTCTTAAGTTATTAAGTATGTTCTGTTCTGTTCATATTAACATATAATTCATTTATAACATGTGACTGAATTATCACCAATCATTGGCGTTTTGTTTACTCTTCATTTTTAATCAGTACGGTTTTGTCTACTCTGCACTTTCAAAGAAGGATTTTGTCTACTCTACATGTTCAGTCATATGGGTTTGGATACCCTGCATTTTCAATCATATGGGTTTTGAATACTATGCATTTTCAACGAGTTTTGACTACCCATTTGTTTTCAATCATATTGGTTTTGACAACTATGACAAAAATGGACCGTATGGGTTTTGACACAAACATTTTCATCAACTGTAATAAAATGGTAATTAAAATATATGATCTTAGATTGAGCGGATTATGAATACCCTATCATTTTGGTCGAGGGGATTTTGACTACTATGTCATTTTCAGAGTGAGGGGATTTTGACTGAGGGGATTTTGACATACACTCGTAAACTATATCAGTTGATTCAAGCTATATATTCAACTGATAAATTAAACAACACATATGTTTTTAAAATAGTATTAAGACCGTTTATATGTCGACTGAATGTAGATATACTTGCTTTAAATAAAATTATCCAGTTATCATTTTAAATTAACACGCTTACATTTATAATTTATTACGATGATATATAAAGCAATTGATTTCAGATTAATTCATTTAATAAACATTGTATTAATATTGAGCATTCAGAACGATCATACTTTATTTGCTTAACGATTAGTAAACTGTTAATTAGACAGTGTTATGTACACATTTTAAATTGCTTTAAACGCCGATTACATGGATTCATTTGCATGTTTACGAACACAATCATTGATAAATTCAATACATTAAACGTCTTCAATGAAAAAAATAGCAATATACCTGATAAAGCATATACTTTTGGAAAGTATCCGAAATATACGTATTATCCGAATTACTCTTTTTTCCTATATAAGATAAAGCAAAATTTTCCTAGTTTGAAGCGTAAATAACTTTTTCTGTAAGAGACGGATTTCTATGCGATTTTTTTTTGGTTAACATGTACATCAATACCTTCCGAAAAATATTAAAATCGCTTTGTTATACTCCCGGTAGAACCTTTCAAAAACACCAACCCGTTTTCTACAGGTCTATGACCCGGACGGGGATCGAACCCGCGACCTCCTGTACCCGAGGCGGCCGCTCTCCCACTACACCACCGAGGCGGTATTTCTATAAATGAAAGTACATTATGGAACGAAGTTGAAAAGATTGACACAATATCTTTCAAAATTCGTCTGCTGCAAAAGCATCAGAAAGCGCCTGTATGTGGGAAAGGATAAACCGTTTGACTGCTGAACCAGTGCAACGAGAATAGAGCGAGGCCAGCTGGCGCATCTACGCAACAATTCTATCTTCATAGTCTTTAAGTTTTCTACGGACTCTTCCAAATTCAAATCTGAACATATCCATTTAAAGAAAAACACATATGAAAGGGTTATATTGCGATTAAAGATGTGAGTAATAAATCATTTTGTCAAGAACATGCATGTTGTAGATAAAAACATAGACATCTACTGAAAAACCATTCCTTTTTCCGTTAACCCTTTCCCACAAAGAAGAACAAACCTGCAGTAGACGCATTTGAAGACAAAACAATGGAAGATAAGGCATAAACAAGTATAACATTGTGATAAAAGTAGAAATTGCTCATGTATGATCAACTTATCCTTTGGTCGCAATGTTTTAACCCGTCGAGTCTGCTGTAAGGGAGTCTTATTGCGCGTGCATTCGGGGGGTGGGGTTATAGACAGTTCTTGTTTGTTTTGTACTTAGATAGAAGCACGACCCAAGGAAATATTGACATTGAATAAGTTTCCTGTTATTTATACAATCCCTGATCAGGACTTTGGAGTTTCTGTGATCGTTTTCTTTCAGTGTCATTTTATGTGTGACTTTCCATTGATCATACCGTCTCCAAGGTGTTATTGGTCAAAGCGTCCGCCCAGGGAGCAGGAGACCAGGGGTACCAGGGTTCGATCCTCTGAACAAAGACTTTAAAGGTGCTGAACTCCAGCTTTTAGATAATATAGTCAACATTTTAAAACTTTTTTAAAAAATGTCTCCAAATATTAGAATCATAATTCTGGGATCAAATTAGAGTAATAAATTTACTTTCCAGCACAACAAAAACATCTAAATATTGATCGTTCAATTTTACTGGGTAGAAATAGTCAGTAAGCCAAATTGTATATATTTTCATGACTTTTAATAAACTGTTTTTCAACATTTACTGCCAAAATAGTTTTGACCTATTTATTACTTACTTTGTTGTCACTATTAGCAATATTTGCAGAAGTTTCAACATTTCAAATTTGTTATCTCCATCTAGAGTTCAGCAACTAGTACATGGATGGAAATTGCTTCCCCATTTGGCGCTCAAAGAGGCAATTAATAGGGTTACCTACGAAAAGTGAAAACAAATTAACATCAGCCGTCCTGCTATAAACCAACGGGTTTGGCCTCTGCGTAATGTTTTGACACAGATCAGCCTGCGCACAGTCTGCGCATACAGATCCGGGCCGACACATTCCGTCTCAGGGAATAGAGGTATAGACTTATGATTCCTGAAACAGAAAATCCACAGGAGGCGAAAAAGGACTGTCTTAGGCTGATCCGAGTCGATACTTCACGCAATGTTGGTTTTCTCGCGGGGCGTCTCTCATCAGGGATGAAAGCGGTATATAACCCGGATTAACACTTTTTTTAGAAACATCAAAACCTGTCAAAGGACAGTTACAATGCTGCTCAAGACAAGTGGCTGTTAAATTTAGCAATGTATTTTAATATATTATGCATTAGAAATCTTTAGCTTAAAGTATTGCTTCATTATACATACAGTATGAGCCGTCCCACGAGAAACCCAATAGTATGGTATCCGCGTAATGTATCGACCCAGATCAGCCTTCGCAGTCCACGCAGGCTAATCCGGGCCGACACATTCCGTCTTAGTGGGATAGAGGTATAGAGTAATGATTCCTGAAACGGAAAATCCACAGGAGGCGAAAAGTGTCTGTCCGGGTTAGCCTGCGCGACATGCTTAGGCTGATCCGGTCGATACTTAACGCAGAGTCCACAGTGTTTGTTTTCTCGCGGGACGGCTCATATGTCTTCGTCATTTTCTGTCATGTTCTGTACTATATATGTATGTATGTATGTGTGTTTATGAGATAGAGTACTTTGTTCAATAACATTTGTAACTTTTAACCTGACAAGACTCAAAATACTTGGACTAATTAAATAAAACACTTACAGACGAACATGCGCTGTAGCAAAACACAGATGTCTGTAGCATTCAAATGGTATTTACGACCTACAATATATACAACCGTTGATCAATATCGCCTAGAGGAAATAACATCATGTTGGTGACACATCGATATTACATAATATGGCTAGGTCATGCGTAAACAGACCTTCGGCGGTTTCTGACAAAAATGTCGTATTAACGATCAAATTACATACTTGAATAATCAGGCTTCTTGGTCATACTGTTTTTTTTCCTGCTTTGCATTTTTTTGTGGATATCGAAGACTCGGGCAAAACTACTTCCATACGCAGATTGTCTTGGTTAGCGTGCGCGGCATGCTTAGGCTGATCAGGATCGATACTTTACGTAGAGTCCGCAATGTTGATTTTCTCGCGACGTGAAACAGACAAGTAGAAGACAGTGGTGCAGAGGTAGTGCGTCTCGTACTAAAGGTCCCAGGTTTGAGTCCCGGTGGCTTCTGCCTTTTGGATGATTTTTCCATGCAAACAGCAAGAGTACTGGTTAAATCTCAAGGAAGCAGATATTGAGCTTGATTAATATAAGCTGAAAGCTTGTTTCACAATCGATGTAAAATGAATAAGTTTGAACTAAACTGAACAGACATGATACCCTTTTACCTAACGTGGCCCCGTGAACCATCTGTTACCAGTATCAACTGTGAAAACATATATACCATACGACTCAGACTTCTGTCTTCCGTCAATATATGAGCCGTCCTGCGAGAAAACCAACATTGTGGACTCTGCGTAAAGTATCGACCCGGATCAGCCTAAGCATGCCGCGCAGGCTAACCCGGATATACACGTTTCGCCTCCTGTGGATTTTCTGTTTCAGGAATCATCACTCTATACCTATATTCCCCTGAGACGGAATGTATCCGCCCGGATCGTTCTGCGCGGACGGTGCAGGCTGGTCTGGGTCGATACATTACGCAGAGGCCATACTGTTGGTTTTCTCGCGGGACGGCTCAATATATCTAGTATCACCCTTTTAAATCCTATGTAGTGTGTACCCAAAAGAAACGTCTTAGTGATACGATTAGTTTGAGTTCACACTACATAAGCCCCAGTAGCTCAGTCGGTAGCGACGCGGGCTGTCAATCCAGGGGTTGTGAGTTTGAATCCCGGCTCGGCCAACTTTCTTTCCGACGATTGACAAAAGTCAATGCGACATGCGTCATTCGTCTTCCACCACTGGGCTAAGACTATGTGGAAAAGCAGCCAGTTGCTTGGGAAGATTGTTGTGTGGAGTACTGGTGTGAGAAAACCAGGAAATACATGAGTGGGTGAACTGGCCGCCGTGATATAACTGAGAAATTGTTAAAACGGCGTTAAACCCCAATCAATCAAGTTATCAATCATACTACATAGTGTTATAACAGGGATGGATTTCAAAACATCCTGAATGATGTCCCATAGTGATACATGGAAAGCTACAGGGCCGGGAAAGTATTGGCGTTAACCTTTTCCCCAAATGCAGACGTACTTTTGTGCATCTGCAGCAGATGAATCTTGAAATCATTGTAGCAAAATGGAGTATTGCCCAAATTAACTCAAATCCACCCTTATTAGACCATCAAACCCATCTTTTTTCCACTGTTTCGCCGAGTTGTTGTTCTAAAACCGTCTCCTGCAGATTTGTTGTATGTGGAAAATGTAAAAGTTCTCTATATTCATATCCAATTACCATTCTTCCCATTATATACAATGCAGATACGAGCGTGGGCATAGAGGTCGGTCGGCTGATACATCAGACTTTAGAAATAAGAGTAATGGCTTCTCTCACGTTCAGGCGCTCATGTTGGCGGGAAAAAGCATTACGACTGCACCGGTGTCAGGATAGACTGTGATCAGCAGTACTGGTACCAGGAACACTAACACAGAAACAGTTGATTGATTCAGTACTGGTACCAGGAACACTAACACAGAAACAGTTGATTGATTCAGTACTTGTACCAGGAACACTAACACAGAAACAGTTGATTGATTCAGTACTGGTACCAGGAACACTAACACAGAAACAGTTGATTGATTCAGTACTGGTACCAGGAACACTTACACAGAAACAGTTGATTGATTCAGTACTGGTACCAGGAACACTTACACAGAAACAGTTGATTGATTCAGTACTGGTACCAGGAACACTAACACAGAAACAGTTGATTGATTCAGTACTTGTACCAGGAACACTAACACAGAAACAGTTGATTGATTCAGTACTGGTACCAGGAACACTAACACTGAAACAGTTGATTGATTCAGTACTGGTACCAGGAACACTAACACAGAAACAGTTGATTGATTCAGTACTGGTACCAGGAACACTAACACAGAAACAGTTGATTGATTCAGTACTGGTACATTGTACCAGGAACACTAACGCAGAAATAGTTGATTGATTGTTTGGTGTTTTACGCCGCTTTCAACGTTTGTTTCAGTTATATCACGGCATTTCCTGGGTTGGATGCAAGTATTACTAATCAATTTATCGTAACACAAGCGAGTCAGTTGTAATGCAAACCACGCAACCCTGCGTGTCAATGAGGGCAGCCATTACTACCATGTTTAAAGTACTGGGTATGACTCGGTCGGGGATCGAATCGGGGCGGTTGAAACAGAAACAGAAATATTTCTTAAAACAGCCTAAAACAAAATTCAAATATATAAATCTTCGTTGGACCCTTTCCCAAATACAACAAACACATCTACAGCAGACGACTTTAAACACATCAAGTCAAAATTTAAAACACGGAAACGCTCTGTAATTGAAATTACAATTTTTGACATATCGTGGCAAGAGAAGCAATTGCCCGCCATGCTTTAAAATGTCGTTTTGATTGCACATTGTATGGGTTTTGATCTTGAAAGCGAGTGGTTGCATGACTAAATAAGTGTGGAAAGTGGCATAAAGTAACTGCATGTGGGAAAGGGTGAGTATGTGCTCACTGGTCTTTGCACCTCTGCAGGTCAAATCCCTTTCGGCGGTACAGTGAACGATTTTCCCATAACCCCGTTCCCACATGCATACACTCCCTATAAATGAACTATCGAAAACATTGTGAAAAAAACAGCCATTGCTCATCATGTTCTCAAAGGTTGTTTTGCTTGCATTGTTGTGGTTTTAGGCCGTTTTCAACAGCATGTATGCCCAATCGACATCACAGTGCACATACTCGTGTTTTTGGGTGATTCTACCAAGCTAGGCAATAGGACTGAACACAGTGTGGTAATAGGAGCCATTGCTTATCATGTTTTCAAAGGTCAATGTGATTACATTGTTGGGGTTTATAGGCCGTTTTCAACAGCATTCATGTCCAATCACTCTCACAGTTCACAAACTCATGGGACCTGGGAGAATCAACCCAGCTATGCGTTAGGACGACTGAAAACAGTGTGGAAAGAGGAGCCGTTGCTAATCATGATTTCAAAGGTCGTTTTGTTTGTATTGTTGGTTGTTTTACGCCGGTTTCAACATCATATATTTCAAATCACCCGCACTGTTCACATACGCATGCGTCCTGGGTGATTCAATCCAGCTACTCAATAGTACTGAACACACTGTGACAAAGGGAGCCATTGCTCGCCCTGCTTTCAGAGGTTTTTTTGTTTGTAGTGTTGGGTGTTTTAGGCCGTTTTCAACATCATTCCAGTCATACCACCCCGTCAGTTCACACACTCGTGATCCCTGGGTGAATCAACCCAGCTATGCAATAGACCTGAACACATCGTGGCAAGAGAAGAAATTGCCCGCCATGCTTTGAAATGTCGTTTTGATTGCACATACTCGTGTTTTTTGAGTGAGTCTACCCAGCCAGGCAACAGGACTGAAAACAGTGTGGTTAGAGGAGGCATTGCTCATCGTGTTTTCAAAGGGCGTTTTGATTGCGTTGTTGGTTGTCTTACGCCGTTTTCAACATCATATATGTCAAATCGCAGGCACTGTTCATCTACTCGTGCGTCCTGGGTGATTCAACCCAGCTATGCGTTAGGACTGAAAACAGTGTGGAAAAAGGAGCCATTGCTAATCATGATTTCAAAGGTCGTTTTGTTTGTATTGTTGGGTGTTTTACGCCGTGTTCTACATCATATATGTCAGATCACACGCACTGTTCACATACTCATGCGTCCTGGGTGATTCAAACCAGCTACTCAATAGTACTGAACACACTGTGGCAAAGGGAGCAATTGCCCGTCCTGCTTTCAGAGGGCGTTTTTTTTGGTATTGTTGGGTGTTTTAGGCCGTTTTCCACATCATTCAAGTCATACCATCCCGTCGGTTTACACACTCGTGATCCCTGGATGAATCAACCCAGCTATGCAATATACCTGAACACATTGTGGCAAGAGAAGCAATTGCCCGCCATGCTTTAAAATGTTGTTTTGTTTGCATTGTATGGGTTTTGATCTTTGAAGCGAGTGGTTGCATGACTAAATAAGTGTGGAAAGTGGCATAAAGTAACTGCATGTCGACAGGGTGAGTATGTGCTCACTGGTCTTCGCACCTCTGCAGGTCAAATCCCTTTCGGCGGTACAGTGAACGATTTTCCCATAACCCCGTTCCCACATTCATACACTCCCTATAAATGAACTATCAAAAACATTGTGTAAAAAACAGCCATTGCTCATCATGTTCTCAAAGGTCGTTTTGCTTGCATTGTTGTGGTTTTAAGCCGTTTTCAACAGCATGTATGTCCAATCGACATCACAGTGCACATACTCGTGTTTTTGGGTGATTCTACCAAGCTAGGCAATAAGACTGAACACAGTGTGGTAATAGGAGCCATTGCTCATCATGTTTTCGAAGGTCGTTTTAATAGCGTTGTTGGTTGTTTTAGGCCGTCTTCAACAGCATTTATGTTAAATACACCTCACTGCTCACACACACATGCTTCCTGGGTGAATCAACCCATCTACGCGATAGGACTGAAAACAGCGTGGCATAAGGAGCCATTGCTCATCATGTTTTCAAAGGTCAATGTGATTGCATGGTTGGGGTTTATAGGCCGTTTTCAACAGCATTCATGTCCAATCACTCTTACAGTTCACAAACTCATGGGACCTGGGAGAATCAACCCAGCTATGCGTTAGGACGACTGAAAACAGTGTGGAAAGAGTAGCCGTTGCTAATCATGATTTCAAAGGTCGTTTTCTTTGTATTGTTGGGTGTTTTACGCCGGTTTCAACATCATATATGTCAAATCACCCGCACTGTTCACATACTCATGCGTCCTGGGTGATTCAATCCAGCTACTCAATAGTACTGAACACACTGTGACAAAGGGAGCCATTGCTCGCCCTGCTTTCAGAGGTCGTTTTGTTTGTAGTGTTGGGTGTTTTAGGCCGTTTTCAACATCATTCCAGTCATACCACCCCGTCAGTTCACACACTCGTGATCCCTGGGTGAATCAACCCAGCTATGCAATAGACCTGAACACATCGTGGCAAGAGAAGCAATTGCCCGCCATGCTTTAAAATGTCGTTTTGATTGCACATACTCATGTTTTTTGAGTGATTCTACCCAGCTAGGCAACAGGACTGAAAACAGTGTGGTAAGAGGAGGCATTGCTCATCATGTTTTCAAAGGGCGTTTTGATTGCGTTGTTGGTTGTCTTACGCCGTTTTCAACGTGAAATCGCCGCACGCACTGTTCATCTACTCGTGCGTCCTGGGTGATTCAACCCAGCTATGCGTTAGGACTGAAAACAGTGTGGAAAAAGGAGCCATTGCTAATCATGATTTCAAAGGTAGTTTTGTTTGTATTGTTGGGTGTTTTACGCCGTGTTCAACATCATATATGTCAAATCACACGCACTGTTCACATACTCATGCGTCCTGGGTGATTCAACCCAGCTACTCAGTAGTACTGAACACACTGTTACAAAGGGAGCAATTGCCCGTCCTGCTTTCAGAGGTCGTTTTGTTGGTATTGTTGGGTGTTTTAGGCCGTTTTCCACATCATTCAAGTCATACCACCCCGTCAGTTCACACACTCGTGATCCCTGGGTGAATCAACCCAGCTATGCAATAGACCTGAACACATTGTGGCAAGAGAAGCAATTGCCCGCCATGCTTTAAAATGTTGATTTGTTTGCATTGTATGGGTTTTGATCTTGGAAGCGAGTGGTTGCATGACTAAATAAGTGTGGAAAGTGGCATAAAGTAACTGCATGTGGGAAAGGGTGAGTTTGTGCTCACTGGTCTTTGCACCTCTGCAGGTCAAATCCCTTTCGGCGGTACAGTGAACGATTTTCCCATAACCTCGTTCCCACATGCATACACTCCCTATAAATGAACTATCGAAAACATTGTGTAAAAAACAGCCATTGCTCATCATGTTCTCAAAGGTCGTTTTGCTTGCATTGTTGTGGTTTTAGGCCATTTTCAACAGCATTTATGCCCAATCGACATCACAGTGCACATACTCGTGTTTTTGGGTGATTCTACCAAGCTAGGCAATAGGACTGAAAACAGTGTGGTAATAGGAGCCATTGCTCATCATGTTTTCGAAGGTCGTTTTAATAGCGTTGTTGGTTGTTTTAGGCCGTCTTCAACAGCATTTAAGTTTAATACACCTCACTGCTCACACACACATGCTTCCTGGGTGAATCAACCCATCTACGCGATAGGACTGAAAACAGTGTGGCATAAGGAGCCATTGCTCATCATGTTTTCAAAGGTCAATGTGATTGCATTGTTGGGGTTTATAGGCCGTTTTCAACAGCATTCATGTCCATTCACTCTCACAGTTCACAAACTCATGGGACCTGGGAGAATCAACCCAGCTATGTGTTAGGACGACTGAAAACAGTGTGGAAAGAGTAGCCGTTGCTAATCATGATTTCAAAGGTCGTTTTCTTTGTATTGTTGGGTGTTTTACGCCGGTTTCAACATCATATATGTCAAATCACCCGCACTGTTCACATACTCATGCGTCCTGGGTGATTCAATCCAGCTACTCAATAGTACTGAACACACTGTGACAAAGGGAGCCATTGCTCGCCCTGCTTTCAGAAGTCGTTTTGTTTGTAGTGTTTGGTGTTTTAGGCCGTTTTCAACATCATTCCAGTCATACCACCCCGTCAGTTCACACACTCGTGATCCCTGGGTGAATCAACCCAGCTATGCAATAGACCTGAACACATCGTTGCAAGAGAAGCAATTGCCCGCCATTCTTTAAAATGTCGTTTTGATTGCACATACTCATGTTTTTTGAGTGATTCTACCCAGCTAGGCAACAGGACTGAAAACAGTGTGGTAAGAGGAGGCATTGCTCATCATGTTTTCAAAGGGCGTTTTGATTGCGTTGTTGGTTGTCTTACGCCGTTTTCAACATCATATATGTCAAATCGCCGCACGCACTGTTCATCTATTCGTGCGTCCTGGGTGATTCAACCCAGCTATGCGTTAGGACTGAAAACAGTGTGGAAAAAGGAGCCATTGCTAGTCATGATTTCAAAGGTAGTTTTGTTTGTATTGTTGGGTGTTTTACGCCGTGTTCAACATCATATATGTCAAATCACACGCACTGTTCACATACTCATGCGTCCTGGGTGATTCAACCCAGCTACTCAATAGTACTGAACACACTGTGACAAAGGGAGCAATTGCCCGTCCTGCTTTCAGAGGTCGTTTTGTTGGTATTGTTGGGTGTTTTAGGCCGTTTTCCACATCATTCAAGTCATACCACCCCGTCAGTTCACACACTCGTGATCCCTGGGTGAATCAACCCAGCTATGCAATAGACCTGAACACATTGTGGCAAGAGAAGCAATTGCCCGCCATGCTTTAAAATGTTGTTTTGTTTGCATTGTATGGGTTTTGATCTTGGAAGCGAGTGGTTGCATGACTAAATAAGTGTGGAAAGTGGCATAAAGAAACTGCATGTGGGAAAGGGTGAGTATGTGCTCACTGATCTTCGCACCTCTGCAGGTCAAATGCCTTTCAGCGGTACAGTGAACGATTTTCCCATAACCCCGTTCCCACATGCATACACTCCCTATAAATGAACTATCGAAAATATTGTGTAAAAAACAGCCATTGCTCATCATGTTCTCAAAGGTCGTTTTGCTTGCATTGTTGTGGTTTTAGGCCGTTTTCAACAGCATGTATGCCAAATCGACAGCACAGTGCACATAATCGTGTTTTTGGGTGATTCTACCAAGCTAGGCAATAGGACTGAAAACAGTGCGGTAATAGGAGCCATTGCTCATCATGTTTTCGAAGGTCGTTTTAATAGCGTTGTTGGTTGTTTTAGGCCGTCTTCAACAGCATTTATGTTAAATACACCTCACTGCTCACACACACATGCTTCCTGGGTGAATCAACCCATCTACGCGATAGGACTGAAAACAGTTTGGCACAAGAGAAAGTTGATGCAACGCATCAATGTCGCCGGATATCCATAGTGCAGTTATGCATAACACTAACATTATAGTAGTTGAATAAACAGTTATCAACTGAGGGGCATATTGGAACATCAGGGGTGGGGTCAAGTGAAAATGTATCAGAAAATGCATTGTTTTGTCAACGAAGTGAATGATAATTGAATCCTTTCATTGTTTATACAATACAATACAATACAATATATTTTAATGCATAAAAACTACAAGTTTTATAGCAAATTATACAATTTAAACAAATTCCTTACATAACATAGACAATGTTTTCCGAAGAGCATATACAACTGTAGAAAATTAACCGTACATACATGTATGTAACCCAAAATAAATATTATCATATTTATATATTTACTCACAATGAAGACACTATATTTGTTCTATTCTTAAATTTAAGTTAAACTAAAATAAGACATATTTAGCTTCTCATGTTATTTGCATAATAAATATATTTAGCTAAATTATTTATAAAGACGTCTGAAGATGATGACATAAGATTTATTAATGTTTGTTTTGTTGGCCATGTATAGTAGTATCTTTTGATATATTTCAATCTTAGTCCGGAAAATTTCGAACAAATTAGCAAAAAATGATATTCGTTCTCTACTAGTCCCGAATTACAATTTTCACAAATTCGTTCATTTCTTGGAATGTTGTGATGTCGTCCACTTTCAATTTTTAAATTATGTGATGATGTTCGAAGTCTAGTTAAAGCGATTCTAAATTTTGATACTTTAATTACGTCAAGATATTTTTCTAGGTTGAAAGAGTTTTTGAAAAAGCAATATGTATCTAGGCGAGCAGAATTGTTAATCAATGAGCACCAACTTTGTTGGAATATATCTAACATCCTCTGTTTAATGCGAGTGTAGCTAATAGATGTGCGAAATTGATTTTCCCATAGATCTGTTAATCCTAGTTGGTGTAATGTCATTTTAATGTTGTAAGCCCAGTTTTTCCCATTATACGATAATCCTTTATCGGCATCGGTTTTAAGCATAATATACACTTTGAAAATAATAGTTTGTTCATTCATTGACAATAATTTTAACCAATATTTAATAATAATAAGTTTTCTATATGCATGCATTGATATACGTCCAAGTTCCCCATATAAAGCGTTTAAGTTTGTAGTTTGTTTTACACATAATATTCTTTTGCAAAATTTGGAAAATATAGCTTCAACATCTGGGCTAGAATGGTAGCCCCAAATTTCGGCCGAGTAGTTCAGTACTGGTAAGACAAGAGAATCGAATAGATTAATCTTTTGAGATATGGGAAGGTCTAGTTGGTTATATACAATGAAAAGATTATGAAGCGAGAATGCTGCATGCTGTGCAATTACTTTTTGTGTTCGGCTCCAATTTCCATTTTTGAAAAAGTGAATTCCTAGGTATTTAAATGAGTTAACAATTTCTATTCTAGTGTCATTTAGGAAACAGTCATATAATGTTGGTCTACTGTTTTCGAATATCATTATTTTGGTCTTGTAAACATTGAGTTTTAGATTCCAAATGTTGCAATACTGTCCTAGGTCGTTAAGGATTGATTGTAGGGATGCTGGATTGTTAGCGAATATAACAGCGTCATCAGCAAATAATATGAGGAATAGTTTTAAGTTATCTATGTTTAAAATACCATCTATATTTTCATTAATACTATTTAAAATATCATTGAGAAAAAAAAGACACAATATACTGCTACTCGGATCGCCTTGCTTGACACCTATATGGGATGTTTTGAGGTGGGATTTCGCAGATTTATATTTAACAGATGACCTTACAGTAGTATACATTTATGATCAATCTCCATTCCAAAGTAGGTTGACCATACACACAACCAACTAATTATTGATCATAAACAATAATGGAAATGGGTAATCTTGCCAATCATTAGTCTTAGTATGTATACAGTGCTTTCATTAAGGAATAATTATAAGATTTGTGAATTTCACATACACTTTTCAAGATGTTTGTCAGAATATTTGAATTTTATTATTTTTCAATAAAACCACAAAACAGACAATTTAGGATTTGCATGCAATAGCACGTCATTTTACCTTTCCTCTTTTAAAGTCAACAGTGGACACCTTTGCAGCAATCTACTTTTAAAACAATGAGATAAGGGTTAAATCGCTGAAGACACGAGTTTTCTCTTTTTCTCAAAATGATATTAGCTTAGCATCCTAATTATATCATACTTTAACAAATGTTGAAATGTAGTCCAATATTTATAAATTAGACCACCTTCGAAATATAATATCAACTAAACAGTTAAATCTCAACATGTTAATTTATTTTAATTATTTCCTTCCTTTTTTATAATGAAAACAACAAACTACTCATGTTTTAAAATTATATTATGATGAGCGCCCTTGTATCAATTATGCATAACAATATGCAGATCGGAAGCAATATGCCTTTAGGGAATTAAATGACACATTTAAAATTGTCAAGGACGAAATAATTTTGTACGAAAGACCCGATTCTTTCTTATTCGCAGAGGTGTCGTTCTTGAAATTCTCTTTATAGGCAGAGAGTGTTCGTTCAAAGTCATTTTTCCATTAAACCAGTTTTATCTCGGTTTGTTCTTTTCTTCATTTGTTTCGAACCAAATAAACATTTTAAATCACCTATAATTTACTATTTGTAAGTGAGTGTAAAGAGCGGCTCTCTGCAAAGGAGATTAATCTACGCAGTTGGTATTCGCGAGTCACGCAGGTGCGCGTAAGTAAACAAATTAGACTGCGACGTTAAGGTTTGTAGTTATCGACTTTTGATTACATGTAGTATATAATGTAAAATAAAGTATACCAGTCTAGTTAATAGGGACTGTTTTGTCTTCGTAAATAATACAAAAAAACATAAATGCGAGTCAAAATAAACAAACTGAAAATACCTAAAACATCGGAATATTTATTTCATTTTAGATGTGTCATTATTTAGTGTTTTAAATCAAACACAATTGTAATATGTTCAAGACATCTAAATGTGTTTCTTTCTTATGATAAATCCCCCTCCCATGTGATTTCGGAAGACCTATTAAAAATAGTAGTCGCGGGCTTCTGCCCGGCGACTAATAAGGAGCCATTGCTCATCATGTTTTCAAAGGTCAATGTGATTGCATTGTTGGGGTTTATAGGCCGTTTTCAACAGCATTCATGTCCAATCACTCTCACAGTTCACAAACTCATGGGACCTGGGAGAATCAACCCAGCTATGCGTTAGGACGACTGAAAACAGTGTGGAAAGAGGAGCCGTTGCTGATCATGATTTCAAAGGTAGTTTTGTTTGTATTGTTGGGTGTTTTACGCCGGTTTCAACATCATATATGTCAAATCACCCGCACTGTTCACATACTCATGCGTCCTTGGTGATTCAATCCAGCTACTCACTACTGAACACACTATGACAAAGGGAGCAATTGCCCGCCCTGCTTTCAGAGGTCGTTTTGTTTGTAGTGTTGGGTGTTTTAGGCCGTTTTCAACATCATTCCAGTCATACCACCCCGTCAGTTCACACACTCGTGATCCCTGGGTGAATCAACCCAGCTATGCAATAGACCTGAACACATTGTGGCAAGAGAAGCAATTGCCCGCCATGTTTTAAAATGTTGTTTTGTTTGCATTGTATGGGTTTTGATCTTGGAAGCGAGTGGTTACATGACTAAATAAGTGTGGAAAGTGGCATAAAGTAACTGCATGTGGGAAAGGGTGAGTATGTGCTCACTGGTCTTCGCACCTCTGCAGGTCAAATGCCTTTCAGCGGTACAGTGAACAATTTTCCCATAACCCCGTTCCCACATGCATACACTCCCTATAAATGAACTATCGAAAACATTGTGTAAAAAACAGCCATTGCTCATCATGTTCTCAAAGGTCGTTTTGCTTGCATTGTTGGGGTTTTAGGCCGTTTTCAACAGCATGTATGCCCAATCGACATCACAGTGCACATACTCGTGTTTTTGGGTGATTCTACCAAGCTAGGCAATAGGACTGAAAACAGTGTGGTAATAGGAGCCATTGCTCATCATGTTTTCAAAGGTCGTTTTAATTGCGTTGTTGGTTGTTTTAGGCCGTTTTCAACAGCATTTGTGTTAATTACACCTCACTGCTCACACACACATGCTTCCTGGGTGAATCAACCAATCTACGCAATAGGACTGAAAACAGTGTGGCATAAGGAGCCATTGCTCATCATGTTTTCAAAGGTCAATGTGATTGCATTGTTGGGGTATATAGGCCGTTTTCAACAGCATTCATGTCCAATTACTCTCACAGTTCACAAACTCATGGGACCTGGGAGAATCAACCCAGCTATGCGTTAGGACGACTGAAAACAGTGTGGAAAGAGGAGCCGTTGCTAATCATGATTTCAAAGGTCGTTTTGTTTGTATTGTTGGGTGTTTTACGCCGGTTTCAACATCATATATGTCAAATCACCCGCACTGTTCACATACTCATGCGTCCTGGGTGATTCAATCAAGCTACTCAATAGTATTGAACACACTGTGACAAAGGGAGCCATTGCTAGCCCTGCTTTCAGCGGTCGTTTTGTTTGTAGTGTTGGGTGTTTTAGGCCGTTTTCAACATCATTCCAGTCAAACCACCCCGTCAGTTCACACACTCGTGATCCCTGGGTGAATCAACCCAGCTATGCAATAGACCTGAACACATCGTGGCAAGAGAAGCAATTGCCCGCCATGCTTTAAAATGTCGTTTTGTTGCACATACTCATGTTTTTTTAGTGATTCTACCCAGCTGGGCAATAGGACTGAAAACAGTGTGGTAAGAGGAGCCATTGCTCATCATGTTTTCAAAGGGCGTTTTGATTGCGTTGTTGGTTGTCTTACGCCGTTTTCAACATCATATATTTCAAATCGCACGCAATGTGATTGCATTGTTGGGGTTTATCGGCCGTTTTCAACAGCATTCATGTCCAATCACTCTCACAGTTCACAAACTCATGGGACCTGGGGGAATCAACCCAGCTATGCGTTAGGATGACTGAAAACAGTGTGGAAAGAGGAGCCGTTGCTGATCATGATTTCAAAGGTCGTTTTGTTTGTATTGTTGGGTGTTTTACGCCGGTTTCAACATCATATATGTCAAATCACCCGCACTGTTCACATACTCATGCGTCCCGGGTGATTCAATCCAGCTACTCAATAGTACTGAACACACTGTGACAAAGGGAGCAATGGCTCGCCCTGCTTTCAGAGGTCGTTTTGTTTGTAGTCTTGGGTGTTTTAGGCCGTTTTCAACATCATTCCAGTCATACCACCCCGTCAGTTCACACACTCGTGATCCCTGGGTGAATCAACCCAGCTATGCAATAGACCTGAACACATTGTGGCAAGAGAAGCAATTGCCCGCCATGCTTTAAAATGTCGTTTTGTTTGCATTTTATGGGTTTTGATCTTGGAAGCCAGTGGTTGAATGACTAAATAAGTGTGGAAAGTGGCATAAAGTAACTGCATGTGGGTAAGGGTGAGTATGTGCTCACTGGTCTTCGCACCTCTGCAGGCCAAATCCCTTTCGCGGTACAGTGAACGATTTTCCCATAACCCCCGTTCCCACATGCATACACTCCTATACATGAACTATCGAAAACATTGTGTAAAAAACAGCCATTGCTCATCATGTTCTCAAAGGTAGTTTTGCTTGCATTGTTGGGGTTTTAGGCCGTTTTCAACAGCATGTATGCTAATCGACATCACAGTGCACATACTCGTGTTTTTGGGTGTTTCTACCAAGCTAGGCAATAGGACTGAAAACAGTGTGGTAAGAGGAGCCATTGCTCATCATGGTTTTAAAAGGTCGTTTTAATTGCGTTGTTGGTTGTTTTAGGCCGTTTTCAACAGCATGTATGTTAAATACACCTCACTGCTCACATCCCCACATACATGCTTCCTGGGTGAATCAACCCATCTACGCGATAGGACTGAAAACAGTGTGGCATGGAAAAGCCATTGCTCATCATGTTTTTCAAAGTGTCAATGTGATTGCATTGTTGGGGTTTATAGGCCGTTTTCAACAGCATTCATGTCCAATCACTCTCACAGTTCACAAACTCATGGGACCTGGGAGAATCAACCCTGCTATGGCGTTAGGACGACTGAAAACAGTGTGGAAAGAGGAGCCGTTGCTACTCATGATTTCAAAGATCGTTTTGTTTGTATTGTTGGGTGTTTTACGCCGTTTTCAACATCATATATGTCAAATCACACGCACTGTTCACATACTCATGCGTCCTGGGTGATTCAACGCAGCTACTCAATAGTACTGAACACACTGTGACAAAGGGAGCAATTGCCCGTCCTGCTTTCAGAGGTCGTTTTGTTGGTATTGTTGGGTGTTTTATACCGTTTTCCACAGCATTCAAGTCATACCACTCCGTCAGTTCACACACTCGTGATCCCTGGGTGAATCAACCCAGCTATGCAATAGACCTGAACACATTGTGGCAAGAGAAACAATTGCCCGCCATGCTTTAAAATGTCGTTTTGTTTGCATTGTATGGGTTTTGATCTTGGAAGCGAGTGGTTGTATGACTAAATAAATGTGGAAAGTGGCATAAAGTAACTGCATGTAGGAAAGGGTGAGTATGTGCTCACTGGTCTTCGCACCTCTGCAGGCCAAATCCCTTTCGGCGGTACAGTGAACGATTTTCCCATAACCCCGTTCCCACATGCATACACTCCCTATAAATGAACTATCGAAAACATTGTGTAAAAAACAGCCATTGCTCATCATGTTCTCGAAAGTAGTTTTGCTTGCATTGTTGGGGTTTTAGGCCATTTTCAACAGCATGTATCCCCAATCGACGTCACAGTGCACATACTCTTGTTTTTGGGTGATTTCTACCAAGCTAGGCAATAGGACCGAAAAAAGTGTGTTAAAAGGAGATATTGCTCATCATGTTTTCAAAGGTCGTTTTAATTGCGTTGTTGGTTGTTTTAGGCCGTTTTCAACAGCATGTATGTTAAATATACCTCACTGCTCACACACACACATGCTTCCTGGGTGAATAAACCTATCTACGCGATAGGACAGAAAACAGTGTGACATAAGGAGCCATTGCTTATCATGTTTTCAAAGGTCAATGTGATTGAATTGTTGGGGTTTATAGGCCGTTTTCAACAGCATTCATGTCCAATCACTCTCACAGTTCACAAACTCATGGGACCTGGGAGAATCAACCCTGCTATGCGTTAGGATGACTGAAAACAGTGTGGAAAGAGGAGCCGTTGCTGATCATGATTTCAAAGGTCGTTTTGTTTGTATTGTTGGGTGTTTTACGCCGTTTTCAACATCATATATGTCAAATCGCACGCACTGTTCATCTAATCGTGCGTCCTGGGTGATTCAACCCAGCTATGCGTTAGGACTGAAAACAGTGTGGAAAGAGGAGCTATTGCTACTCATGATTTCAAAGATCGTTTTGTTTGTATTGTTGGGTGTTTTACGCCGTTTTCAACATCATATATGTCAAATCACACGCACTGTTCGTATACTCATGCGTCCTGGGTGATTCAACGCAGCTACTCAATAGTACTGAACACACTGTGACAAAGGGAGCAATTGCCCGTCCTGCTTTCAGAGGTCGTTTTGTTGGTATTGTTGGGTGTTTTATACCGTTTTCCACAGCATTCAAGTCATACCACTCCGTCAGTTCACACACTCGTGATCCCTGGGTGAATCAACCCAGCTATGCAATAGACCTGAACACATTGTGGCAAGAGAAACAATTGCCCGCCATGCTTTAAAATGTCGTTTTGTTTGCATTGTATGGGTTTTGATCTTGGAAGCGAGTGGTTGTATGACTAAATAAATGTGGAAAGTGGCATAAAGTAACTGCATGTGGGAAAGGGTGAGTATGTGCTCACTGGTCTTCGCACCTCTGCAGGCCAAATCCCTTTCGGCGGTACAGTGAACGATTTTCCCATAACCCCGTTCCCACATGCATACACTCCCTATAAATGAACTATCGAAAACATTGTGTAAAACACAGACATTGCTCATCATGTTCTCAAAGGTCGTTTTGCTTGCATTGTTGGGGTTTTAGGCCGTTTTCAACAGCATGTATGCCCAATCGACATCATAGTGCACATACTCGTGTTTTTGGGTGATTCTACCAAGCTAGGCAATAGGACTGAAAACAGTGTGGTAATAGGAGCCATTGCTCATCATGTTTTCAAAGGTCGTTTTAATTGCGTTGTTGGTTGTTTTAGGCCGTTTTCAACAGCATTTATGTTAATTACACCTCACTGCTCACACACACATGCTTCCTGGGTGAATCAACCCATCTTCGCAATAGGCCTGAAAACAGTGTGGCATAAGGAACCATTGCTCATCATGTTTTCAAAGGTCAATGTGATTGCATTGTTGGGGTTTATAGGCCGTTTTCAACAGCATTCATGTCCAATCACTCTCACAGTTCACAAACTCATGGGACCTGGGAGAATCAACCCAGCTATGCGTTAGGACGACTGAAAACAGTGTGGAAAGAGGAGCCGTTGCTAATCATGATTTCAAAGGTCATTTTGTTTGTATTGTTGGGTGTTTTACGCCGTTTTCAACATCATATATGTCAAATCACCCGCACTGTTCACATACTCATGCGTCCCAGGTGATTCAATCCAGCTACTCAATAGTACTGAACACACTGTGACAAAGGGAGCAATGGCTCGCCCTGCTTTCAAAGGTCGGTTTTTTTGTAGTCTTGGGTGTTTTAGGCCGTTTTCAACATCATTCCAGTCATACCACCCCGTCAGTTCACACACTCGTGATCCCTGGGTGAATCAACCCAGCTATGCAATAGACCTGAACACATCGTGGCAAGAGAAGCAATTGCCCGCCATGCTTTGAAATGTCGTTTTGATTGCACATACTCATGTTTTTTGAGTGATTCTACCCAGCTAGGCAATAGGACTGAAAACAGTGTGGTAAGAGGAGCCATTGCTCATCATGTTTTCAAAGGGCGTTTTGATTGCGTTGTTAGTTGTCTTACGCCGTTTTCAACATCATATATGTCAAATCACACGCACTGTTCACATACTTATGCGTCCTGGGTGATTCAACCCAGCTACTCAATAGTACTGAACACACTGTGACAAAGGGAGAAATTACCCGTCCTGCTTTCAGAAGTCGTTTTGTTGGTATTGTTGGGTGTTTTATGCCGTTTTCCACATCATTCAAGTCATACCACCCCGCCAGTTCACACACTCGTGATCCCTGGGTGAATCAACCCAGCTATGCAATAGACCTGAACACATTGTGGCAAGAGAAGCAATTGCCCGCCATGCTTTAAAATGTCATTTTGTTTGCATTGTATGGGTTTTGATCTTGAATGATTAAATAAGTGTGGAAAGTGGCATAAAGTAACTGCATGTGGGAAAGGTTGAGTATGTGCTCACTGGTCTTCGCACCTCTGCAGGCCAAAATCCCTTTCGGCGGTACAGTGAACGATTTTCCCATAACCCCGTTCCCACATGCATACACTCCCTATAAATATACTATCGAAAACATTGTGTAAAAAACAGCCATTGCTCATCATGTTCTCAAAGGTAATTTTGCTTGCATTGTTGGTGTTTTAGGCCGTTTTCAACAGCATGTATGCCCAATCGACATCACAGTGCACATACTCGTGTTTTTGGGTGATTTCTACCAAGCTAGGCAATAGTACTGAAAATAGTGTGCTAAGAGGAGCCATTGCTCATCATGTTTTCAAAGCTCGTTTTAATTGCGTTGTTGGTTGTTTTAGGCCGTTTTCAACAGCTAGTATGTTAAATACACCTCACTGCTCACACAAAAACATGCTTCCTGGGTGAATCAACACATCTACGCGATAGGACTGAAAACAGTGTGGCATAAGGAGCCATTGCTCATCATGTTTTTCGAAGTTCAATGTGATTGCATTGTTGGGGTTTATCGGCCGTTTTCAACAGCATTCATGTCCAATCACTCTCACAGTTCACAAACTCTTAGGACCAACCCAGCTATGCGTTAGGACGATTGAAAACAGTGTGGAAAGAGGAGCAGTTGCTGATCTTGATTTCAAAGGTCGTTTTGTTTGTATTGTTGGGTGTTTTACGCCGGTTTCAACATCATATATGTCAAATCACCCGCACTGTTCACATACTCATGCGTCCCGGGTGATTCAATCCAGCTACTCAATAGTACTGAACACACTGTGACAAAGGGAGCAATTGCTCGCCCTGCTTTCAGAGGTCGTTTTGTTTGTAGTGTTGGGTGTTTTAGGCAGTTTTCAACATCATTCCAGTCCTAACGCATAGCTGGGTTGAATCACCCAGGACGCACGAGTAGATGAACAGTGCGTGCGATTTGACATATATGATGTTGAAAACGGCGTAAGACAACCAACAACGCAATCAAAACGCCCTTTGAAAACATGATGAGCAATGGCACATCTTACCACACTGTTTTCAGTCCTATTGCCTAGCTGGGTAGAATCACTAAAAAAACATGAGTATGTGCAATCAAAACGACATTTAAAAGCATGGCGGGTAATTGCTTCTCTTGCCACGATGTGTTCAGGTCTATTGCATAGCTGGGTTGATTCACCCAGGGATCACGAGTGTGTGAACTGACGGGGTGGTATGACTGGAATGATGTTGAAAACGGCCTAAAACACCAAACACTACAAACAAAACGACCTCTGAAAGCAGTGCGAGCCATTGCTCCCTTTGTCACAGTGTGCTCAGTACTATTGAGAAGCTGGATTGAATCACCCGGGACGCATGAGTATGTGAACAGTGCGGGTGATTTGACATATATGATGTTGGAACCGGCGTAAAACACCCGACAATATAATTGCGTTGTTGGTTGTTTTAGGCCGTTTTCAACAGCATGTATGTTAAATACACTTCACTGCTCACACACTCACATGCTTCCTGGGTTAATCAACCCATCTACGCGATAGGACTGAAAACAGTGTGGCATAAGGAGCCATTGCTCATCATGTTTTCAAAGGTCAATGTGATTGCATTGATGGGGTTTATAGGCCGTTTTCAACAGCATTCATGTCCAATCCCTCTCACAGTTCACAAACTCATGGGACCTGGGCGAATCAACCCAGCTATGCGTTAGGACGACTGAAAACAGTGTGGAAAGAGGAGCCGTTGCTGATCATGATTTCAAAGGTCGTTTTGTTTGTATTGTTTGGTGTTTTACGCCGGTTTCAACTAATCAAGTAGTTCTACTTTCTCAGGTGTATTAACCCATGACCGAATACTCGTTTCTGAGACAGTCCACAAACACAATTGAGCCGTCCCGCGAGAAATTTAACATTATGGCCTCTGCGTCATGTATCAACGGTACGTGCAATGTATGTTCTACCTGTTGCTTACAAGTGTTTGGCTAGAGACATGCAGTGTATGTTCTACCTGGTCTTTACAAGTGTTGGGCTAGGGACGTACAATGTATATTCTACCCGTTTCTTGCAAGTGTTAGGCTAGGGACGTGCAAGGTATTTACTTCCTGCTTCTTATAAGTGTTGAGCTTAGGGTCTTGCAATGTATATACTACCCGTTTCTTAAAATTGTTGGGCTAGGGACGTGCAAGGTATTTACACAGTAACCATCTCGGCAAAGGATTGAATTCGAATTACAAAACTTATATTTAATTTATGCCTTTGGAGTACGGTAAGTTAACTACTTTTTCGAACCTTTTGCATCTTGAAAATGAACATTTCATTTTAGTGCTGAGTCGGTAGCACTATGTATAAATAAGTGGAAGGTGCGACGTCTGATTTCCACACACTATTTACAAAATTCCTCGTATTCAGAGTATTATTGTATAATTTCATGAGACTGTATGCGTTTATATCATATGTGTTTATGTATGGCGATTTACAGGCCCATCAGGCCACATTTGGAAACATTGTGGCGTAAGCAGATATTGCACTTAAAGAGCATTTACTCCTTTTGCCACAATATTTTCAGCTTTAATTTAATAATTATTCATTTATTAATTGATGTTTTCCATACTTTTGCGAAAACATTTCAAAGAAGTCTGCTGCATATTAGTTGTATGTCGGAAAGGGTTAATTTTTTTAATTTATAATGTAAGAGCAAAAACTATGTACGTTATTTGACTCGCAAACAAGCCTGAAAAAAAGCAAACTTGCTGAAATCATGTGCTTGAATATTTGGAAAAACGCTCATATATACATTCATTGTAGGTGTGCTTAAATTGCGAAACGACGAGGTCCCTTTCGTTTGACCTCCGGCTCTGCCATATACTTTTTTCGATGATTGATAAATGTCATTGTGACTAGTATCATTTGCCTGTCAAAAAATGGGCCAAAAAAAGTAAATGTGAGGAAATTGCCATTTAAGCGTACATACAATAAATATGTATCTGAGAGTTTTCAAAAATGCAAGCATTTGGAAACACATTGTTATGTGAACTGGCTGCAATACTGTTGAAAACAGTGTTAAAACTTCAATTTGATACACAACGTATGCAAGTGAAAAATCACAAGAACGGATATTTACCAACAACTTGTATTCTCATTGACATATGGTTGCTCTAGTTGTCTCCCTTTCTCCCCACTAACCACCAATACAAATTAACTTTACACTCATCACTTTTTTCGCTTTTCCTGCATGTGACATAATACTGAGTATATGCTTCTATTGTCACATAGTTTCATCAGTTGAATATAAATACCAACGTTTCTTCAGTAGATGAGTTCAATATTATTTCATTGTGTCCAAATAAATCAATTTAGGTTCTTTTTTGGGCCTAAAGGATATATGTTTTTAATATTTATTTCAGTCATATGACGGCTGCCAGTTCACGAACCCTTGTGTTTCCTGGCTTCTGCACACCAGTACTCCATACGTCATTCCTTCAAGCAACTGGCTGCTTCTCCACACTTAATGTTAGGCGATTGACGTTGTCACATTGACTCTTGTCAAAGGTCAGACAGGATACAGACCAAGTTAGGGTTAGAACTCACAAACTTTTAATTGACAGCCCACGTCGCTAACGACTGAGCAACCGGGGCTCGGCTGTAAGTGTGTAACTTACAAACTTTTAATTGACAGTCCACGACGCTAACGACTGGGCAACCGGGGCTCGGCTGTAATTGTGTAACTTACAAACTTTTAATTGACAGTCCACGACGCTAACGACTGGGCAACCGGGGCTCGGCTGTAAGTGTGTAACTCACAAACTTTTAATTGACAGTCCACGTCGCTAACGACTGGGCAACCGGGGCTCGGCTGTAAGTGTGTAACTTACAAACTTTTAATTAATTGACAGTCCACGTCGCTAACGACTGGGCAACCGGGGCTCGGCTGTAAGTGTGTAACTCACAAACTTTTAATTGACAGTCCACGTCGCTAACGACTGGGCAACCGGGGCTCGGCTGTCAGTGTGTAACTCACAAACCTTTAATTGACAGTCCACGTCACTAACGACTGGGCAACCGGGGCTCGGCTGTAAGTGTGTAACTCACAAACCTTTAATTGACAGTCCACGACGCTAACGCCTGGGCAACCGGGGCTCGGCTGTAAGTGTGTAACTCACAAACTTTTAATTGACAGTCCACGTCGCTAACGACTGGGCAACCGGGGGCTCGGCTGTAATTGTGTAACTCACAAACTTTTAATTGACAGTCCACGACGCTAACGACTGGGCAACCGGGGCTCGGCTGTAAGTGTGTAACTCACAAACCTTTAATTGACAGTCCACGACGCTAACGACTGGGCAACCGGGGGCTCGGCTGTAAGTGTGTAACTCACAAACTTTTAATTGACAGTCCACGTCGCTAACGACTGGGCAACCGGGGGCTCGGCTGTAAGTGTGTAACTCACAAACTTTTAATTGACAGTCCACGTCGCTAACGACTGGGCAACCGGGGGCTCGGCTGTAATTGTGTAACTTACAAACTTTTAATTGACAGTCCACGTCGCTAACGACTGAGCAACCGGGGCTCGGCTGTAAGTGTGTAACTCACAAACCTTTAATTGACAGTCCACGTCGCTAACGACTGGGCAACCGGGGCTCGGCTGTAATTGTGTAACTTACAAACTTTTAATTGACAGTCCACGACGCTAACGACTGGGCAACCGGGGCTCGGCTGTAAGTGTGTAACTTACAACGACTCAAACGTTATAATTAAAATGTTCTTATTACAAAAACGTCATTATGCTATCATATACGAGGGACGTTCGGAAGGTTTTGAGACTAGCTTTGTTTTGTAATGTTTAGTCGGAAACAGTGAATAAAATGAATTTGCACAGCGTATCTTTTATTTATAATTTACTAAATCACAGTAGATCCACTCAAAATGGCAAAGGGAATATTTAGTTAAGAACACACGTTGATTTTCAACTGAACTAGAAAACATAATGCACAAATCATAAAAAAAGGACAATAAATGTGGAATGAAGTGAAAAATGTTACGGGAAAGATAGGAAATGCTCGTTTCGAGTGTTTGCGATGTCTCCATACCTACACGGATTAGGACATGTGTCTACATTCAAATACGTCAAAGCTTGGTCTCTTTCATAAGGTTTTATCTCTTCCTGTGTCAAAGGCAATGTTGTTTTTTTGCCAACAATACAGATTCAGGTGAGGCTGCTCGTCACGAGCTGTTTGATATGAAATCAGCATTGTATACCTTTTAGTTAAAGAAAAGTGGAGTCGCCCGATTCTGAACATGGAAGTATCTACTTTAGGTGTTTGGCGCGAAAATACTTCAATGAGGTTACATTGTGTTTTCTTTTCGTTTCCTTCATTGACCAATCTCATTATAATCAGACCAAAACGCTTTGCTGAGCCTGTCATCATCATCATCAGAAGGGAGAGAGAGAGAGAGAGAGTGAGACAGACAGAGACAGAGACAGAGAGACAGAGAGACATAGAGTGACATACAGAGAGAGACAGACAGAGAGTGACAGAGACAGAGAGAGACAGACATAGAGAGACAAAGAGAGAGAGAGAGAGAGACAGACAGACAGACAGAGAGAGCCAGAGAGACAGAGACAGAGAGAAAGCAAGAGAACGTGAGTTACATTTGTATATGTTAATGCACGAAACCCTAAGGTACATACTGAATTATACCTCCTGCACACAGAACTGTCACACGTTGTATAATGCGAAGGAATGGTTACTATATATAAATGCATAGCACCCACACATGTCTGTAACACCAATATGTGCAGGAGGAACAATATACATGTAGTTCCCAACTTCCAAAATTTGACCGAAACGAAATAAAGAGTAGGTGTGTGAAGTTAGCAGTTAGTTGGTGATTGGTAGTTGGGTATTCAATCTACTGCCAGAGTACGAATAAACAGCCAGCTAGTAGATGGGTATCCGCCATATTATCGAATCTATAGCCATAGGCGAATACCCACACAGCTACCAATTGGGTATTCAACAAAGAGCCAAAGCGCGAATCTACTGCTATATACGAATAACCACACAGCTAGCAATTGGTTATTCAACAAAAAGTCAAAGCGCGAATCTACTGCTATATACGAATAACCACACAGCTAGCAATTGGTTATTCAACAAAGAGTCAAAGCGCGAATCTACTGCTATATGTGAATAACCACACAGCTATCAATTAGTTATTCAACAAAGAGTCAAAGCGCGAATCTACTGCTATATGTGAATATCCACACAGCTATCAATTGGTTATTCAACAAAAAGTCAAAGCGCGAATATACTGCTATATGTGAATAACCACACATCTATCAATTGGTTATTCAACAAAAAGTCAAAGCGCGAATCTACTGCTATATACGAATAACCACACAGCTAGCAATTGGTTTTTCAACACAGAGTCAAAGCGCGAATCTACTGCTATATACGAATATCCACACAGCTATCAATTGGTTATTCAACAAAAAGTCAAAGCGCGAATCTACTGCTATATACGAATAACCACACAGCTATCAATTGGTTATTCAACAAAAAGTCAAAGCGCGAATCTACTGCTATATACGAATAACTACACAGCTAGCAATTGGTTATTCAACAACAATTCAAAGCGCGAATCTACTGCTATATACGAATAACCACACAGCTAGCAATTGGTTATTCAACAAAAATTCAAAGCGCGAATCTACTGCTATATACGAATAACCACACAGCTAGCAATTGGTTATTCAACAAAGAGTCAAAGCGCGAATCTACTGCTATATACTAATAACCACACAGCTATCAATTAGTTATTCAACAAAAAGTCAAAGCTTGAATCTACTGCTATATACGAATAACCACACAGCTATCAATTGGTTATTTAAAAAAGAATCAAAGCGCGAATCTACTGCTATATATGAATACCTAGCCAGCTATCAATTGGGTATTCAACAAAGAGTCAAAGCGCGAATCTACTGCTATATACGAATAACAACACAGCTAGCAATTGGTTATTCAACAAAGAGTCAAAGCGCGAATCTACTGCTATATGTGAATATCCACACAGCTATCAATTGGTTATTCAACAAAAAGTCAAAGCGCGAATCTACTGCTATATGTGAATAACCACACATCTATCAATTGGTTATTCAACAAAAAGTCAAAGCGCGAATCTACTGCTATATACGAATAACCACACAGCTAGCAATTGGTTATTCAACAAAGAGTCAAAGCGCGAATCTTCTGCTATATGTGAATATCCACACAGCTATCAATTGGTTATTCAACAAAAAGTCAAAGCGCGAATCTACTGCTATATACGAATAACCACACAGCTATCAATTGGTTATTCAACAAAGAGTCAAAGCGCGAATCTACTGCTATATACGAATAACCACACAGCTATCAATTAGTTATTCAACAAAAATTCAAAGCTTGAATCTACTGCTATATACGAATAACCACACAGCTATCAATTGGTTATTTAAAAAAGAGTCAAAGCGCGAATCTACAGCTATATATGAATACCCAGCCAGCTATCAATTGGGTATTCAACAAAGAGTCAAAGCGCGAATCTACTGCTATATACGAATAACCACACAGCTAGCAATTGGTTATTCAAGAAATAGTGAAAGCTTGAATCTACTGCTATATGTGAATAACCACACAGCTATCAATTAGTTATTCAACAAAAATTCAAAGCGCGAATCTACTGCTATATATGAATATCCACACAGCTATCAATTTGTTATTCAAGAAATAGTGAAAGCTTGAATCTACTGCTATATGTGAATAACCACACAGCTATCAATTAGTTATTCAACAAAAATTCAAAGCGCGAATCTACTGCTATATACGAATAACCACACAACTAGCAATTAGTTATTCAACAAAAAGTCAAAGCTTGAATCTACTGCTATATACGAATAACCACACAGCTATCAATTGGGTATTGAACAAATTGTCAAAGCGCGAATCTACTGCTACATACGAATAACCACACAGCTATCAATTGGGTATTCAACAAACAGTCAAAGCGCGAATCTACTGCTATATACGAATAACCACACAGCTATCAATTAGTTATTCAACAAAAATTCAAAGCGCGAATCTACTGCTATATGTGAATACCCACACATTACAAATTCTCTGTGGTACGTAGTAAAGCAGAGAATGCTTGTCTTAACACGGTAAACACACAAAGGGTTATTGTGTATTGTAGTTGCACGGGATGTGCTGCACGGGATGTGCGCTCGGGTATGAGTATATATAAGGTAGTTATAGGGCGTGTTTGTCAGTTCCACGCTAGACTTCGCTCGTTAGACTGCTTACACAGAGACAACATGGATGAAGAAGATATCAACGCCTTGGTGAACAACCGAGTAAAAGACGTTATTCAGGAGTCACATGGCAACTTGTTGCGGGAAATAGGTGGACTTATAGACAAGATAAGTTATCCAAGCTCTTCTGCCTCTTCTAGTAGTATTTCTTCTCTAGACGCTCCGAAATTCAAGCGTAAAAGTAACGAGGAGCAATTTAAACAGAATTCCAAGGTTATTGCCAGGTTGGAACATGCCGAGTTAAATATGGATTCCCAGAGGATTACGGAGGCTAAAAATGATATTATTGAAGGAAACAAATGATAGCAAGTTTTAAATGTAAAGGTTTTCGAGTTTAATGGTATTCTTAAATTCTTGTTTATTAAAGTAGCAAAGGAAGCACGGGCTATTCTCGTTGCATTTTTCTTTTTCATTGCAGCAAAAGATATACTAAAGCGGCGTCAGAAATTAATTCAGCTTGCTGATACCTCCGAATTGGGATGGCGAATGGTTGCAGAATATGAGAGCAACCCTATAGCAAGTGACAGCGAGGATGAGAAGCGTATTCATAAGGCAGAATATCGGGCTTCGAGAAAGGCTAAAGGGGAAAAGACAAAGAGAGGCAGGTCAAGGTCAACTCCTTACGGACGGGGACAGCCTAGGGGGGACTCATTACCCTCTCAAGGAACGGGACAGACGTATTCTCATGGGGGTTCGGTGAAGAAACCAGGTTTATGTTTTATCTGCGGAAAGGCGGGGCACTGGAAGAATGAATGCTCACTCCAGAATTACAATAACAAGATAAGTAGTTTTATTGTTGGCCGCCTTTCGAAGGCTTTAGGTAAAACGAATACCAATAGAAAGCAATTATGTTTTGCGGAAAAGGGTATAACAAAAATTGTTAACATTAATTGCATAGAAATGGGGCATGGAGCCGGTTCGAATATCAAGTTTAAATCAGGTGGCCAAAATCCGGGAAAATACAATGAGGAAAAGGAAACAATTGAATATTCGAGCATAAGTGAAAATGAGACTATAGAGAGTCCGATTTTAAACATTGTTAAAAAGGGGGCAAGTGTTGACTTAATAAATCAGTCTTTCAACATTGAGGACAAAGGATCATGTACTGGTTTAGATGATAATGCTAGTTCAAATTATAATGGTTTGAAAAAGGGAGGTACTATCGACTCGGGTAAACATTTAGAGCTAACCGGATTAAGCGTTTTGTCACCTGTTGGTAAACTCAAACAGAGCTATAGCAAATGGGAAGCTTATACCAATAATGCTTACATTTTGGATGTCATTTATAACGGTTATAAGTAACCGTTGGCCGAGACTCCGGTGACAGTTCAGTTAAATAATAATAGATCCGCCAGGGATAATCCGATTTATGTAAAGTCCGAAATTGGCCGTTTAGTAGAAAAGGGTATTATTTCAGTTGTTCAAGAACAACCATTGATAGTCAACCCATTAACGGTTGCATACGGTAGGTCTGGCAAGCCTAGATTAGTTCTTGACTGTAGACATATTAATCCATGCTTACACTTGTTTAAGGTCAAATTTGAGGACGTTAAAGTTGCAAAATCGATTTTTCAGCCTTTCAGTTATGTATTTACATTCGATTTGAAAAGCGCTTATCATCACATTGATATTTGTTCATGCCACAGAACGTATTTGGGGTTTTCATGGTCCGACGAAGGAATTGACCGTTATTATGTTTTTAATTGCCTTCCTTTCGGTTTGTCTACAGCCGGACACATATTCACCAAAGTACTCAGACAGCTACTGAAATATTGGAGATCGTTGTGCATTGATATTGTTATGTTTCTCGATGACGGTATAGGTGGTCACACGGATTTCGATCTTGCTTTAAGACATAGCAAGTTGGTCAGGAGTTCATTAGTTGAATTCGGTTTTCTTTTGGCAGAAGATAAATGCGATTGGTTGCCGAGAAGGATAGCTATTTGGTTGGGTCATGTTTTTAATTTTGAAGACAATATTTTGAGGTTAACGGAAGAAAGAATTAAGCGGTTGGAGACTCAAATTGACTCCGTTTTGTATGATGTGAGGAATGATAAATTCAAAACCGTGCATGTAAAGGCACTAGCTTCGGTTATCGGTCAAATTATATCACTGCAGAGTGTACTTGGTAAACGCGTTAGTTTGCATACTAGAAACTTGTATATTTGGATTATGTATCGCTGTAGTTGGAAGTCACCTGTTCAGGTGAATAAGGAGGCTATAGGAGAATTGAATTATTGGCGTATAAACGCCAGACGTCTCAATGATTTGGGATGTTTGTATTGGCAACATCCGGTCGTAAAAGCAAACGTTTTTGCTGACGCAAGTTCCCATGGTTATGGTGGATTTGTTGAAATGTGTAACGCATGTTTGTCAGGAGACGGATCGGAATCCGCACCGGTAGAAAATACCGTTGTTAAGGAGCAAGGGAGCCGCGCGTCTCAAATTCCCGGTAATTGCGAGTTAGTGGTGGACAGAGGTAATTCCTTTGATCGTTATATATTTAATGATGGGCGACTCCCGGAAGCGAGTGCGCAAGTCGGTTTTGATAGATCGATAGATACTAGTATTTCGCGTGTTGGCGGATTCGTAAAACTCCCGGAAGAGAGTTGTTATTGTTTATCGGAAAATGTGATCAATATTGATGGTCGATTCATTGGGGGATCAAAACTCCGGGGAGAGAGTTGTCTTGTAGATCCGGGATGTGAAAATTATCTCCCGGAAGAGAGATATCTTAATTACTGTGGTTGGCATGAGATATGTAAAATTCATCCCATGCATGATAGAAATGGTTTGTTAATTAAGGATAGGGATGTTTGTTCGGTAAGCGATCTAAATATTGGAAGCCATCTTTCCAATTCCGAAATATTCGGATCATGGACGAGTGATGAGTCGCTCAAAAGTTCCACATGGAGGGAGCTAGAAGCTGTACATCGGGTTGTTATGAGTAATTTGAAGATATTGAAAAATCGTCATATTAAGATATTTTCAGATAATCAAAATGTTGAGCGTATTTTACACGCTGGTAGCAGAGTTAATGAGCTCCATAACTTATCATTAGCGATAAATTCAGTTTGTGAGCAGAACAGGATCACATTTAACTCTGTCTGGATCCCAAGGGGTGATAACCTTCTTGCAGATCATTTGAGTAGGTGTCAGGATAGTGATGATTGGTCCATTTCTGAAGATATTTATAGAAAATTGGATAAAATGTGGGGTCCTCATGATGTAGATAGGTTTTCAACACATTATAATAATAAATGTAGGAGGTTTAACTCTAGGTGGTGGGTACCTGGCACGGAAGCTATAGACGCATTTGATCAGACTTGGCGCGGTGAACTGAATTGGTTAGTTCCGCCTCCAAAGCATATAATGAGCTGTCTGAGGAAATTAGCATCGGAAAATGCTCGAGGTACTTTGATAATTCCAAAATGGCAGTCTGCACCATTTTGGCCGTTTATTACTGATTTGCAAAACGAATATAAATATTTTGTAAAAGGTGCACTTGAATTGCCAAAATCAGGCGCTGTGTGCAAAGGCAAAGGAAACAATGGAATGTTCGGTGAGAATGTTTTATCATTCAGCATGGTTGCATTACATTGCGTTTTTGAAGAAAACCAATAAGGGAAAAGATGTTATTTACGTTTTATGGTGTTTGATAAATAATTCTTTTTCACAGGTATTGGCATAAGAGCGTCTTTGAAACGTAAATTTGATGAGGCTGATGTACATATTGTCGATCAAGATCGGATTATAGACACAATGGCTATACAAATGGTGTCGGCAAGGGCTGATACTACTGTGACCAAATACTGCTATCAAATCAGAGCGTTTGACGATTTCTGTGAGAAAAAAGGTATTTCTTCGAGGCCAGCGTGCTCCATTCACGTCGCAATGTATTTATCACAAATGATCGATGCAGGAAAATCGGATAAAGTGATTTCATCATCTCTTTACGCTATCAAGTGGCTTCATTGAATGAACGATTACCCCGATCCAACGATAAACTCAACTGTGTTAATGTTAGTTGAAAGTGCCAAACGTTTGAATTCCAAACCCATAGTAAAGAAGGACGTTATAAGCACACAGAACTTGATTGAACTTTGCAGTATGTATTTAGAGTCACGAGACATCATCGTTTTGCGGGGCTTATCTATGATGGTATTAGGATTTGCTGGGTTTTTACGGTTTAACGAAATCGTAGATTTAAGATGTTGCGATCTACGATTTAGTACGGATCATTTGGTTTTGTATGTTAAGAAAAGTAAAACAGATGTATATAGGTCTGGTAGAGAAGTATTTATCGCAAAAGGTGAAACTAGCGCTTGTCCGATTGCAATGTTGAAAAGGTATTTACAGTGCTCAGGAATGCCTGTTGATTCCGAATTATATCTTTTTCGGGCGGCTTGTAGATCCGGGTCAAAGTGCTTTCTTTTAAAACGGAACAAAAAGCTGAGTTATTCTCGTTCTAGAGTATGTATTGTCTCTCGGTTGAAATTAGTTGCTCCAGATTTGCATCTAGGAACTCATTCCCTGAGAGCCAGTGGCGCTACTGCTGCAGCTAACGCCAGTGGCGTTTCTGATCGTTGTTTAAAGCGTCACGGGCGTTGGAAAACGGACATGGCGAAGGATGGGTATATTGAAGATTCTGTAGAAAAGAAATTATTTGTCACAAAACAGTTAAAATTGTAATATTGTTCTTTGATTTTAGAATTCGAATAGCATTCAGTGCACTATAATTTGTAGCGTTCAAGCGCTCGTCTGGGCCGTTGCAAAGAAGGTGTTGTTTTGTATTTGAGAAGGTGTTCAGACTTACAAATTCTCTGTGGTACGTAGTAAAGCAGAGAATGCTTGTCTTAACACGGTAAACACACAAAGGGTTATTGTGTATTGTAGTTGCACGGGATGTGCTGCACGGGATGTGCGCTCGGGTATGAGTATATATAAGGTAGTTATAGGGCGTGTTTGTCAGTTCCACGCTAGACTTCGCTCGTTAGACTGCTTACACAGAATGCTATTCGATTATTTGAAAGTTATATTGCTTCACACATTAAACTAGGTTGAGTTCCGACAGCCATATTTCCCTAGGGGTATTCTGAGAAACACTGGTTGTTTCGCGCATGCCACGGATGCACGGTTCCTCTTTAAAAAAAAGGGGTTTTACGTGGGCGGCCAGGACCCTTCTGATGGGAGATACATGTATGTGAAGCTTGCTAAATGAAAATTACTTAAGTACAAGATATAATGTCATAACCTAAGTTGGTGGATTGGGTTAACCGTAATACATGTAAATTTATGTATATATGCACGCGCTGTTTGCGCATATTGGTCGCTCTGTCTAACAATAAAGCGCTCGTCTGGGCCGTTGCAAAGAAGGTGTTGTTTTGTATTTGAGAAGGTGTTCAGACGCTATCAATTGGTTATTCAACAAAGAGTCAAAGCTTGAATCTACTGCTATATGTGAATACCCAGCCAGCTATCAACTGGGTATTCAACACAGTGTCAAATCTTAATTCTACTGCTATATACGAATATCCAGCCAGCTAGTAGTTGGACATTGAACATTAAGCAATAGGGCGAACTACCTGCCATGGACCAATACTTACACAGCGCTTGCAATTGATTATTCATCAAAGTGTAAATAAAACACCCAATATACTACCACATTCGAATGTCTATCCAGCTAGTAATTGGGTATTGAACAAACAGCAATAGATCCAATATATTGTGATGGGCGAATACCCACACAGCTAGCATTTGGTTATTCAACAAAGAGAAAACGCGAGAAATAACATTAAAACCGCGAATATACTGACACATGTGAATGTCAAGCCAGCTCGTTAATTGGTATTCAACATAAAGCAATAGATCTAATCTGTAGTTGGACATTGAACATTAAGCAATAGGGCGAACTACCTGCCACGGGTTCCCTTGAAAGTTCTCCGCGGATAGTCCTGACGGACGGACACGCGGAATGCTCCATTCATACAGGTCGCTTGCAATGGGAGCACTCCGCGGCTCTGTGTATCAGAATCCAATACTGATTCTTTAGACCAGGGAAATTATACCAATGTGCCAAATCTAGCTGTGTTGAGGAAGATTATATCAGAACAGATCAAGAAGGATCATCTTAATCCGGACATCTTTTCTGAACTTCAACTACTTAAGGAGTCCTATGCTAATGAAAGCGATCCATATATTAGAGATATTGGTCTTGATCCGTTTTGCATCATACTTTTTTCATCAAGACAAATAGAGGTATTTAGAAAGTATTCATCTACTCGAAGCATACATATTGACGCTACTGGAAGTGTTGTCATGAATATACCCGGCCAAAAAAGACCATATCTTTACTCTATGGTAATGCGACCAGTTCCAGGAAATCCACCCTTTTCGATAGCTGATATGGTCACCACAGAACATTGTATTCCAAGAATTGAATTTTTCTTGTCAACAGTTTTACGTGCTGCTAAGATGACTGGCAAACAAATTGAAATCGGCCAAATTGAAACAGACTTCAGCTATGCTCTCATGCAGGCAGCTCTTAAAGCATTTAATGATATGCAGGTCAAGAGATATTTGAGTGTATGTTACACCAATCTGTGTAAGGACAACTGCAAGCTGAACTTTACAGTGCTTCATTTGTGTGCAGCACATTTCTTCAAGGATTTTTGTAGAAATCTGAAAAAGGTTGTACCACTCATTAGTAAAAAGACAAAACTATTTGCCTATCGTACATTTGCTATTCTTCAGAATACAATAACGTTGGATGAAAGTAAAGTCGTTTTCCATCACATGCGTAATATTTTTCTTGAACAAAAACTGACAAATGATGTACAGAAATCAATTGAAATTCTTCAGAATAAAATGAACAATATGCCTACACTTGACTTTGAAGACAAAGACGATCTACCAGAAATGTGTGCAAACAACGATGACGACAATCTACACATACAAAACATGGACATGGACACATACAAAACCACAATTAAAGAGTCATCCCCTTTTCAAGAGGTATTTATGAATATAAGGAATTCAATACAGATTGAAGTTACTGAAGGTAAGGATGACAATGCTTACTTCTGTAAAGGAGTTATCAATTGTCTCCTTGAAATATTTATGTTCCTGTTGCCACTGTGGATAGGAGTAATGCTATCCAAGACTTTTGAGGGCCAACGCCGAAATACAAATTCAGATGTAGAGGGATGGTTTAAAGTATTGAAGAATGATTGCTTAAAAGCAAAGGGAAACAGACCAGGAAAATTTGTCATCCAGCTGAAAAAACTGGTCTTTGCGCGTATGTTGGAACTTGATTATCCAGATGCTATGAAATCTAAAACTAAAACAGCAAGGACAAGAAAAGAGAAAACTCTACACGATATAAGTTTAAAGGAGGAGGTCTGGGACCGAAGAAAAAAGACAAATACCAAATATCAACCTGATTGCCGCTCCAAAGTACACACACAGACCGCGTTCAAAGATTTGCCTCAAGTTCCAACTTGGGGTGGGCAGTTGGGAGAGCATTTGTTAGCAAATACGTGTACCATTGACAATGGTTTAACCATTTTATATTTAAAATGTTTGGAGATTCCAGGGGCTGAAGAAAAACTACGTGCTCAAAATTGCGATTTATTCGATACTTTACTGTCAATTTTCTCTGTTATGAAAGAAGAGTGTTTCCCATCAGCTAAACTAATGTGGATAAATTTTATAAAGAAAACTACCCCAGATGGCAAATTTACCAACCTTCATGGGGATGAATCGGACTACTTCTTTTCATTTTTTCATCCAGAGTGGAAGTCAACTGTTAAATCAATATGTCTGGAGAAAAGATGCCCACAACCATACAAAGAAAGTGGCGAGATCTTAGGAATAACTGTTAGGTAAGCAATCTCATAATTTAAATTTAGCTGAGCTCAAATGATGGAATTCTTTTGTGATTCTGTCGGTTTGGCTTTCGGTCTGTTTCTATTGGAGTAGCTTGCTTGAATGCTATATGTGAAAAGTTGTCCCAATTACTTATATTATATATCACATACTGAAGAAGTCTCTATGTTTGCTCAAATGTTTCCTGCCATTGCCTTTTTTATGTGTATTGTTTGGCGAATAAAATAATGTAAAGATTATGGAAAGAATAATCTTTCCATGGCTCACAGTTTTGAATAGCTGTTTTAAAAATAAAGAGAAACTGATAAAACGCATATATATACCAAAACCACAAAAGCAGTTCAAGTTAAATATAGCACTGTGCTGGTGTTTCAATTATTGCAGTTTCAACATTTTTCAAGTTATGTCACGAGTAATCCTAAGTATTGTAGAAGTATTATCGAGGACTTTTGTAACTTTTCTGCTTGCTCAGACTTTTTGATTCTCAATTAGCAAGGAGCCAATTTATTATCAAGTAAAAACTTTAAAATAAAGTAGTGAAGATAAATAATAATCAATTAGAATTAAAATGTATTGAATTGTTTATTTCTGCCACTAGTGTTGGCATATTAGGGGTATGACAGAATGACAAATGTTCGTGCCAACAAAACAAGTGAGATTTGGTTTGGTTACATGTTTGTCAACAAGTGGTAGAAATGATCCAACATACTTGATCAGTTTATTTTACAGTTTAGAAAAACCAGTTAAAAACACTCAAGAAATAATGGACAAATGGGTAGAGGGCACAACCACATGCTTGGCACCAGGGGAAAGTTTTCAAGACGAAATAAGCATTCTAGGGTATGTATATTTTAAACATGTAGTATTTTTATTGTTGATTATCAAAGCTGTATTGGTTTAACCCATTCCTTCATACGACAATTCTGCAGCAGACGACTTTGAACATATTTTGTCAAAAAGTAGAAATCTCTCTAATTAAATGGTTAACCTATGACTAAAAGTGGACAACATTGCGGCAAAAGGAGAAATTGCTTGTTTTGAGCAATTTCTTCTTTTGTCACCATGTTTTCAAAAAGCCGTCTGCTGCAGAGGCGTCAGCAAGTGTCTATATGAGGGGAAGGGTTAAAGGTTACTTTCAACAGTATCTAGTTATATCACAATGAGCAGTTCACTATTGCCAGACTTTTACATGCAAGAACTCCTCAAAAATTGTTCCTTGGATTGCTATCAACATAATAATTAATGCACATTGTTGTAAGAAAATGATGTTCGTTGCATTGTCTTTTGTAATAAAAGTAAACTGATTTGATAAAGTACATGTTAGACTAAACAAATCTTTAATTTAGTAATGGTTATTGTGTCACCCTGCGTAGCATGGTAGGCACTTAGGGATTACTTTTTTTTTGTCCGTCCGTCCGTCTGTCCGTCTGTCACACTTTTTCGTCACACTTTTTCGTCACACTTTCAATGAGCAGGTACAGGTGACACATGTGCTCCGCGGAGCACTCCATTCTAGTTTTATAAACTTAGTGTTGCTCTTCGTAAGAGTATGCACTGATTATTCTCAGAAGTTAAAAGTTTGGACAAATGAAAAAGAAAAAAACTGAAACTAAAGATATATTTTTTGTGCTTCAAAAGCAATTGTCTTACCCAACAGCAAATATTCAGAATTGAGTATAAACCCATGTCCTATCTTGTCAAGTAATTAGCAACATATAAAGCAAAAATGCATAAACTATAAGATAACGCTTTAACCATGAATTGTGAAATTGTAAATCACATCAGTATTTACTCTACTGGTCAGTCAGTCCAGCTCAATGTTTCAACGTGATTTAAACCTTTCGCACATACATCAAATCTCTGCAGAGACAACTTAGAAAACATCTAAGTAAAGGTATGGAAAATCTCTACACATTTTAATGAAAGTGTAATTTCTGATTAGAGTTAAAAACGAAGTGCTAAAAGGAGAAACTGTCCATTAGGCTACTGTTTTCCTTTTTTGTCACAATGTTTTCAAATGTCTTTTACTACTTCTGAAAACATTATGGCAAAAAGATAAATTGCTCATAATAGTTTATTTGGCATTGTCGTGGTAGTCTGCATTGTCACAAAACTTTAACATTACCTCATAACTCAAAAACAGTTCAATATTTTCAATTGAAACTTGGTTCACATGTTCCTCGAGATACTCTAATATGCATGTCTGTACCAAGGCACATAACTCTGGCTTTAATAGGTATTCAGCAATGCTCCCTTTTTGACTTAGAAAAAAGCAGACAAGTGTTTGCATTCGCTTGCCGCGCTCTTCTCATTGTAGAGAATTTCCTTGTTTTTGACTAAAATTTTTAAAGTCGTCTGCTTGCTGTGAGGCAGACATACTTGACACAAATACAAATGCTTGCATACATGTAGGTCCGACCGTGCTTACATCAGAATATGTTTAAAGTTTTAAATGCATAATTGGATTTTCATATAATTTTGAACAAATGTTTATTTGGATTAACAATTCAAGGCTATCTGTTGAATAAAGAACAGAGCTATATTTCAAAAGCAAGAAATATTCTGCCTAATACTTATAGGTTCAATAACCCCTATTAAAAACACACTGAAAATGATTTACAAATCCCTTTTATACTATCATACATTTATAAGTGTTTGAATTCAGTTTGCTGATGACATTATATGTGTGTTGAATTATTATCAGATAAAGGATTATTTAATTATTTACTGTCAATGTGGAGACCCTTGTTGTGCTATACAAGAAATACTGATGTCGAAAAATCTACTATATTCAATGATAATTGATTTGATGGACAAATATATTTAATGAGAGAATTAAAAATCACATATTAATCATCATACTGTACTAAAGCTTGGTCTTTTCATATGAATGAATTGTGAATAGTTCGTCATTTGAGAATGTATAAAAACAGGGAGATAAATATTGACATTATCTTTATTTTCAGAATCACTGGCCATTGTACAGGTACCAGAGTAATTCGAAGGACAGTGCACAAATATTCACCGGTGTTAATCTTACGGGTGGTGGAACACTGTGAGTACAAGCGGATAACACTAAACCAAATACTAGACCAGTTAGAAATCCATGTAAACGGCAAGACTTATACATTGGCGGGATGTACCCTCCATAGAAGTAATCATTTCTGTTCTATAGTTTCCACTGCTTCCAGAGGTAACTTGTGGTATGATGGACTGGAAGGCAGATTACTGCCTATTGTTAAGGATATACACACTTGGGCACCGTGTCATGTAGTTTACGTGGAGATGTAGATATGTGTGTTATTATCTTCATTGAACAGATCTGAAGTACACATGTAAAATCAATGCTGGCTGATCCAAATGACAACCCCTATAATTATGTAGAGTTTGAGATATTTAATACTTTTTCAACAATATATCTGAGCAGACGACTTTGAAAACATCGTTGAAAAAGCATAATAACAAAATATTTTAAAGGAAACAGTTGAAAATATTGTGGCAAAAGTTGTCTACTAAAGATGCATTAAAATGCCCTTGCAAGTTAATGCAATTTTCAAATCAATAGAAAGGGGATATTGGGAACCAATTTTGCAAAACCTGGTAGTTGTTTCAAACATTCTACCATGCATAAGATTGTTTGTTTGGTCTAGTGTCCATATAGCCTTGTATAGATGATAGAATACAAAACTAAGCATTGATAGATCTTTGCCCTCTTCCTGATAATATAACGGGTCTGATTACTTTATTAAAGCAGATGACATTTATAAACGTAACAAGAAAAAGATGTAACATATGGACAAATAGAAATATTATCTTAATACAGAGTTTAAAGGAAAATTAATCCTTTCCTTCATGTAGACGCTCTCTGACGCCTCTGCTGCAGATGACCTGAGAAATCATAGTGACAAAAAATGAAATTGCTCAAACAAGCAATTTCTCCTTTTGCCACAAAGTTTTCAACTTTTTTCAGTAATTTGACCATCATTTATAGAGACTTTATATATTTTTAGCTCACCTATGCACGAAGTCCGTCCGTCGTGCGTCGTGCGTCGTCAACATTTCAGCTTGTTAACACTCTACAGGCTACATTTTGCATCCAATCTTCATGAAAGTGTATCAGAACATTCATCTCTATCAAATCTTGGACAAGTTCGAAACTGGGCCATATGAGGTCAAAAACGAGGTCACTAAGTCAAATTGAAGCGAAATCTTGTTAACACTCCGGACGCCACCTTTTCAACTTCAGCATGTTGAAACTTTATCAGAATGTTGAGCTAAATGATATCTAGGCAAAGTTCGAATATGGGTCATGTGGGGTCAAAAACTAGGTCACTAGGCCAAATTGAAGGAAAATCTTCTTAACACTTTGGATGCCGCATTTTTTGCTTAAGCACCTTGAAATTTGGTCAGAATGTTTGTCTAAATGATATCTAGGCCAAGTTCGAATATGGGTCATGCCGGGTTAAAAACTAGGTCACTAGGCCAAATTGAAGGGTAACCTTGTTAACACTCTTGATACTGCATCTTTAACTTGAGCATGATGAAACTTTATCAGAATGTTTTTCTTGATGATATGTAAGTCAAGTTCGATCAAGGGTAATGTTGGGTCAAAAAATAGGTCACTAGGTCAAATAGAAGGAAAATCTTGTTAACACTCTAGAGGCCGCATTTTTTGCTTCAGAAGTTTGACATTTTGTCAGAATGTTTGTCTTAAAGATATCTAGATGAAGTTTGAATACGGGTCATATTGGGTTAGAAACTAGGTCACTAGGCCAAATTGAATGAACATCTTGTTAACTCTGTAGAATACGCATTCTTTGCTACAGCAGCTTGACATTTAATGAGAATGTTTATCTAAATGATATCTAAGCCAAGTTCGAATATGGATCATGTAGGGTCAAAAACTAGGTCACTAGGCCAAATTGAAGGAAAATCTTGTGAACACTTTGTTTAGATGCCGCATATTTTGCTTCAGCAGTTTGAAATTTGGTCAGAATGTTTGGCGGAATTATATCTAGGTCAAGTTCGAATATGGGTCATATTGGGCCGCATTTTTACTTTGAGCAAGTTGAACATTTGTCAGAATGTTGTCTTGATATCTAGTCCATGTTGGAATATGGGTCATATCAGGTAAATGAGTCACTCCCGGGTAAAGTGCGCCCATTCTGGTCAATATCACCTTTTAACACTTTGACCCATATGGATGCATCTGCATCATATGATATTTTAAAACATTGTAGTAAAAGGGGGAAATTGCTCATTTGGAGCTACTTTGATTGATGTCTTTTTAAGAATTTCACAGGCCTCTGCAGCAGTCAAAATTTGAAAAAAATGTCAAAAAAAGAAAAGAAAAATGCTCATAACGAGCAATTTCTCCTTTTGCCACATTGTTTTTAACTACATTATATAATTAAACGTTTATATTAAGAGATTTGACATATTTTCCTCTTGATTTTTAGCTCGACTGGCTAAAAGCCAGTCGAGCTTATGTCATGGCGAATTGTCCGTGTGTACGTGCGTGCGTGCGTTAACTTTTTCCTATAAACAACTTCTCCTCCCTAACCCCTCCGAATGTGTCAGGCCGATTTTCTAATAATTTTGTAGAAATGTTCCTAGGGTGACCCTCTATCGGATTCCTTCAAGCCATGTTGATTGGTCAAAAACATGGCCACCAGGGATGGGGCTGTTTGGAGATTTAATTTTTGTCTAATAGCCGTGGAGCATACTGGCCCTCTTGGGCCTCTTGTTTCAAAGTAGTCTGCTACATATGTGTATAGTGGGGAAAGGATTAATGTAACGCTTATATTATGAATATTAAAGATTTGTTTCCTAAAGATTTGATGTTGTATCCTAACTTTATTTTTGAAGCAGTTGATTTTAAAAAAGCTTATATGGATTGAGATCTGATATAATTTCAGCATTGGCTCAATTTTTAGGAATATGCTTTGGAAGATATTTGAACAACATCATTTATCCATATTACTGACAAACTGCCATAGGGGAGACATATGTTACTTTGTTTATAAAAACAACCATCTAGTTCAGCTATTTTCTTTTCATTTCAAAAATATATTATATCTTTTACAAAACTTGCATTTTCTGTTAAGATATATCATTTCTTTTACAAAACTTGCATTTCCTGTTGAGTGTTAAGTCGTCTTGTTGATATTACGGCATTTCAACAAGAATACACCCCACCCTTTGCATCCTTACATCATATGAAAAAAGTGTGAGAAAATAAAAACTGGGCTGAATAAGGCTGGGACTTTCGCACACTATTTTCTGCTCTGTTCAAAATCAAAATATGTTCCGACTTGAGATTATTTTCTTTACAATTGAAGTATTGAACTACACACAATCTATAATAAATGTTTAAATATGTTACTCCCGTTTTCGTTCTGTTATTTTGGGTATATAATATAATAAGTGAGTTGTTTAACGGTCGTCAGTCAATATTGCCCACACACACTTTATTAAATTGTGGACTGGTCGAACATGACCACTACTAGTGATATGTTGACTTGTAAAGGGAATAATAACGGATGATATCCACATGTCTGAAGCTTGTCAAATAAACTTAGCACTGCTTTTTCCAAAATTCAAAATTTCACACAAAGACCTCCGCTTAGGTAAAAATAAGGACAAAATTTCGTTCGTTGCCATTGACTAGGTAGGGCATGATTTTTGACAAAGTGTATGTAACGGTTTGAATTAGTAAGGAGTAAAGTAGTTTAGATCTAAACCGTGGGTTACCTTTTTCATAGCAACGGACGAAAACGTGCTGTTGTTTATGTATACGTCGTATTTATTATTATATTTTGTATTTATTTTCTGTAAAATCATATAAAAGATCATTTCAAATCAAGCTTAAGACATGTTTAAATCCCAAATCTCTACTCACATTTAAACTCGACAGCTCCCTGTTAAAGACAATGTTTGTGTATCTGATACAAACATTTTTTTAACGGTTATAGATTCAAAACAGTGAGGGTAGTCCTTATAAATAAAAGCGACCTTCACATGAGACTAAATTTATAAATTGTCTGTAATTTACGATAAAGTACACGATCTGGAGAAAATTGCAATTTATTGGAGTGTTTACACCGTTTACAACATAATTTTCTGCTATATCACGGAGACAGTTCCGTTTTTCATGACCCCTGGGTAAATCAGCCAATTCAAGGCTAGAAAATGATGCCTTGACCAAGAACATCCCATCATGACCGCCGGGAGCGAATGCCCACCCTATTGCTTTATGTTAAATGTCAAACTACTAGCTGGCTGGATATTCGTATATAGCAGTAGATTCGATATTTGACTCTTTGTACAATAACCAATCGATAGCTGTGTGGATATTGGCCAGTGGCAGGTAGTTCGCCCTATTGCTTAATGTTAAATTCCCAACAACTAGCTGGCTGGAAATTCGTATATAGCAGTAGATTCGCGCTTTGACTTTTTGTTGAATAACCAATTGATAGCTGTGTGGTTATTCGTATATAGCAGTAGATTCGCGCTTTGACTCTTTGTTGAATACCCAATTGATAGCTGTGTGGTTATTCACAAATAGCAGTAGATTCGCGCTTTGACTATTTGTTGAATAATCAATTGATAGCTGTGTGGTTATTCACATATAGCATTAGATTCGCGCTTTGACTCTTTGTTGAATACCCAATTGATAGCTGGCTGGGTATTCGTATATAGCAGTAGATTCGCGCTTTGACTCTTTGTTGAATACCCAATTGATAGCTGTGTGGTTATTCGTATATAGCAGTAGATTCAAGCTTTGACTTTTTGTTGAATAACCAATTGATAGCTGTGTGGTTATTCGTATATAGCAGTAGATTCGCGCTTTGAATTTTTGTTGAATAACTAATTGATAGCTGTGTGGTTATTCGTATATAGCAGTAGATTCGCGCTTTGACTTTTTGTTGAATAACCAATTGCTAGCTGTGTGGTTATTCGTATATAGCAGTAGATTCGCGCTTTGAATTTGTGTTGAATAACTAATTGATAGCTGTGTGGTTATTCGTATATAGCAGTAGATTTGCGCTTTGACTCTTTGTTGAATACCCAATTGATAGCTGGCTGGGTATTCATATATAGCAGTAGATTCGCGCTTTGACTCTTTTTTAAATAACCAATTGATAGCTGTGTGGTTATTCGTATATAGCAGTAGATTCAAGCTTTGACTTTTTGTTGAATAACTAATTGATAGCTGTGTGGTTATTCGTATATAGCAGTAGATTCGCGCTTTGTCTCTTTGTTGAAAAACCAATTGCTAGCTGTGTGGTTATTTGTATATATTAGTAGATTCGCGCTTTGAATTTTTGTTGAATAACCAATTGCTAGCTGTGTGGTTATTCGTATATAGCAGTAGATTCGCGCTTTGAATTTTTGTTGAATAACTAATTGATAGCTGTGTGGTTATTCGTATATAGCAGTAGATTTGCGCTTTGACTCTTTGTTGAATACCCAATTGATAGCTGGCTGGGTATTCATATATAGCAGTAGATTTGCGCTTTGACTCTTTTTTAAATAACCAATTGATAGCTGTGTGGTTATTCGTATATAGCAGTAGATTCAAGATTTGACTTTTTGTTGAATAACTAATTGATAGCTGTGTGGTTATTCGTATATAGCAGTAGATTCGCGCTTTGTCTCTTTGTTGAATACCCAATTGATAGCTGTGTGGTTATTCGTATATAGCAGTAGATTCGCGTTTTGACTCTTTGTTGAATACCCAATTGATAGCTGTGTGGTTATTCGTATATAGCAGTAGATTCGCGCTTTGACTCTTTGTTGAATAACCAATTGCTAGCTGTGTGGTTATTCGTATATAGCAGTAGATTCGCGCTTTGGCTCTTTGTTGAATAACCAATTGCTAGCTGTGAGGTTATTCGTATATAGCAGTAGATTCGCGCTTTGAATTTTTGTTGAATAACTAATTGATAGCTGTGTGGTTATTCGTATATAGCAGTAGATTCGCGCTTTGACTCTTTGTTGAATACCCAATTGATAGCTGTGTGGTTATTCGTATATAGCAGTAGATTCTCGCTTTGACTCTTTGTTGAATACCCAATTGATAGCTGTGTGGTTATTCGTATATAGCAGTAGATTCAAGCTTTGACTTTTTGTTGAATAACCAATTGATAGCTGTGTGGTTATTCGTATAAAGCAGTAGATTCGCGCTTTGAATTTTTGTTGAATAACTAATTGATAGCTGTGTGGTTATTCGTATATAGCAGTAGATTTGCGCTTTGACTCTTTGTTGAATACCCAATTGATAGCTGGCTGGGTATTCATATATAGCAGTAGATTCGCGCTTTGACTCTTTTTTAAATAACCAATTGATAGCTGTGTGGTTACTCGTATATAGCAGTAGATTCAAGCTTTGACTTTTTGTTGAATAACTAATTGATAGCTGTGTGGTTATTCGTATATAGCACTAGATTCGCGCTTTGTCTCTTTGTTGAAAAACCAATTGCTAGCTGTGTGGTTATTTGTATATATTAGTAGATTCGCGCTTTGAAATTTTGTTGAATAACCAATTGCTAGCTGTGTGGTTATTCGTATATAGCAGTAGATTCGCGCTTTGAATTTTTGTTGAATAACTAATTGATAGCTTTGTGGTTATTCGTATATAGCAGTAGATTCGCGCTTTGACTCTTTGTTGAATACCCAATTGATAGCTGTGTGGTTATTCGTATATAGCAGTAGATTCAAGCTTTGACTTTTTGTTGAATAACTAATAGATAGCTGTGTGGTTATTCGTATATAGCAGTAGATTCGCGCTTTGACTCTTTGTTGAATAACCAATTGCTAGCTGTGTGGTTATTTGTATATAGCAGTAGATTCGCGCTTTGACTTTTTGTTGAATAACCAATTGCTAGCTGTGTGGTTATTCGTATATAGCAGTAGATTTGCGCTTTGAATTTTTGTTGAATAACTAATTGATAGCTGTGTGGTTATTCGTTTATAGCAGTAGATTCGCGCTTTGGCTCTTTGTTGAATACCCAATTGATAGCTGTGTGGGTATTCGCCCATGGCTATAGATTCGATAATATGGCGGATACCCAACTACTAGCTGGCTGTTTATTCGTACTCTGGCAGTAGATTGAATACCCAACTACCAAACACCAACTAACTGCTAACTTCACACACCTATAAAGAGTGTTTAATTAGGATGGATGAATGTAAGCGCACATCGTGACATATACCAGCGTAACTATATACATGAATAGTTAATACAAAAGAATATAAAAAAAAACAAATATAAAAAGGAAACACATATGAACATTTGTAAGTACATGTATATTTTATAAGTGTATTTATAACCTATTTTGTATGACAAATCATCCGCTAAATTGTAACCCCACCCCCAATTTCATTCAGAAATCTATATCTTATTTATAATTTAACAAAGTATTTATAACATGTCCATATTGCATGCAAAAACAACGCAAAATGTTTGTAAAAGGTATCATTGTTTCCTTGTACTTCTTTGTCTAAGATTGGGTTCTAACCAGATCAAATTTAAGCAGCAACATAATCATTGTCTTTCAATGAAAATAATAAATTGAAAATGATTCTACCAAACTTCAATAAAGTTCTGTTTTGAAACAAGACAGTACACGATCGCAAAATTATACAGTTAATCAAGATATGTCTCGTCAAACTTGCTTTAATATCGCTACAGCTACAACGTGTACACTGAGGACAATTTGTATAAGCCGTATATGCACTTAGTTGGGCAATCGAATTGAATGTTCTCTTCTCTATTTCAGCCGCAATAGGAAGAGCACTGTAGCAACCCGTTTTGTAATAAAAAACCGTTTTGTAATAAAATGCTTAAAGTTTATTTAAGCTGTATATTTCAACTTAAAATTAATAGACAGCTATGTACAATTATTTCAGAAGGTTAAGACAGAAACATTGCATAATACATACAAGAATAGCAAGAACCCGTTTTGTAATACCAATTGTTGAGACTCAACCCGTTTTGTAATAAACATATCGCAAATGTAATAATCTGTTTATTTCAATATACAATGTATACAAAGAAAGGCTACTTACTGAATGGAGTTAAACTTTGCTACTAATCCCCCCCACCCCCCCCCCCCCCCCCCCCCCCCCCGTAATAAAAGGATTAAGTAGTGATTCAAAAGAGAAAACATGTCTGGAATATACAGATAAAGTTTGGTTAGCTGTAATAATTCCAACAAGAAGAAAGCCACCCAATTCAAAAAAGGTGGAAAAGCGTGGAACACAACAGCAGAGAGAGCACCCTCGACGCCTGTTTTGACAGAATCTCATTCTGCACCGTCAACTATCACCCGTCTTGACAGTATGGTGGCAATGGATGTGTTGACAGCTTCTGCGTTTTCCTGCGTTTTCCTCGTCGTCTTATTCTTCTTCTTCTTTTTCTTCCTCCCCTCTTCCATACACCCTTTGACCAAAACCCGTAACGGAGAAATGCAACGAAATTCAAGATACTAATGAGAACATTATAGTTAATATGGGAATAATGACAGAGTTGATCAACCATGTCCATGGATTTACATGTGAAAATGCCAGGGCCAAAGTGGATATTGTAAATAGGATTGGACTGTGTGTTTCAGTGAGTGTAAAGTGTAGCACTTGTCGCCTGGATGTAAAACCTCATCAGTTGTCACATGCAGTGTAAAAGGATTCAGGACATCATACAGGTGCACTTAATGAAATGGCAGTGATTCCGGCTGTTAAAACTAACATGGAGCTAACAGACGTACGCACAGTATAGGCATGTTTAGACATTAAAGCGCCCAGCCTCACAGTTCTTCAAAGAAAGTTCAACTCACTCTGTGATAAAATGTCTGACCTAACTGAGAGGCAAATCAGCAATACTTACAAACAAATAACATCACTGTTACCAGAGAAAACTGCAGCCATTCACACGCAGTTTGATGTTTCGTACTCCAGGCGGCCTCAGGGTTAACGTGAGAAGGCGGAACATAGTTTTAGTGTGATTATAGTCATTCAACTTGTCAAAAACTGCCAGTTGCAGCCGCAGTAGCCAATAAGCACTGTAAATTGAGAGACTGTAATCACACGGGCGCAGAGTGCAAGATGCCGGTCATATAACCATAATTTCTGTCACAACAGATGCTAGCACACAGCTATCAAAGGCACTTAGAGATTTCAACACAGAAAATAACACAATAATTTCTCATTATAAGTGCTTCATACACAGCGTAATAACATTAGAGAAACAGGTCCGAAATCTACAACTGAAAAGCATACCTAGCACATACGACAGACGTGCGTATCGACATAAATTGTCACAGTGCGTGCGAGCCCGAATTAGGATGGAGCTAAGGAATTCCCGGGAATTGAAGAAAAGTGATCATGAATTTACGCGTTTCAGCGTTGCAGCAATAAAAATCATAGCATGTTGCTTAGCGGGTGATCAACACAGTTGTCGCGATAATTCCCTTGTCTGCAAATGCCATCTTAGAACATACACAACACACCATATGGAGTGCACTTAGAACTAAACAGGAATGACCTGGACACAGTTCGAGACGAAATTAATAAAGTATGTGATGAGGAAGGCCTGAAAAGTATGTGCAAACTGTTCAATACGAACATGTGTGAGAGCCTGCATTCTCACGTTTATAGACTCGCGCCAAGGTCAATCAGTTGGAGTCGCATTTTCCCTGGACTTTGTCATTCTGAAAGAAAGACAACATCCGAGTTTAAACAGAAAAGATATTATTTGCGAAAACGAAAGTCCTACAGGTCCCTATTTACAAATTCTCTATACAGTGTTGAAAAGCAGGCTCATCCACAGCTCAAGAACACAACTATGGCCTGTTATCATAAAACAAATTGTAAAATGAAATTTTAACAGCTGTTTCATCCTAACAATTCTTTATCTTTTCTCCGCAGAAAATACAACTTCTGAATCCTCTATGGCCAGTGCATTCCCCATTAGCCTGACATACTTTTCTTGCATTGTGGACGGAGTTGCTTTCCCATTAGCCTGACATACTTTTCCGGCATTGTGGACGGAGTTGCCTTCATAGGATATATGCAATTGATGCACAGTTTATTGTGGCACAAATGACAGACATGAATGCATGGGCTAAGTTCAATTGGACTCTTCTCAATGAAATATGCTAGGCGATGAACAAGTAATCTCAAACGTTTACCACCAACAATGACCCGGTGAATACCATAGCCATATTTGTCAGTGGGACCAGTCCAAATTACACATTCACCGCAGGGCTCAGACTTGTCAGACACAGCATGTCGTAAAATGTACTCTTTCACGGGAAATTGTAGACCAAAAGAAGACACTGGCCATAAGGTATGTGGTAAAAGGCTGAAACATCAGAAATTATACAAAAGGTCATTAATTTGATACAAAGAACATGTAATTCCGACCAAAAATAAAAACAAAAGACTGGTTTAAATGCATCAGTTTCCTTAGAAATCTTCATTTTGTGTGATGTTTGGATTATCTCCCTTGTTCATATGCATTTTTTTCATGACAAATAACAGCCTTAGAGCAACACAATCCACATTTGGTGATCAGAAAAGGCTGTAATTTCTTAAAAAAGGGTGTTTGGGGCGCAAATTCAAGAAAATGTCAAACCACAGTGGAAAGTCAAACTTCCAATAAACTCTGTTAACCAAAAAACAGCTGGCACAGAATCACTGAAATGAAATAAATCATTTTGTTGCAACAATGGATGTCAGAATTAACAGAAAATAACAGAAAATCAATGTATCAATCTGGATTTTGGAAATTTATAGCACTTACAAACGGCCTGCAATGTCGCCAAAAAATGCAGAAAAATACCATTTTGACCTTTAAATAAAAAAAATCACAACGAAAATTCGCAGGTGGGTTAGTCTACAAATGATCAGCTACTATGGAACCAAAACCTGTATGCAATCTGAGGATGCCTAAGGAAATACCACGTTTCCAGCTCCTTTTTGCACGCTTTTCAACTGAATGATACCTTTGTTTACATGCAACAAAATGCTCCTAGCTGACAAGGTATAGATTCGCACTTCTGGCCATACACAAGTAGACTCAAAGAGGAAAGGGTCAGATGGCAAAATTAAAACTCATGCTTTACGTCTAATGTTTACATTTATAATCTTAAAGAACAACCTTTAGCCTAGAAATGTACCTAAAACTCACAGTTTTTCAATATTTCTATGTTATTCCATGTTCAATATCGGACGATAGCATTTATCATGTATTAAAAGTTTACACTGTGTTGTATTTAACTATAACTTAAGAAAAGTTTAGTTAATTACATTCTCCATATATTAGTTCACGGATTTAATTCAGAATGACAAAAAAAGGTATTTTAATGTTTAGTAACTTAAAACACACCTTAGGCAAAACTGAATGTAATTATCTGGATGCATTGGAGACGTGTTTTTATACAGACGTAAACCGTCCTTGTATTGGGTTTATATGCCGTTTTCAACATCATTCCAGTTATATCGCGGCGACAGTTCACATATTCATGATCCATGAGCAAACAAACAAGTACCTGGCTTGGACATGTGCCTTGCACAAAGGCACTCCAATGCTCCCCGATGCTTTACGAGTCGGCCACGGGGGATTCCATATGAGCATATAAAGCAAGATTGAATGTTATTATCTTGACGCATTGAAGACGTGTTTTTATACAGACGTGAAACCATCGTATTAAGGAAAATTTGTTTATCTAGAGTATATCTCGTGTTGTCCCCTACACAGGTATTATAATACCGCCTGCTGTAGACACGTCAATTGTCGACTATATAAAGACAAGGGTTAACCCTGCTCTCTGACACCTCTACAGCAGACGAATTTTGAAAACATTGTGGTAATAGGAGAAATTGCTCGAGATGAGCAATATCTCCCTTTGCCACATTGTTTTAACTCTATTCAACAATTGTACAGAGTGTAAATATGTGTGCCTATATGCTTGCATAGTCGTCTGCTGCAGATGTGTTGTGTGTAGGAAAGGGTCAAATAACATCAGTCTGTCAAGGATACATTATATAACCCAGTCTCTATGTAACTTCTTCTATCGTATATGGCTCTGGCTTTCTTAAATGCAGACGTTGTTCATGTATCTGCAGCAGACGAATTTTGAAACATATAAATTAAATATAAACATGTCCAAGAAACGGATCCGAGATTGACACATACCAGCATTCTAAGAAAATTACCGATACTATAACATTATAACGGCTTTAACCCTTTTCCATAAACAAACGCTTTCTAACGCCTTTGCAGCAGACGACAATTGAAAACAATGTGACAAAAGATGAAATTGATCCAAACGAGCAAGTTATCATTTTTCCTCAATATTTCAACTTGATTAGGTAACACTGTTTCATTTACATACATTGTTTACTCCCGGCTGCTGTAGACACGTCAGTTGTGGACAGTATAATGGAAAGGGACAAACAGCACCTGTCTGAGAAGGACATAAACACATCCTGTAACCCAATCTCTATGTAATTCATATTTGTAATACGGCCGACTTTTCAC
>JASEVX010000770.1:0-49757 GCA_031761405.1 Serripes groenlandicus
GAAGTCAGCACAGTTTGATAGAGTGGCAAGCTAGAGATCGATATACCTCTCAACACACGAAGATTTAGCCAGTTAATTTCTTGTTCTCCTAGAACATCCACTCAACGAGTAGCATTGATCGATAACAGCCATGGAGTCAGGTGTAGTGTGGATGTGGATGGGATATTTTCCCCTTGCATTGAGTTTTGAGATCCAGACTGTATGGTAATTTTTGTCGACATGCTACTAGCCGATTCAACAATTGAATGTACCAGTGTTGTATTGACCACTGTGGAGCAACAAGAATCATTCTGCATTGAGCCAGTTTTACATGAGTCAGTACTCTCGGAATGGAACGCATACACAAACATGTCCTGACAAACACTGGTCAGGGCATCCATTGTATAAGCTTGAGGATGAGAGGGTCCATCAACAAAATAGTAGAGTTTACTTGTTCTGAAATGTGGCAAAGAGATCCAATATTGGTTGGCCCGAAAGACTTAATATTTCCCACGCCATTGCATTGTTTAAATACCACTCAATCCGCCTTATTTTCTGACTACTCAGAGTTTCTTTCACTACATTGTTCATTCCCCTGGACTGCCTTTAACTGAATTTGGTTTGTCTATATCCAATGTCCAAAGAATCAAGGTAAGACCGCACAGCTGTGTGCTGACTGAGTGCTCCCTTGAAGGTTTGGCATACAGTTGTGCGGTCTGACCTTATCTGGACATTACAGCCTTTCAAGTGAGACAAGAAATTCTGTGTACGGTAGATCACTGCTAGCAACTGCAGACAATTGATGTGCATTAATTTCTGTATTTTGCTCCACTGAACTTGCCAAGTTAGGCTGTTCATGTGACTACCCCAGCTCCATTTGCCACGTGCATAGATCTGTGGTGACTATATAAGTATACCATTCTTATAAGAACTGATCTCGTAGTGTTCGTTTCATATTGTGATAAGTTTTTGAGTTGGCATTAAAGTTGTATCTTCATTGACTGTATCTTAGGTGATCTATGATAGAGTTTATCCGTGATTTCCAACAATTACTTCTGACAATGTCACATAGATAATTAATATTAATTATACATACTATAAAAAGGAGAATCTGTTTTTGACATTATCTTACACCAAAAGTTAAGTGTTCTTTCTCGACATAAAATAAATAGGGGATAACGCCCAAGCTCTCCTAGGACTGCATTGGTTGGTGTCTGTTTTTTGATGCCCAGAATATATTTACAAAATCTTAGATGAAATTTATCAATACTTTTGAAGTTATAAAAGCCCAAAACTTCACAATCATATAAAATAACTGGTAACCATAGCATCACATAAGGTCATCTTTGTTGTAATATCTAAACATTTAAAAATAATTTTAAAAGACTGTGATAAGCTTTTAGCGCTTGATCGTTCAGTGCTTTCACAGCAGACGACATAATGCCGTATATGAGAAGTTCATACCTAGATATGTAAAATATTCTACAATTTCAATTTCTTCATTGTTTATATGAAACTGCCAGTTACTATTTGACTTGACACAATTTTTTGTTTTACTAACATTAATCTTCAGACCTTATTTTTCAGCATATTGGTATATACTATCAATTTGCGATTGTAGGTTTTTGGTGTCAGTTGTGAATAAGACGATGTCATCAGCGAATAATATAAGATACATAAATAAAAGTTCATAACACATTTTCGGTTAGAGATTCGTAATCTATGGTTTCGGTAATATAATCTATGAATAAAATAAACATCAAAGGTGAAAGGGGCTCTCCGTGCCTTAGGCCAATTGTTACATTGAAAAATTCAGTAACACTCATGGAACTTGATAGTTTGACACATGATTTAACATCTCTGTATATACATTGATCATATTAGTCATGTTACAGCTTACGCCAGTATTTCATTATTGTACCCATAAATCATCAATATTAACTGTATCGAATGGTCTTTGGCAATCAATCAAAACACTCCATATCTTTGACTTTTTTAAAAACCTTTTGAATTGTAGCATGCAAGAGAAATATGGCATAAGCCGTGCAACGAACGTCACATAAACCAAATTGTGAATCATTAAAGACATGTTCTTCTTCACACCAACTGTTAATACGATTTCTTAAAATGAGTGAAAATAATTTTCCAATTGACAAGTGTAATTCTCTAGTTCGCAGAGTTTACTGTGTCACCTGTCGTGAAGATAGGCACGATGATACATTTTGCCAATGTGTCAAGATAAACAGATTGTCAAATATATGGTTAACTTAAATAGAGTACATAAGTATCGCGAAATAAAACCAATAGCAACAATACAGAACTCGGCAACATTCTGTTTATAATCGCTATTGGTCCATCCAAATGTTCACAATCAATGATTTCTTCTCTCTCGAAGAAGAATCTTAAATATTAAATTGGCCTTGTTTTTCATTTGAGATGTAGTACTTATATTTAGCTCTACGCTCCAATTTAATAAAGGTTTTTCTTCATTTAAAATAGTGTGTTAAAATAGTAATAATTGTTATCATTCAAAAACAATCACTTCGCTTCATAGAACTGGGAATCTGCATTTTTACAAAATGCATTGAACCATGCCGACTTGCGATGTGTACATCTATCGTTAGATCTAGATCGGAAATATCTGTTAAAACACTGGCTAGAAATACAGGGTGTCCGAAAAGAAAGGTAACACTTCATACATCAATAACTTTTTTTGCTTTTAGATACAAATATTAAAATTCATACAGTTGTAGAAATAAGATGAAAGTTTTTAGGGAACAAATTTGAGGTCAATATAATGATAAATAAAATATTTTCAACGGTTTTCTAACAAGATACCTGAATCAGTCTCTGACGTCATTTTAATAATTGATGACGTTTTCTAAGTGACGGCTTTTCATCACCTTTCCTTGTCTTACTCGCACTATGAAGTAACCTTACTGCACACTTCCTGACTGATTTTCTTTAACAGCATATTTGTGTCCAAGGGATTTGGTCTGTAAACAACCGACTTCAGGTAGCCCCAGAGAAAGAAGTCGCATGGGTTTAGATCGGACTGTGTGCGGGCCACAAAGTTCCACACTGTTTGACGTCGGGTATCGTCTGGATATCACTCTGTCTCAGAATGTTTCGTGCAGAAAATCTAATGACACATTTGATGTGTGTGCGGTAGCACCATCTTGCATGAACCAGGCATTTGTAAATTTTGCTTTTGCTTTCGAAGTGCAGGAAGAAATTTGTTTCTAAGAAGGGCCAGATACCGTTGAGAATTCACAGTATCGTTAAACACGTACGGACCAATCACTCCATGTGATGACATCTCACACCAAACTGTTACTTTTTCACTGTGTAAGGGCCTCTGTGCGATACAATGCGGCTGTTCATTGGCCCAGAACCTCATATTCTGCTTACATACATGACCAGACAATAGAAAGTGTGACTCGTCGCTAAACCATACATCGCGAAATGCGTCAGCGTAATTTTCGGCTACGTCAGATGCCAAGCGGCAAAAATCAAGTCTTTGAACCTGGTCAGTGATGGTTAATTTCTGCATTATCTGAATTTCGTAAGGAAACAGTTTAAGATCCTTCTTCACTATACCTGTCTCTGATGAAGTTCGTCTCAATGACTTTTCCGGAGTGTTGTGAAGAAGTTCGCGTAGTGAACTAACATTTTCTTCGCTTCTACTCGACTTTGGCAGACCTGATTTCTTAGAATCATCTACTGATCCAAATCTTTCAAATTTATTCACAATCTTGTAAATATGCTTCCTTCTCACGTTCATATTCTTCAAATGATTTTTATACTTCCTTCGCACGTCCGTGACACATTTTGTTTCATAATATTTTTTCTCACAATGAAAATACGCTGATCAGACATCAGTCGCACCATCTTGAAAATTACAAGATTTTCTGATGACGTCATGACGTCACGGCATTATTAATTTTCCCGCCTTTTTAAAAAAAGTTACTGGAACTTTAGCATTAGACCTTTAAAATGATATAAATTTCATTTTAGTATTAAGAAATGACGCAAAGTTGTGAATATTTTAAAGTGTTACCTTTCTTTTTGGACACCCTGTATCATAAACAAGATCCGAAAAATCATACAAACATTGAGGTATGTCTGAATTATTGCTAACAAGCTTATCGTTAATCTCATTGAATAATTCATGCTTGCTTTCAACAAGTTCCAAAAATATGTCAGTTTTTGTGTCACCTGCGTAGCATGATAGGCACTTAGGGATTACTTTTTTTTTGTCCGGCGTCTGTCTGTCTGTCTGTCTGTCGTCACACTTTTTCGTCACGTTTTCAAAAAACTTTTTTTCTATTCAAAGAATTACATTGAAACTTCTGACAAATGTTTATATCGATGTGTGTAATTGGTTCACAAAAGTGGGATAATCCAAATATTTTTATATCAGAGTTATTGCCCCTTTTCTGTCAAAAATTTAAATTTTCTGACAAGGCCCCGGCAGGTTACACACGTGCTCCGTGGAGCACTCCATTCTAGTTTTAATATCCCTCACAATCTTATCATATGCGTCGAATGTAGCATTTAAAAAAGTACAGTTTATTTTAATAGAAAATGTCATAAGCGAATGTTCCGATAACTTAGATACATCATATACATACATGTCCCTTATGTTTGAATTATTATCATAATCTGTTATAATATAGGCAACTAGACTAGAAACATGCCTGTTCAATTTCATAGAATGAAACTGAGTAGATTTACCTTCTTTGTGTCTACATAAGCTACTCTCTTTACAGATTGTCAACAATATAAAACCAAACGAATTGATAACCGTATCAGGATTATGACGCACGGTTAGTTCAGTTAACGACTGGTTATCATAGGGTAAATTAATAAATCGACCTAACTTCAAATTCGGAACGAAATCCGTCTCTCCACCCGTGCTTGCATTTAAATTCCCATCTAAATACTCATCCAAGTTCACTGTATTTTCAAATATCTATATTAAGAAGTTCCAAAAAATCATAGTCATACAAAGAAGAATTTATATTTGTATACAACCGCGAATCCTCAGGCGGAATATAACAAAGACAGAAGTAAGCATCTTTATTGTAATGGATAGAGTCTTTTTTATCTATTGGTAAGGCAGCATTCATTGAGTGGGTCTAAAGAGGGGACCTCTACTAACTTCTCCGATTCTGATAACCGAGGTAAACATTAGAAAGTGTCTCCATTGAAAGCTGATAAGAAATTAGGTTAGCTACATCTGTAGTTAGAGTTTGGAACATATACATGTACTTGCGACTTGTCTAAAGAAAGTCTTTCTTTCTACTCCGGTTTTTAACGAATTATTTTTTCTCAAAAAATAATGCGGTTAACGCGATCGTGTTGCTTTGGCGGAAGTCACGGTTAAACTACACTTCCGCTTAGAATACACATTAGCTGCACCTAAATAGTCCTAGTATTTTTTCGATATTAAAATGACTTCTACGTGTTTTTTCAATACAGTGAAGTCATATTTATACTATCGAATCAACATAGATAATCAATTCTCTAGAAAATATCAAATTAACAGTAAATGCATATATATTTCATTTGTCGGCAAGCGTATGAATTTTTAGTTATATGCCCATTCACTAGTGAGTGACGTAGTTAACGGAAGTCGAACCCATGCTGAAGAACCATGCAGGGTTTTACGGGACGCGCATTTCTGCGTCTAATACGCATAAAATGATAAACCGGAACCCCTGAAAAAATTAAAATTGAGTCCCATCGGACGCATGCCTGTAAAAAGATCATATTAAAAAGGTAAAGTACAATATAACTAGATCTAGTGATCGTATACAAGCTCCGTAGAGAAAATATATTTTGGGAAATCAAACATATACACGTGACTATTCCAGCCAATCATAGATATCTGTAGATAAAAATACAATTTGGGAAACCAAATATACACGTGACTATTCCAGCCAATCGTATTTGCGATATGTAAATTAAAACTTGTTTTTCTCAATGTATGCAGTAAACGTCACCAATATTGGGGTCTTTGAATTGGCATGTGCGCGAGACATTTATCAATTGAGATGGAATAACGTCATAAAAGATCGACGATTAGAATAATTTCACTGGCAATAATATGCTAGTGGCTGAAATCTCACCCGGCAAATTGAAATTTGCAATTCGCGAATATGCGAAAATAAATTCTAGCCCAGAATATATTATACATCCATCAAATGTTAAAAAGCTGGTTTTCCCTGCTTATAATAATAGAATTAGGAATCTCATTAAGCGAGCTCTGGAGTACACACGTGACATGAATTGACCATTCGTCGTCGGAGGAAAACACTATCTTCGAAGCTATCGCTATTTTTACACGTCCGAAAACTATTCGATACGATTGACGCTAATATGTCAAAACGAACGGATTTGCGGTCGATATGGGGAAAAAGAAAGCCCGAATTAGAAGTTGAGGAGAAATGTTGCAATGAAAGTACGTCAGTTTCGGAGAATATTGGAAAGAAAGTTAGAAAATTCCAGTAATTAAAAAAACTTAAACAATCAGCATTTTTCTTTTTCTTTATTTACGATACCTAAAAGTACACAAGTTGTGAGACAGAAAAAAAAAACTTAGCAATATCATTACTGTGCCAAAGTAGCATAAATTAAATTTGATAATACATTTTAAATTCATAAGCTGTTTTATACATATTCATGATAAATCATAATAACCATGAATATGTATAACAACAGCTTACACATAATATAACAATAAACATTTGGCTCCGTATCATGTATTGGGACCCCTGTTTTTTAGGGAGGGACTCCCTAATTGTACATGACTGCATCCCAAGGAATCCCAACATTTTGTACTGGTGTAAAACTCTGCTTTATCCCATGTAGAGGCTTTATGATGACATTGCTGTAGACATCTTTAGAACACATTTTGACTGAAGTAGAACTTGCTCAATGCAAGCAATTCCAATTTTCCCATAATATCTTCTTCCCCTTTGTATTTTACCTCCATTATAGAGAGCTTTATATTTGTTTGCAAAGATATGTTCAAAGTCGTCTGCTGCAGATGTGTTGTATGTGGGAAAGGGTTAATAAACAAACCATGTAACAAGCTTTAAAAAAAATGAGCAAAATTACATCATCTCAACTTTTACTATATTGCTTCAAAATTTTGTGATTTTAAGTTTTTACTCAAATGATAAAGTAAGGAATGTTTTGAAAAAGACGTAGTATGCAACAGTGCGACTAGCATATTTTGTCCGTTATGCTACTACATTATGCATGTTTATTTTTTTTAAATAAAAAAATGTTTTACCCATACATTTTCACACTTATCCGTATACACCCAGTATATTACAGTATATATTGAACATTTCCAGATGTCTCTTTTAAAATATATATGGACAAAGATTATTTATAATCATGAAATAGACTAGATTGTCTAAAAACTACTAAGTTTTAAAGCAAGTTTAAAACAAACAAAAAACATAATGTAATTATTAATTGATTTTCAAAATAATTCGTTACCAGTACTTCAGTACTTTGATTATAAATAGACACGTGTACTGTTCTGCTGATACTGTTCAACATTGACAGGTGCACAATTCTCCTTTTGCGGAGAGATTTGACGCAAAGCTAAAGGTGAACACTTTGTCGGGATCATCGGACGACTCTGAGTCGTAAACAAACGTTGGCCTTCGTAATGTAGAGTTTATATTGATAAATTGTTCTAACAAATTTTCTATGGCAGAAAATCGTTTTTACAACTTGTCATATTTTGATGGCTTCTTCTTCTTCTTCTTTTTGTATGAGATGGACAGAGATGTGCTCGTGTAAATGGTAACCTCCGTATTGAATAGAGTTACAAATATTGTAACCAAAGGAATGCTTGCATAACTTCAGCAATTTCTCCTTGTGTCACTCTGTTTTCTTAATACGACTTCTGAACTTATCGTCAACATTTGCATGCATCAGGGAAACGATTAATTTAAACAATATTCGTCACTCTCTCATATACATTCAACACACCAAGAATGATGCAACACAACTACATATTTAGGAAAGACGACTATGTCTACTTGTGCATTCAGCTGACAATAAATACGAATAAATTCAACATAACAGCGTAAAACTGAAAAGGGAATCACAACTCGGTGCGTTAGGATTTGTGGGTGTTGAGCTTTTTGTCCTGACTGGATATTTGCAACGACTTTCTCCATGACTGCACTGGTCTACGCGCAAGCCTCGAATATGACTCGGACAACGTGGTAATAAACATGTATACGCTGTGGAATTGCACAAACCTCTCGAAACTATTTACAATATTCACTGATATATTCACTGATAAACGTAGATTTTGTGTATCCACGAACACGTACTCGTTATCCCCACCGAGCAATGTAATAAGTGTGTGATAATAATGTCATGTATATGTCTCTGATTTAAACCGTAGACGTGGGTGTAATTTATAAGTAGTACAGGATCATTGCATGTGAAGATAGTTCGATATAATCACACAGGGACAAATGACGGGGACAAATGGTATATGTATTAATCCTATATCCCCCTTGTCCTCATACTTTACTATTTCCCACATACAGACGTTTGCTGACACCTTTTGAAAACATTGTTACAGAATGAGACCACTGCGCACTCAGCAAGACTAATTTAGGATTAAGTGTTTTAGAAATCATTACGAGACAAATTTAATTCCTGTGTATTTGTTACCATCGTGAATTTATGTGACTCTTCCGTAACTTTGTATGCACATACAAGCCTAGTTAACAATAAATGGACATAAACGTAGTATATTTATGTTTGAATTCTTTCTGCACACTGTCGCATGTTGAATGCGTAACACTTTCAGTTTACATAACATAAATTGTGTTCATTAACCTCATGATATGTCAACAGTTCAATGGGAATGGGGGTTAGCATTACGACTGACTCGCTGGTGTCAGGATCTTAGACTGCCTAAAGGTCATAGTCCTTATACTATCACGGCTATTTATCACTTCCGAGTCACGCTAGCTTAGTCTGCCAGAAGGTCCCAGTTCGATTCCCGGCACGGCTATGTATCATTTCCGAGTCACGCTAGCTAAGTCTGCCAAAAGGTCCTAGATCGAATCTTGCCACGGTTATTTATCATGTTCGTGTCAAGTTAGCTTAGTCTGCCAAAAGGCTGTAGTTCGAATCCCGGCACGGCTATTTATCATTTCCGAGTCACGCTAGCTTAGTCTGCCAAAAGGTCCTAGTTCAAATCCCGGCACGGCTATTTATCAATTCCGAGTCACTCTAGCTTAGTCTGCCTAAAGGTCATAGTCCTTATCCTATCACGGCTATGTATCATTTCCGAGTCACGCTAGCTTAGTCTGCCAAAAGGCCATAGTTCGAATCCCGGCACGGCTATTTAACATTTCCTAGTCACGTAAGCTTAGTCTGCCAAAAGGCCATAGTCCTAATCCCAGCACGGCCATTAAACATTTCCTAGTCACGTTAGCTTAGTCTGCCAAAAGGCCATATTCCTAATCCCTGCACGGCCATTAAACATTTCCTAGTCACGTTAGCTTAGTCTGCCAAAAGGCCATATTCCTAATCCCTGCACGGCCATTAAACATTTCCTAGTCACGTTAGCTTAGTCTGCCAAAAGGCCATATTCCTAATCCCTGCACGGCCATTAAACATTTCCTAGTCACGTTAGCTTAGTCTGCCAAAAGGCCATATTCCTAATCCCTGCACGGCCATTAAACATTTCCGAGTCACGTTAGCTTAGTCTGCCAAAAGGCCATATTCCTAATCCCAACACGGCTATTTAACATTTCCGAGTCACGTTAGCTAAGTCTGCCAAAAGGCCATAGTTCGAATCCCGGCATGGCTATTTAACATTTCCGAGTCACGCTAGCTAAGTCTACCAAAAGGCCATAGTCCTAATCCCGGCATGGCTATTTAACATGTTCTAGTCACGCTAGCTAAGTCTGCAAAAAAGGCCATATTCCTAATCCCGGCACGGCTATTTAACATTTCCGAGTCACGTTAGCTAAGTCTGCCAAAAGGCCATAGTTCGAATCCCGGCATGGCTATTTAACATTTCCGAGTCAGGCTAGCTAAGTCTGCCAAAAAGGCATAGTCCTAATCCCGGCATAGCTATTTAACATTTTCGAGTCACGCTAGCTAAGTCTGCCAAAAGGCCATATTCCTAATCCCGGCATAGCTATTTAACATTTCCGAGTCAGGCTAGCTAAGTCTGCCAAAAGGCCATATTCCTAATCACGGCATAGCTATTTAACATTTCCTAGTCACGCTAGCTAAGTCTGCCAAAAGGCCATAGTCCTAACCCCGGCATGGCTATTTAACATTTCCGAGTCACGCTAGCTAAGTCTGCCAAAAGGCCATAGTTCGAATCCCGGCACGGCTATTTATCTCGTGTTAGTTTAGTCTGCCAAAAGGCCATATTCCTAATCCCGGCATGGCTATTTAACATTTCCGTGTCAGGCTAGCTAAGTCTGCCAAAAGGCCATAGTCCTAATCCCGGCATGGCTATTTAACATGTTCTAGTCACGCTAGCTTAGTCTGCCAAAAGGCCATAGTTTGAATCCCGGCACGGCTATTTATCATTTCCTACTCACTCCAGCCTATAAGTCGCTTGAAAATAAAACCTAACATAGTAAATAAATCCATACAAATGACAACCACATATATACAAATAGATGAACCGTTGACTATGACGATTGAAAATATAAAGAATGTTGACGTTTTTCAAAAGTAAGCTTTTGCAATATATCTGGCTACCTGATGTTTGTGTCTTTTAACAATGTTTTAAATGTTTCTGATTGAAGCAATTAAGGAAAGATCGGTTATGGAATTAATTATAAAGAAATATATCCCAAATTGTATTATAATGTGTACGATCCAACAGGAAATGGCTCAATACAGCCTCTCTTCAAGTGGCTTGACAACATACCTTCAAGTTTCTATTCGGAAATGAAAAATGTCGCTTCTAAACTGAGCTAAAAATGATCGTTCGTTTTTCTTCATCATATCAACAAATCCTTCTGTTTCAAAGTCAGTTTGGAAAGTTTTTAGGTAGATAGCAATAGTCCGTACAACTGCTGTTCATCTAGCTACACTATAGTGTTGATGCGTGCAACCACGTGTTCGACTATACGGGACTAAACGAGGAGTAAAATCTGGAAATGACAATAGAATTTCCCAAATACAAAAATCTTTTACTTTAATCTAATATTCTTTGACATAATACACAATTAAAATGCTAATTAATTCACACAAAGTGGGTCTACAGCGATATATCATCATTCAGACGAGGACAATTTGGGGAATTAGCGCTGCGAGAGGTGCATGATGATAATGTCATGTGCACTGTAAACCACACATCAATGTGAATCGAAACAACAAGTCAAACATGACAATACAAGCAGTTTGTAATGATTATCAAATATAGAACATAGTTAGTTAATTAGGCAGCACATTTGAAATACAACGTTGAACAATTACAATAGTTATCTGATAAAACTGCTCCTTTTCCAAAAGTGTTCATAGTTCAATGACTAATCATGCAGCAGAGTCAGGTTTGGTTGAGAACATTATCAACTCAACACTGTTCCAGGCTGCATGATAATCTATTAACATAGTTCTAGTAGCTGTGCTCCTTTTCCAACAATAAGAGCACAAATACATTTTCTATTTTCAAAATAATACTTTAAAGTGTCATTTGAAACTAAAATGTATAACATCATGAGAAAACAAAAATCAACATAATAAAATTGTAAATACTTGGAAATGACAATAGAAATGACCAAATACCAAACATCTATCACTTGATTCATCGGTCACATAGAGAGTAAGTGCCTGATGTTGTTGTTGTTTGTTGGGATTGTTCACCCTCGCACTCTGCATTAATGCCATTCTACTGAAAGTGTTTGGTATTTAAAGGGCAAGTCCCATGTCAAAGTGTTGACATGCCTTTATTGCCACCAACAAAAGGTAGGTGTCAAAAATAAAGACTTCAGGATGTAGGGCTTATAGGCTTGATTAGTTGAATCACCTATTGGGGGTAAAATTATGTTAAAATAACGTCAAACGCCTTTTTCGGGTATATAAATGCCGTATATAAATTACTATTTCTACTTTTTTTGCTCGCCAAATGGCAATATTGCCGAGTGCGAGGTTAAACAACGCCAACAAACAACAACAACTATTTCTACTTATAAGGGAGTTTAAACTGTACATATGCTCCACGATAGAGCGTTCCATTGCCGTGTTCACCCTATAAAAACACGACAATAGACAATCACCTTTGTAATGGAGCAGGATTTCAGGAGTCAGAAGACGAATCTTTAAAAACCGGGCATATTATAGATTTCATCCACTCTGTAGGGGTTATTGGAATTTCAAAAATAAGCTGCAATAGTTTATGAAGAACATCTATAACATTTAGGTAGTTCATCACAGCGTATGGTATATTATCATTACCCAAAGAAGATTTCGATCTCGTTTTGTTAAGAACCGACACTACTTTATCTCTAGTAATACTAACTTCTTTTTCTCATTGGCTACGAAGAGAGGATCTGACAAATTCATTAGTCGCCGGGCAAGAGCCCGCGACTTATATTTTTAATAGGTTTTCGAAAATAACATGGGAGGAGGAGTTATTATTAGAAAAATACAAATTTAAATGTCTTGAACATATTACAATTGCGTTTGTTTAAAACACTAAGTTATGACACATCTAAAATGAAATAAATATTCATGGCCCAAAACATTTTATAATACATTAAATACATTGTGTGTCCCCTATTGTTTGTTTTGTTTTGGCTAACATAATTTATTACTCACGCTGAATAGATTAGTTTTTGGCCATGTAAAAAAGAAGGATAATCTCAGTCAATTACCTCAGTGTTGGTAACTGACTGGCAATACATGCATACTCTCCTTTCTACGGGAATGTTGGTATGTCGACTAATTTCAATACCCAACCTATGGGTAAAACATCTAAATTTCGAGAAATTTTTAAATCAATACAACATCGATGTAAAATGCACTCCCATATATGTATACTTAGAAACAACATGACCAGGTGTACCACCGAAATACCATTTCTCGCTGTTCATTAAATTACCTCAATTTCTGAAAACTTTCTCAGCTTTATTTAGATTAACTTCCATTCTAGTGTCATTACAAAAAGTGTCAATAACATTAAGTTGATGTAATTCAATAACTGGTTCAGCACAGTTAGCGATGTCGGCGCAATAATGAGACAAACAATATAAGGTATTTCTTCTAAAATAAAGATTCCGGAGCAACAAGACTGACGAATTAAGAGAGATAACTCGTTAATACAAACTTGTTACGTCCCCTTTTCGGGTACCGGTATCGCATGGGATGTAATCCGTACTTAAACAGCAACAGTTCTTGTTGTTATACATGAGTTCGAATTGCAGTACATAGATTTTAAGACGCTTAAGAATTTTACCTTTAATCTGATATTATCAAGAATGTGAAACAACTTAGCATGATTAATTTTATCAAATGCTTAAGATCTCCCACCTTTACGTGTGAGATATATTTGTAATATTTATTGTAAGCAAAATATATTATCAACAGTTGAATAACCTCGGCGAAAACCAGCTTGACACTCATCAATTTTATTATGTTCCTCTGCTTTTACCAAAACTTTTGTGGATTACACCTGGTGTATTCTATTGAAGAGGGACATTATGAAAGGTTAACATAACTGTATTGAATACTTATAGAATTATGACGGTATGACATCATGTCCCGCACTTTTATTATTAGACAATTTATCGTTAGCATGACAAGTATATTCACCAAACTAATCATTGAAAAATCTCCCATTGTGTATATGAATGTCATATATTCAAGATAATCCAATTAGGGATTTGCCAACATTATTACAGAAAAATAAATCTTCTTTTTACGCTGATTATTGAATGTACTACCATCGTAGTCTATGTCACCAAATAGTTATGAAAGATTATCATCAGGTATGAAATCTAACAAGTTTTTGTCCTAGCATTAGTTTTTCCAGCTATAAAGATATTCGATTATGGGTTTTGTAGTTTCAATGTTTCTAAATCTTTTTTTCATTTTTGCAATGTCATTCTTTTCAATACATGAATTATAAACCCAAGAACTGTCCGGTGAGATATATACACACTACATAATAAAATCATTAATCTGTAATATTTCTGAAAATTTGCAAAACTATGTTAAGTCTAGCCTGTTATATGCATGTTTTATTGAGCGGATATGTAAATTCTATGACTGGCTGTGTTGTTTATATAAATGTTTGTTGAATAATGCCCCCACTATTGCTTATACATTTACAACTGTCATAGTATCTAACACAATCATAATGGGTATAACTCTCTTCTAATACATCAAACTCACCTACATATTTTGATCATGTTTCACAAATGCTAACAATATCATCAGGTTTCAATACATCATTCAACCAATTATTTCCTAAATGTTTATAAAGTCCACATATATTGCACGACATAATATTTATTCTTTCACATGAGTATGTAGAAGGTTCCCATAGGCCGGGCGCGGATGACGGTGTCTCTCGGTCACATTCTGTATTGTCCGGATAATCCGATACGGGCAGTGATTGGATAGTGTTGTCGTCGTGCGCACGTGGCTCTGCTTGCCATCTTTACAAAAGTGGAGATTACGTGCATGTCGATTGTTTTAATTATGACGTTTACCAATACAACCGATAGTCTACTTTATATAAATAAATCCATTGATAAAAAGCTTATCAAAACGCACGGCTGTGTAATTTCCTTGTCTTCGTTCAAACTTTCCCCTAGATATTTACGATGTTTAAGCACTCGGTCAGTATGTTCATAGTGTACATACAAGCTTTTGTCATTTTGAAGTATCCCTTAGCTAGATTCATTATAGATGTGCAGTCTGTCTGAAGAGTAAAAATCACTAATATTGTAGGTTTCCTTGAATCCTTGATTTAATTCTATGTGATCGATCTAAAAGTACACATCAGAATCGCCTCAAAATAATTAATCATTTAGAACGTTTCTAGTCATACGTTCTGTTATGCTGGGATCCTCATCAAGTTTACCGCGAATGCCACACAATCTAAACTTATTTCGTACCTCATGTTATTGTCCAATCTATCAAACTTTGAATTCAGATCACACATGTGCTATTTCAATATTCATTTTCACTTTGCAGTGTTTGATTACTGTCTTTAAATTATGTTATGGTCTCTACAATCGTTTTTACTTTATAGTCAATTGCATTTGTCTTTACAATAAAATGCAAATTTTATTTTCCTATATTGGGGATGTGTTGGTAATATGACAAGCACTTGTGTATGAGAATATTGGTCGCTGTCTGGTAACAACTCCCTTCCGAGCCTTCTTTGATGTCCGTGGTTGTGAGAGTGGTAGTTCCTGTTGGGAAAATGGTCTCAATTGTTTAGAGAGTCTACGCGAGGTGTATGTTTATGAGGAGCTTTTGGCGGACCGGGGTTCTCCTCAATGTCGCCACATACACATAGTAGCACGGACAAACACGTGCATATACGTAATGTCAATTTATATTGGGCTTTAGGCATCTTTCATCTTCTAAATTTGCTTATTAAACTCACAAAAGGGTTAAAACATATTCTTGCTCGCCAAGTAATAACATAAACTCCCAAAGTGGTTAAATATCCAAAAAGTTATCAAGAAAAAAAACACCGAGATCATTCAAAAGTCCATTACTAAAAAGGGACACAACTCCTCTCAACCCTGAATAGCATTAACGTGTTCATCTACTCTTTCAACTGCCCTTTTGAGGACGTAATGTGTTGATCCGCTGCCAAAATTGATTGGGGTTATTTGACGAGGATATTTCAATATCCAGTGCGTGCTAATAAGGACTGTCTGGATTAGCGTTCAGTTCTGCGTAATGTTTTGTTAAATGTACAACTAGCAACAATATAATTATACGTGTGAACTTGCCATGTTCTGCACGGAACCTTAACTCTTAGATAGTATAAGTACGTAATGTATGAATGAAGAAATTTTGTTAAGGACATCAAACTTATTATTTCAGTTTGTCAGTTTAAATGTCTGGCCATAACTTGAGTACATTAACATGTTAGACTTTTTATAATCGCCGACATCCTCTTTGCCTTTTTAGGCGGTATATGTTTCTTTTTATGTCCATAATTGCGACAATCCATGACTTCAGAATCCCTTGTTTACTAAGCTGAGTTAAAACGCTAACCAGTTTTACTCTGCATACGTTAACATGTTGTTTTTTTATGCAGTGATGCATAATGATAATAATGGTTGTACGATGATTTGAATAAATCAATTTCCGAGATCTGTTAACATTTTCTGTCGTGCGTATATTAGTTGATCAAAATTAAAATGCGTTTGAGTTAATTGGGTTGTAAATAATAAGTCATTCGAAGCTGTTTTGTCTGTTTCAGACCCTTTTCACCACATTTCCTTTTTTAAACGACATTCATTTCTTGATTGTTGGTGTTGTTGACACTACCGTAATCCGATTTTAACTGCAACACTTTAAGCACAAATTTCCTCCTTCCCCCAACTTGATACTTTGCAAAGTCCGCATATAACGTCAATAATTCAATCTTTGCGACAGTTGACCGCACTTCGAGTGGACTGTTCAGATAATCTGGATTTTTGTGTCTAAAACCAAGTACAAAAACTATCTTGATATTATCATCAAAGAAGCTAATGAACGTGTCATTTCCTAAAATATGAAGCTTTTCTTTAAGTTGTATTCTGTAAACTGTGAGCGCCTCTTTAGAAGTTCCAGCCTCCCAGAAACCTTGGGCATTTGTCCGCGTACCTTTCATATAATCCATCCACAATAGATTTGCGGAGACGCGTAACTGAGAGCATACATCTCTTATCTTTACATCGAAGCCATCTTTATTATGAAAAAGATAGGTAACTTTTTTCTGTGGGTCATGGATGAGAATATCAAACAATTCCACATTTTTAACAAGGACTCTGTCACCTGGGATGATTTCAACGTTTTTGTGTTGTGAATATAGGTAAAGTTCATTGTACTCTCCTTCTGAAAGAGGAAGTAAACTTCTCAGGTAGCTTAACAGATCTGCAATATCAACTTTGTCCTTTAGCTTTCGTTCTGTTTCACGTGATATTATAGGATTTTTAACCTGATAAGTTGTTTGAGTTTCGTCATTTTCCTGCATAACTGATGTAACTACTTCAAATTCACGTCCCAAAATTTCCTTCATTTCATCAATTAACGTTTTTTTCTTTCTTGAAATGTCCCAGATGTATTTAAGCGTTCGTTCTCGGTTTTTTTTCTCATCACCTAATGCCTCGGCGATATCTTTAACAAGTCCAACAATTGCACTTTTGGATGAGGGGAGAAGGTACATATTCTTATGTGTTGTCAGAAGAAATTCATCTCCTGTACATGGTCTAACCTTGCTTAATAAAATATTGACAATGGATTCAGTTTCATCAGTTTCAGTACCAAGTACTTGCTGCATAGTATCTATTGAAAAAGACTGCTTTGTGTACGACCAAGTGTACTTCATGTATGTTTCATCTTTAAATACAGCGTTCTCAGCTAAGCGTTCAAAGTCCTTGTCTATTTTGTCCATGTATGTTCGGGAAATGCGGTACCAAAATTTACTTAATTTGAAGTACCTGACATCATCCACGACTGTGGATCCATGTACCAAATCTTGTATTGGTAACTGTCTTAGCTTAACAATATCCGATTTAAACGCAATAACAATGCGTTTGCCTTCTAGGGCTTCTTTAATTGCTTGATTGGTTTCAAGTTCTACGTTCTTGTCGTTGTGCAGAGCCTTTATAACTTGATCTAATGTAGGAGAACTTCCCCAATTTTGTATTTCTCTAAAGGCTCGTTGTTGCTTATATTTTAGTATAAAGGATGATGCAAGTGTGAAATCTTCCGGTCTGTTGGAACCAAGAAACAAGTCTGTGGTATCTTTGTCGTTTAATATGGCATCAATTACACGGCTTTTTAATTCATTATTTAAAGTCTCTAACAGTGTGGGATCTTTCACTTTTTGGACGGATTCAAACGCGTTTATAATACTTTCTTGCGTATGGCTTGCATGTTTGCTCTCATGTGCCATACAATCAGAAATAAGTTTTATCACTTCTGTCCACTTTTGATATGTTAGAAGCCGGTTTAACCTTACTTTGTACGCACCAAAATCAATGCGTATGGCTTTCGTTTCATCCTTTTCTTTGATACATTTTGCAAGATCAGATTCTGGTTCAATCTCCCCGGAAACATTACTGATGATTTTCCCGAAGGTATCAAACTGTCGAAAAAAATCTTCTGTATTGGTTCTAAACAACAATTGGGTTGTTATTTCTGGTCCACTGAAGCTTAAATATTCAATTGACTTGATGTTTGAATCTTTAAGATAGCGTTTGATCATCTCTATGCGAACATTAATATCTACAAATTTCAGAATCGTTAGATAAGAACACCCCGAGCACAGACAAAATATTTCTGGTTTCTTACCTTCGATTAATCTGTAGAATACAATAATATTTCCAGTGTTGCGATTTTTCTTAAATTCTGTTGGTTTTAATCCACGTTGTGTGGTTAACTCGTGGGCAACAGGGTCCGTTGTTTTGCTCTGGTAAGTGAACAGGCATAAACAGTATGGATTGCACTTGTTCTCTGTTAATTTGTGGTACTTCAATGTTTTCTTGTCCTTTTGGTTTCTCATCAATTGCTTGTCAATTTCCGACTCTAAATCTTCTTCAGTACCTTCGAATTTTTCGGGAATGTTTAGTTTTGAGATATCAACTTTATAAATCGACATCTCCTTTTTAATCACCTTTTTGTTGATGTCCTCGATAGTTTCGACAGTGACTTCAGCGACGTCTTCAGTATCTCTATTTTCGCCGTCCCTGTTAGAATCAGTATCGCCATTTTCACCGTGATTGTTAGAATCAGTATCGCTTTTTTCGCCGTCATTGTTAGAATCAGTCCCACCTGTACTCGTACTTGGAAAGGCTTCGTCCATGATTTAATTATTTTGCAGCACCAGCCTGTTTTCAAGCTGAAATAAAATAATGGTTACTTTTTTAAAGTTTGTGTTGAATAAAGGGCGATCCCCTTTTATATATGATCCGCGTCAAGATATTATCGGTCTTATTGCTTCTGCTTACAGTGAACAGTCAGGCAAGCCTGTTCATCCGCACAGTCTTACCTGAATGGTCAATTTCTGTCTACATGTAAATTAGTCCTAGATATCTCGCCTGACCCCGAATCCCTAGAAACGGCTCATTTACAACTTTCGACACGTTTGCGGGAGTGAGAGATGTGTTGGTCAATCGTTTGACTGAATAAAAGTCACCATACCTTAAACATTTAAGGTAGTAGAACTCTAATGAAAACCTCCACTTGAAACTCTTCAATTTTAATGCTTTAGCCTATGTTGTTAAGCACAGGACTTCAAATCTTTTGAGGGTTTCAAGGTAGTGGTTCGAATCCATCAAGAAGCAAAACTATTTTTTTTCTTTTTTTCTTCTTTGTTTTCATTAGCTAACATTTTTTACAGAAGTTTATATTGTATTTAAATTAAAAAGTAATTAAATACATTTCTACACATGAATATTAGCTTCTTTGAAGATGTTATTACTTTTTAAAATGAGATGGTAAAACATTTTGATTGTTTGGCATAATATTCCCAAAGGGTTAAAGTTAATTATAAATAAACGTCGATGTTCCAATTTTACGCGGTCAAAACAGTATGTTAAAATTGTAATACCATATGGCTATTTCAGTACAGTTTGATTATATTTGTTGGTGATGTGATCAATAATGTATTATTTCTGAAAGCAAATATATTTCTTGTAACTTTGATACCAAATTATTACCGAAATATTGAAAAATAAATGAAATAAAGGATTTTCTTGTCTCTCGGGTGATGTCGTTTTTATCGAAAATTCTGAAATGGGGGTAGGATAATTCAAACTAAAATAAAATTGTTATTTGACAGTTAATTAATTTTAAATCTTGTTTTTGAATCCAGGAAATGATACACATTAAGAATTGATCAAGCTGATCATAGTTTGAAATGATGTCAATTAGGGTCCTACTACCTTAAATGTAGTACAAACATGTCTGTCTGTCTGTCTGTCTGTCTGTCTGTCTGTCTGTCAAGTAGTAAAGTCAGACAAAATCGCATCAATTCAGACTTTCCATGTAGTAAAGTCAGGCGTAATCGCCATGCTTAGAATATTTAAGCGATATATTCATGCATATGAAGCAGCAGCTTGCATTTACATGTATTTGTATGTACATGTACATTTATTTCTTCAGATTTCATGATTTACCGGAAGTTTTATCGGAGAAGGAAAGATATAAGTTACAAGCAATGGGAAAAAAATCGTTGTTAGTAAACAGGATTACGAACAGCAAGAGTTACACTCGCTGTTGTATCACAAAAATGTATTTGCAGCAGTATTGCTAAAGATAAGGCGGTATCGCCCCAAGATTGGTTTGTACATGTAGTATTGCCAGGCGGAATCGCCGTTCTTAGAATATGTAGGCGGAATCGCCATGTTTAGAATATTTAGCCGAATCGCCATGTTTAGAAAATTCAGCGGAATCGCAATGTTTAGAATACTCAGGCGAAATTGAAATGCTTAGAATGTTGAGGCGGAATGGCTTTGCTTAGATCATAAGGCGGAACCGCCATGCTTAGAATATGTAGGTGGACTTGCCATGTTTAGAATATTAAGAATAACTAGGCTGAAATGCCTTGCTATTTGTAAGTTGACAAAATAAAAATTGTTCAAATACATGTGGATATATAACAGTATATAATATATATATATATATCAGCGTTTTAAATTGTTCATGTATATGAAGTAGCAGCTTCCTTGATTATGTATTCGTATGTACATTTATTTCTTCAGATTCACGCTGATGATATTCATGATTGACCGGATTTTTTAGCGGAGAATGTGCGTCTACTCCCGAGCTTGCTTGAACAATCAAGGGTATGCAGTACGGAACAGAAATATAATAAGTGTTTGTATGTTTTCATATAAGGTCCATGTGTAATTGGCTTGGGAGTAGAGACACTTTACCCGCTAAGAATCATACAGTCGCAGTTCATTCAGCTTCAATATGTGTTTAGTTAGGGAAGGATACTTGATTTGAACAAGTATTCGTTAGATTGAAATTACATGCAGGATTGGCCTACCATAATTCGTTACATAGTTGCCCGTTCTTTTAATTCAGTCGACTGTCCATATGCTTGTCGCAAATATAGAAAATGTATTTTCAATATGAAGTGTTATTTTTTTTCATTTGTCATTAGTAACTTAATGGCATTAATAAGTCCGTAAATGGAAAAGTACATGAGGAAATGAAATTTTCTGCGTTTGAGAAAATCGAATAAGAGGAAAATTAATATTCCCCTGTTTTAATGTAATGAACGCTAGGTGGCGTTGCTATAAAGTGAATTGCACGAGGAAAGTACTCGAGTTCAGTCTCTCAGGTTTGGACAGTCGGACTGTGCTGACGTGTACGTTTTATGAAAGTTAAAAACAACAAAATTACGAAGAATAGTCAGGAGAATCGGTTGTGTTAATGTTTGTGATAAACATAACTGTTGCTCTCTTTGAGTTATGCTATTCCTATTCCCTATAGATATATTATTACAATATGATAGTTAAATGTGAATGAGGCTCAACATTTCTTGGCTCGACAAGGGACATTATCTACGTCCCTGGTTCGACATTGACAAATGGGCACAGGTTTCCAGAGTTTTTTGCTATAAGTAGTTTTATCTCTGGTTGTTCCTGGGCGAGTTGGACCATCTGCATATATACATATCTAATCCATTAGTCATGTTATAGTTATACTGATGTAGTTGAATTATATATTTTATAGTAAGTGTGTGTATAAAAGATGTTGAATGCACACAGGTTCTTATGCGGGTGTTATATGGCAAACATGTAATTTCCACATGTATAATCACTCAAATATTTCATTACTTAAGAATGCGTTGTATTGTACATATTAAATCGACTGTCCTAATGCTTGTCGCAAATTTCAATATGAAGTGTTATTTGTTTCATTTGTCATTAGTAAGTTAATGGCATTAATAAGTCCGTGAATGGAAAGGTACATCAAGAAATAGTTGACGACTTCAATTACCTTGGAGTAGAACTGAATAATAATGATTTGTTTAATCGTCATCAACAGTTAATTTGTGGAAAAGCACTTAAAGCCATGTATACACTATTCGCTAATGCTAATGAATTGAGCTTTAGCCCAAAAACTATGTTTCAATTGTTTGATTCTTTTTGTATCTTCAATTTTGAATTATGGGTCAGAAGTAATCGGCTTTTATTCACTAAAAGACATTGAGCGGCTGCATATGAAGTTTTGTAAACAGTTGGTTGATTGATTGATTGATCCGGGCTTAACGCCGTTTTCAGTCATATCACGGCGACCAGTTCACCAACTCATGCGTTTTATTGGTTTTCTCACACCAGTACACCACACAACTGGCTGCTTTTCCACATAGTTAAACAGCCCATTGGTGAAAGACGAATGCCGCATGAGACAGTGACTTTTGTCAAATGTCGGAAAGAATTTGTAAAAGGCTAATAGGTGTAAAATTAGCCACTAGTAACGTTGGTGTTTACGGAGAACTAGGACGTTTCCTCAAGCTTATGGCCCGTTCACAAATAGGCCCCGCTTCTACTACGGTCTTAAATTGGTCCTAAATCGTGACCAGTCGTGGAGCAGTCGTGGCCAATCGAGAGGGGATCTTCATAATACCCTAGTCACACTAAGGCGGAATTAGCCGGAATGCCATTGGAATGAAATATTTTCGTACATTCCGGCCGATTCGAAGTTCATTCGTAAAGTTCGTATCGCATTGTTAATACATTCCTAACCTTCGGGCACATTCTTGCACATTCTTGTGGCCCGCTCATGTTCAAAACTTTCGATGTGCATTCGAAGTGGAAAAATATCGAACGGCATTCGGAGTGTATTCCAGCAGCATTCTAGTTGCATTCTTAGTATTTTTACTGGCTTCCAACAACATTCGAAACATTCCTATACAGTTCGAGGGAAAATCGTAATTGCAAACCACTTCGAATCCACCCAGAAGGTTTCGAATGTGTCTCGAATGTGCCGGAATGCATCCAGAATGCATCCCGATTGCTGCCGGAACCTATTTTAAAACTAAAATAGTTCAGTTGAAATACAGTCCGAACGCCGTCAGAATATGTAAATTGCCGTTCGATTGCATCTCGAATGCGTTCGGAACGTTTTAAGATTATCTCGAATGAAGTCGGACGTCATTTTCTAGAATACCGCCAAATCGTACAAACCGCGGGAACCTCAGTCTGCATCTAGGATTCACGGAAGCAACATCGAAATATTAAGTTTACAGCTTTCATTTCTCAAGCTATGCCACCACGGAGGAAGCGTAATGTAACTACTGGCAGGCGTAATGGACAGGGCAGTGGTGCTGTAGCCAAAGAAGTTCCCGAGGAATCAGTTCTTGAGGAGAGTCAAGCATCTTCAGTGTCAGAAACTATGTCCATCGCTCCATCCCCAGAGACTCAAATAGACGTTGTTGCCGAGGTCCATCAGCCAGCAGAACAGTCTTCCTCTGCCAGTGACGATGATTTACCATCCATTGATACTGCGAAGTCGAAGAAGAAACGCAAAAGAGAGTTTGTGACTTCTGGTTTTACCGAGAGGCAGGAGCAGGACATGGTTGACTGGCTCAAGGCTCCTGAGCAAGAGTGCCTCTTGAATAAAAAGCACCCTAACTACATCAAGTAAGACCTGAAGTACATTCGAATCAGACTTCGGGGAGTATTCCTATAGCAGTCGAAATGCATTTTTACGGCAATCGAAGGGCGTTCGTATTATTCGTCCTGCCTCCTAACAGCGTTTTAAGTATTCCTTCTGTGTTCCAACTGCATTTGAACTGTATTCGAAAGCATATACTCGGAGTGTGCAAGAATCATTCGAAGAGGGATCGAAGTTAATTCTAAATATTCGAGAGGCATTCGAACAAAGATTAGGAATGTTGGTCAATTTGGATTTCCAGCCCGAATGTGGTTCGAATTTTTCATGTTTTTCCATTCCGGCTGATTCCGGCTGATTCGAAATAAGTGTGATGGGGGCTTAAACGTGGTTGGGTCGTTGTGAAATCGCGTAGGTCGGGAAGTTACACGACATCGCCACGCTTATTTTGAACATGTTCAAAATAAGCGCAGAAAGAGTCGCAGTAAAAGCGGTGTATGAACGTAATAAAAACGGCGTAATCGTAGAAACATCGAGGTATCATCGTGATGAGATAGATCAACATGGTCATAATGGCATCTTAGTACAATCGGCATCAAATTTGACTGCCTTAATACTACGTATGTTCTTGCTCTCCTTCTTCTCCTCCGACGAAACACTTCTTCCATCTGGACTGTTCTTGATGTAGAATTGCAAGCTGAAGCAATTCGGGTCTGTTCATCTTTCAGTATATGAGTGAATTAAAAAATGATTCGAAACTACTCAATTTATATACGCATTACATAAAATCGTACCATGATCGTGTCAAGATCGTAGTATTGTCGGCATGAGCGAAGAGACATCGTGTTACAGTCTGTCAGGTCTGTTTACCAACGTAGTAAGGTCTTGTAGTGTTAATCAAAAGTAGTTAACAATCTTCAAACAAAGACTAATTCACATTTTTATCCAACAGTGGTCAAGTGACTTGAGAGAAAACAAGGTTGTTACTTTATATCAAGAAATTAAGCCGGACTTCATTTTAGTATTACTTGTATTGTATATAAAGTAATTATGAAAAGATATTGAAGTAACCATTTCATTGATAGACCGACCTAGGGTACAAAACCTGTGTGGATTGTTATGTTCTATGGACAAGTCAACGATCAATAACCTGATCAGTTATATTAAATGCACTCTTGTGATAAGAAGGAACCCTTATGAATTATGTATATTAATATATGCTGTATAATGATCAATATCAACATTATTATCAGTAATAGTATTGGTACATGTATATATATATATATATGTGTGTGTGTGTGTATGTATGTATATATGTGTATACTATACATGTAATATAGCTGTTTTTATTATTATGACCTGAAAATAATTTGTAATCATGTACGGACGAGAAACTTCTTGTTTAAGTCCAAAATAAAAGTTGTGTTGTGTTCTGTTCTGTTCTGTTCTGTTCTCTATTGTATGATGAAATTAATATGTATGTATACAATCATTTGTCTTGTACCATATACATATAACACATGTAAATATGAAGAGAGTAAATAAAACTTTAAAAACTTATAAACATATAACGAAAAGGAGCCCATACACAGCCATGTGTTTTAAAGAATCTGAATCATTTGAACAATCATTTGATAATTATTTTAAAATAGGTCCGCCGAACAATCATTTGATCAATTATTCTAAATTAGGTCCTCCGACTTAGGTTGAGTTGTTTGAAAGAAAATGTCTACAATGTAAATAACTTTTTTCTACTTTAAAAACGATAACTTTCGAAGAACACTTCGAGTATTTTTAGTGGCGAAAACATCCACACCTAGGTTAGTGAGAACATTTTTAATGAGTAATCAAAGTACTGAAAGTAGAATTGTCTACAAAGATTGTAACACTATGTGTAAACAGTTAGCAGGATAATGGTTGTAACACTATGTGTAAACAGTTAGCAGGATAGGGGTTATAATACTATGTGTAAACAGTAAGCAGGATAAGGGTTAATAAAGGTTATGGATAATAGGGAGTGGTTGGATAACAGTTGTTCATGTTACACAAACATGGTGTCCTTATTTTGTTTTCAAAAGTCACTTAATCAACGTGTGCCAAGCGTAAAGGTAAGGGTGGTATGATATGATATCAGTATGTCCAGTGTGATGTGATTCAGTGTAAAAATACTCAAATGACCAGATAATAATATCACCAAAATTGTATACAATATGCTTTAAAATGATGCTTGTAACAATTTTACTTACACAGGACTTAATTGGGTCCATCATGTTAAAACTCTTTTATAATTACTAGGACATAACGACTTGTGGATACAACTAAACAGTGAATTAAGAACATTTTGATAATTAAAACAACGCATATTTGATAAATACTACCAATCTTGGTATTCAAACATTAACAAATCTGAGCGTCTGTCCTATTACAGATTATTCAAACATTCATTCAATCATTATATTCTCTGTATTTTGTGTTTTGTACTGATTGAACATGATTGCAAATAAAATATTTTTATTGATATTATATTGTTGTTGTTATAACGTAATTGACATACAAGCCATGGTAAAACATAAATCAATGCTTATAGCTGGATTTACATCTACATGTATTAGTGTTGTTGGAACAAGATGAATGTCATAAATCAATTTGAAATAATCTTTACGATGCATGACAATTGACGACAGGGAGGAGAGGAAGACAAGACAGGTGATAATCGTTTTATTTAGAAGATAATTCAATAATTCGATATATCAATTAAATACTCAACAATAAAGAAAGTATGCTATTCAAAATGGCGTTCTACTTCCTTTTTGTGACGCCATAACTGACAACTTCGCTGTTTTTGAACACCATTCACGCACATACACCAACATTTACATGAGTAAAACATATTATTGAATTATATGTCGGCACAATTCAAAATGATTAGGCAATACCACCATTCAGGGGACAATGAATGAATACATAGTAATTGTTCTTGTTGCATCGCTCTGATTCCTTATAGTCATAACTACAACCAACACATTGATAATGAACCCTGGTAGCTCAGTCGGTAGCGATACAGGCTTTCAATCTAGTTGCTGTGAGTTAAAATTCCATTTCGGCCAACATTATTTCCGACGTTTGACAAAAGTCACTGTGACAAGCATCATTACTCTTTAATCAAAGGGCTAACAGTATATGTGGAAAAGTAGCCAGTTCCTTGGAAAGTATGTTGTGTAAAATAATGGTGTTAGAAAGCCAGGAACAACATGAGTAGTTGAACTGGCCGCATTTGTCGTGAAATGACTTATTGTTTTTGAAAACGGCGTCTAACACCAATCAACCAATCAATAAATCAAAATAAGTCATTGCTAGTTTTTGAGCTTAGCTATGGACAAACGAAACACAGCTTGGCCCTTTTCACAAACAACAAACATAATTTACTCATTCTATAAAATTAGAAATTGCAGTAACACGATAACAATCGTCGTAGTATGTCATCCTTATCCAAAGAATGTCTTTTTGATCTGAGTTGTTTTCACGTTTTAAAAATGATTGATTGAAGCATTTTCTTGCAATTTAACGCCGTTTTCAACCAATCATTTCATGGCGGCCAGTTCACGTTTCCATGTGTTTCATATCTCTCTCGCACACCCGTACTCCAGATAACAGTACCTCCAAACAACTGGTTGCTTTTTAGGATAGACAGTTAGCTCATTGGTAGAACACATATTTATAACACGGCGGCCAGCTCACACACCAATGAGTTGCACGACTTTCATTTCAACGACTGCTCGAGTATGACGCATAAGTTAGATGGGTATTGCAAGTTTTCTTAAACGTATTTCTGCTTCAGACGACATGTTGACGCTTTATCCATTAGGAACATATGAGAACAGAATAGATTGTACTTACGTAATTCGATTGATTTGAAATTTAGGTTAGCATGCAATAATATCTCAATAAAATGTTGGTTGCCATTCACACACGCTACCATTTGTTTCCTGGATCTCATTAGTAATCAACGAACTATTCCTCCGCAAATGGGTAGTTTCTCATAATTATAGACATTTCAAACAAATTGTTGGAATATAAATGGAGTATAAATGACACTAGTAGTCACAATTAAATATTTTGTTAATCCTTTATAAACATGAATTGTCCGGATTAGAACTCACAGCCCTTCGATTGTCAGACTTCGTCGCTACTGACAGCAGTCAGGGTCTTATATCTGACTATATTGAAACATCCCTTCACCCAGAGCGGTTTTACACCTATTATAGTTGAAAACGTGACCAGGGGTCAGCGAGCAAGGAACAAATAAGTACCCTGGAGTTCAACTGTTTTGACAAATCCATCATATATGTACATGACCGAGACTTGAGCAAATAGTATAGTTGGGAGGTGTGTGAAGTTAGCACGTAGATCGTAGCTCGTAGGTCGACAGTCAAATTTATTTTCAGAAAGTGTCGACCTGGCGCGTAGGTCGTAGGTCGACAGTCAAACTTATTTTCAGAGAGTGTTGACCTGGCGCGTAGGTCGTAGGTCGACAGTCAAATTTATTTTCAGAAAGTGTCGACCTGGCGCGTAGGTCGTAGGTCGAAAGTCAAATTGATTTTCAGAAAGTGTCGACCTGGCGCGTAGGTCGTAGGTCGACAGTCAAATTTATTTTCAGAAAGTGTCGACCTGGCGCGTAGGTCGTAGGTCGACAGTCAAATTTATTTTCAGAAAGTGTCGACCTGGCGCGTAGGTCGTAGGTCGACAGTCAGATTCACATTAAGATAGTGTTGACCTGGCGCGTAGGTCGTAGGTCGACAGTCAAACTTATTTTCAGAGAGTGTTGACCTGGCGCGTAGGTCGTAGGTCGACAGTCAAATTGATTTTTCAGAAAGTGTCGACCTGGCGCGTAGGTCGTAGGTCGACAGTCAGATTCACATTAAGATAGTGTTGACCTGGCGCGTAGGTCGTAGGTCGACAATCAAACTTATTTTCAGAGAGTTTTAACCTGGCGCGTAGGTCGTAGGTCGACAGTCAAATTTATTTTCAGAAATTGTCGACCTGGCGCGTAGGTCGTAGGTCGACAGTCAAATTGATTTTCAGAAAGTGTCGACCTGGCGCGTAGGTCGTAGGTCGACAGTCAGAATCCCATTAAGACTGTGTTGACCTGGCTCGTAGGTCGTAGGTCAACAGTCAGATTCACATTAAGATAGTGTTGACCTGGCGCGTAGGTCGTAGGTCGACAGTCATATTTATTTTCAGAGAGTGTTGATCTGGCTCGTAGGTCGTAGGTCGACATTCAGATTCACATTAAGATAGTGTTGACCTGGCGCGTAGGTCGTAAGTCGACAGTCAAATGTATGTTCAGAGAGTGTTGACCTGGCGCGTAGGTCGTAGGTCGAGAGTCAATTTTATGCTCAGAAAGTGTTGATCTGGCTCGTAGGTCGTACGTCGACAGTCAAATTTATTTTCAGAAAGTGTCGACCTGGCGCGTAGGTCGTAGGTCGACAGTCATTTTTTTGCTCAGAAATTGTTGATCTGGCTCGTACGTCGTAGGTCGACAGTCAGATTTATTTTCAGAAAGTGTCGACCTGGCGCGTAGGTCGTAGGTCGACAGTCAGATTCACATTAAGATGGTGTTGACCTGGCACGTAGGTCGTAGGTCGACAGTCAGAATCCCATTAAGACAGTGTTGACCTGGCGCGTAGGTCGTAGGTCGACAGTCAGATTCACATTAAGATAGTGTTGACTTGGCGCGTAGGTCGTAGGTCGACAGTCAGATTTATTTTCAGAGAGTGTTGATCTATCTCGTAGGTCGGAGGTCGACAGTCAGATTCACATTAAGATAGTGTTGACCTGGCGCGTAGGTCGTAGGTCGACAATCAAACTTATGTTCAGAGAGTGTTGAACTGGCGCGTAGGTCGTAGGTCGACAGTCAATGTTATGCTCAGAAAGTGTTGATCTGGCGCGTAGGTCGTAGGTCGACAGTCAAATTGATTTTCAGAAAGTGTTGACCTGGCGCTTAGGTCGTAGGTCGACAGTCAAATTGATTTTCAGAAAGTGTCGACCTGGCGCGTAGGTCGTAGGTCGACAGTCAGATTCACATTAGGATAGTGTTGACCTGGCGCGTAGGTCGTAGGTCGACAATCAAACTTATTTTCAGAGAGTGTTGACCTGGCGCGTAGGTCGTAGGTTGACAATCAAATTTATTTTCAAAAAGTGTCGACCTGGCGCGTAGGTCGTAGGTCGACAGTCAAATTGATTTTCAAAAAGTGTCGTCCTGGCGCGGAAGTCGTAGGTCGACAGTCAGAATCACATTAAGACAGTGTTGACCTGGATCGTAGGTCGTATGTCGACAGTCAGATTCACATTAAGAAAGTGTCGACCTGGCGCGTAGGTCGTAGGTCGACAGTCAGAATTCCATTAAGACAGTGTTGACCTGGCTCGTAGGTCGTAGGTCGACAGTCAGATTCACATTAAGATAGTGTTGACCTGGCGCGTAGGTCGTAGGTCGACAGTCAGATTTATATTCAGAGAGTGTTGATCTGGCTCGTAGGTCGTAGGTTGACAGTCAAATTTATTTTCAGAAAGTGTCGACCTGGCGCGTAGGTCGTAGGTTGACAGTCAATTTTATGCTCAGAAAGTGTTGATCTGGCTCGTAGGTCGTAGGTCGACAGTCAAATTTATTTTCAGAAAGTGTGGACCTGGCGCGTTGGTCGTAGGTCGACAGTCAATGATATGCTCAGAAAGTGTTGATCTGGCTCGTAGGTCGTAGGTCGACAGTCAAACTTATGTTCAGAAAGTGTCGACCTGGCGCGTAGGTCGTAGGTCGACAGTCAGATTCACATTAAGATAGTGTTGACCTGGCACGTAGGTCGTAAGTCGACAGTCAGAATACCATTAAGACAGTGTTGAGCTGGCGCGTAAGTCATAGGTCGACAGTCAAATTCACATTAAGATAGTGTTGACCTGGCGCGTAGGTCGTAGGTCGACAGTCAAACTTATTTTCAGAGAGTGTTGATCTGGCTCGTAGGTCGTAGGTCGACTGTCAAACTTATGTTTAAAAAGTGTTGACATGGCGCGTAGGTCGTAGGTCGACAGTCAAATTTATTTTCAGAAAGTGTCGACCTTGCGCGTAGGTCGTAAGTCGACAGTCAGGATCACATTAAGACAGTGTTGACCTGGCGCATAGGTCGTAGGTCGGCAGTCAAACTGATGTTCAGAGAGTGTTGACCTGGCGCGTAGGTCATAGGTCGACAGTCAATTTTGTGCTCAGAAAGTCTTGACCTGGCGCGTACGTCGTAGGTCGACAGTCAAATCTATTTTCAGAAACTGTCGACCTGACGCGTAGGTCGTAGGTCGACAGTCAAACTGATTTTCAGAAAGTGTCGACCTGGCGCGTAGGTCGTAGGTCGACAGTCAAATTGATTTTCAGAAAGTGTCGACCTGGCGCGTAGGTCATATGTCGACAGTCAAATTGATTTTCAGAAAGTGTCGACCTGGCGCGTAGGTCGTAGGTCGACAGTCAGATTCGCATTAAGATAGTGTTGACCTGGCGCGTAGGTCGTAGGTCGACAGTCAGAATCCCATTAAGACAGTGTTGACCTGGCGCGTAGGTCGTAGGTCGACAGTCAGATTCACATTAAGATAGTGTTGACTTGGCGCGTAGGTCGTAGGTCGACAGTCAGATTTATTTTCAGAGAGTGTTGATCTATCTCGTAGGTCGGAGGTCGACAGTCAGATTCACATTAAGATAGTGTTGACCTGGCGCGTAGGTCGTAGGTCGACAGTCAAACTTATGTTCAGAGAGTGTTGAACTGGCGCGTAGGTCGTAGGTCGACAGTCAATGTTATGCTCAGAAAGTGTTGATCTGGCGCGTAGGTCGTAGGTCGACAGTCAAATTGATTTTCAGAAAGTGTTGACCTGGCGCTTAGGTCGTAGGTCGACAGTCAAATTGATTTTCAGAAAGTGTCGACCTGGCGCGTAGGTCGTAGGTCGACAGTCAGATTCACATTAGGATAGTGTTGACCTGGCGCGTAGGTCGTAGGTCGACAATCAAACTTATTTTCAGAGAGTGTTGACCTGGCGCGTAGGTCGTAGGTTGACAATCAAATTTATTTTCAAAAAGTGTCGACCTGGCGCGTAGGTCGTAGGTCGACAGTCAAATTGATTTTCAAAAAGTGTCGTCCTGGCGCGGAAGTCGTAGGTCGACAGTCAGAATCACATTAAGACAGTGTTGACCTGGATCGTAGGTCGTATGTCGACAGTCAGATTCACATTAAGAAAGTGTCGACCTGGCGCGTAGGTCGTAGGTCGACAGTCAGAATTCCATTAAGACAGTGTTGACCTGGCTCGTAGGTCGTAGGTCGACAGTCAGATTCACATTAAGATAGTGTTGACCTGGCGCGTAGGTCGTAGGTCGACAGTCAGATTTATATTCAGAGAGTGTTGATCTGGCTCGTAGGTCGTAGGTTGACAGTCAAATTTATTTTCAGAAAGTGTCGACCTGGCGCGTAGGTCGTAGGTTGACAGTCAATTTTATGCTCAGAAAGTGTTGATCTGGCTCGTAGGTCGTAAGTCGACAGTCAAATTTATTTTCAGAAAGTGTGGACCTGGCGCGTAGGTCGTAGGTCGACAGTCAATGATATGCTCAGAAAGTGTTGATCTGGCTCGTAGGTCGTAGGTCGACAGTCAAACTTATGTTCAGAAAGTGTCGACCTGGCGCGTAGGTCGTAGGTCGACAGTCAGATTCACATTAAGATAGTGTTGACCTGGCACGTAGGTCGTAAGTCGACAGTCAGAATACCATTAAGACAGTGTTGAGCTGGCGCGTAAGTCATAGGTCGACAGTCAAATTCACATTAAGATAGTGTTGACCTGGCGCGTAGGTCGTAGGTCGACAGTCAAACTTATTTTCAGAGAGTGGTGATCTGGCTCGTAGGTCGTAGGTCGACAGTCAAACTTATGTTCAAAAAGTGTTGACATGGCGCGTAGGTCGTAGGTCGACAGTCAAATTTATTTTCAGAAAGTGTCGACCTTGCTCGTAGGTCGTAAGTCGACAGTCAGGATCACATTAAGACAGTGTTGACCTGGCGCATAGGTCGTAGGTCGGCAGTCAAACTGATGTTCAGAGAGTGTTGACCTGGCGCGTAGGTCATAGGTCGACAGTCAATTGTGTGCTCAGAAAGTCTTGACCTGGCGCGTACGTCGTAGGTCGACAGTCAAATCTATTTTCAGAAACTGTCGACCTGACGCGTAGGTCGTAGGTCGACAGTCAAACTGATTTTCAGAAAGTGTCGACCTGGCGCGTAGGTCGTAGGTCGACAGTCAAATTGATTTTCAGAAAGTGTCGACCTGGCGCGTAGGTCATATGTCGACAGTCAAATTGATTTTCAGAAAGTGTCGACCTGGCGCGTAGGTCGTAGGTCGACAGTCAAATTGATTTTCAGAAAGTGTCGACCTGGCGCGTAGGTCGTAGGTCGACAGTCAATTTGAGTTTCAGAAAGTGTCGACCTGGCGCGTAGGTCATATGTCGACAGTCAAATTGATTTTCAGAAAGTGTCGACCTGGCGCGTAGGTCGTAGGTCGACAGTCAGAATCCCATTAAGACAGTGTTGACCTGGCTCGTAGGTCGTAGGTCAACAGTCAGATTCACATTAAGATAGTATTGACCTGGCGCGTAGGTCGTAGGTCGACAGTCAGATTTATTTTCAGAGCGTGTTGATCTGGCTCGTAGGTCGTAGGTCGACAGTCAATTTTATGCTCAGAAAGTGTTGATCTGGCTCGTAGGTCGTAGGTCGACAGTCAAATTTAGTTTCAGAAAGTGTCGACCTGGCGCGTAGGTCGTAGATCGACAATCAGATTCACATTAAGATAGTGTTGACCTGGCGCGTAGGTCGTAGGTCGACAGTCAGAATCCCATTAAGACAGTGTTGACCTGGCGCGTAGGTCGTAGGTCGACAGTCAGATTCACATTAAGATAGTGTTGACCTGGCGCGTAGGTCGTAGGTCGACAGTCAACATTATGTTCAGAGAGTGTTGATCTGGCACGTAGGTCGTAGGTCGACACTCACATTTATTTTCAGAAAGTGTCGTCCTGGCGCGTAGGTCGTAAGTCGACAGTCAGAATTACATTAAGATAATGTTGATCTGGCGCGTAGGTCGTAGGTCGACATTCAATCTGATGTTCAGAAAGTGTTGATCTGGCGCGTAGGTCGTAGGTCGACACTCACATTTATTTTCAGAAAGTGTCGACCTGGCTCGTAGGTCGTAGGTCGACAGTCAAATTTATTTTCAGAAAGTGTCGACCTGGCTCGTAGGTCGTTGGTAGACAGTCAAACTTATGTTCAGAAAGTGTCGACCTGGCGCGTAGGTCGTAGATCGACACTCAAATTTATGTTCATAAAGTGTCGACCTGGCGCGTAGGTCGTAGGTCGACACTGAAATTTATGTTCAGAAAGTGTTGACCTGGCTTGTAGGTCGTAGGTCGACAGTCAAACTAATGTTCATAAAGACCCGAGTAGAAATCCGACTAAAGGCCGTCGTTTCACTCCCTTGACAAGGGCCTGTAGGACAGAGTTCTGCCCGTAATACACGCCCGAAACTCGGGTAAAAATCCGACTATAGACCGTCAGCTGCCGTGCGAAAAAATAAAAAAAAGTGTTCCACTCCATTGTGAACAATTGTTTTCCACTCCCGTGCGTGGTCCTGTAGGACAGGGTGCTGCCCGTCATTTACGCGGCAGACTAAAGGCCGTCAGCTCCCGTGCAAAAAAAAAGTGTTCCACTCCATTGTGAAATTGTGTTTCATTCCCGTGACAAGGGCCTGTACGACAGACTTAAGGACGTCAGCTCCCGTGCGAAAAAAAAAAAGAAAAAAATGTGTTCCACTCCATTGTTTCTTGTTCCACTTCCGTGCCTGTAGGCCGAGCATTGTCTGGGCGTTTTTTTTTCCGCTAGAGACTCTGGTAGAAATCCGACTTAAGGCCGTTGTTCAGCTCCCGTTCAAAAAAAAAAAGAAAAAAAGTAGAAATCCGACTTAAGGCCGTCAGCTTCCTTATAGCGACTTCGGCCCCAGCGCACATATCCCCAGACATACACAGAGTGCTGCCTAGAAAGAGGCGAGCACTTCGCCGTACGCGCGGGGTAACCGGCGGGAGTAACAACCACTCTCTTAAGGGTAGGGACCTAGGACTCCCGTATAGCGAATTCGGCCCCAGCGCACATTTCCCTAGCCATACACAGAGTCATGCCTGAAAACGACGGCGAGTACTTCGCCGTCAGCGCGGGTTATCGGCGGGACTGTCACAAAGCCTAGCACCTCGCTGCGAACGCGGGTTCGCAAGTGCTGGAGCCTGCGCCTAGTTCTTCGGGCCAGTAGCGGAGTGCTCCCCTGACACAAGGCCTAGCACTTCGCTGCCTACGCGGGTTCGCAAATGCGGTGCCCGGCGCCTTTTTCTTCGGACCGGCAGCGGAGTGCTCCCCTTACACAAGGCCAAGCACTTCGCTGCGTACGCGTGTTCGCGAATGCGGGGCCCGGCGCGTATTTATTCGGGCCACCAGCGGAGTGCTCCCTTGACACAAGGCCAAGCACTTCGCTGCGTAATCGTGTTCGCGAATGCGGGACCCGGCGCCTTTTTCTTCGGGCCGGCAGCGGAGTGCTCCCCTTACAGAAGGCTAACCCTAATCTAAAGAAAATAAATAAAGTGTTCCACTCCATTGTGAAATATTGTCTTGTTCCACTCCCCGTGCCAAGGGCCTGTAAGACAGAGTGCTGTCAGTAATTTACGCAGCAGACTCGGATGGAACTCCGACTTAAGGCCGTCGTTGCACTCCCATGAGGAAAAGAAAAAAAGTGTTCCACTCCATTGTGAATTTTTTGTTGTTCCACTCCCGTGACAACGGCCTGTAGGACAGAGTGCTGCCCGTAATACACGCGAGAAATTCAGGTAAAAATCCGACTTGAGGCCGTCAGCTCCCGTGCGAAAAAAAAAATAAAAATGTTCCACTCCATTGTGAAAAATCACATGCAACAAAGAGGGAAATCGGGAAACTGCGTTTTTCCCCGAAATCGTATCAGCTGTACCCGTAAAGGTGATAGCTTAAGCGTCTTGCATACGCACTCTACGGATCGGGCGAGTTGACGAGCTGTCAGTCTTCGAGAACAAAAGTTCCGCGGTCCCGGCTTACATTTCCCCTACTAGCAGTGGAGTGCTAGTGTCAAACAAGGCTCAGCACTTCACCGTCGGCGCGGGTAGACTGAGGCACTTTGTTCGGTCGTACTTATAGGGGAGATGGTTGGTCTGGAAAAAATATTAATTTTTATTATTTTTATTTCCTTCTTTCGAGCCTCTGCCGGGGAGCCCATCACGTCTCCCCTTGACACAAGGCCTAGCAATTCGCTGCGTACGTGGGCTCGCAAACGCGACTTCGGCCCCAGCGCACATTTACCCAGCCATACGCAGAGTGCTGCCTAGAAACGAGGCGAGCACTTCGCCGTACGCGCGGGTAAACGGCGGGAGTTACAACCACTCTCTTAAGACGACGCCTTGGTGTAGCTGATAAGACGTGGAGCATTCACTGACCGAAGGGGGCAGGGTAGGGTGTAGCGCATTTAGGCAATGGCAATTAAGAAGAGACTTGTAGGCCCTGTTTGGTTGTGGCAGGAGCTGGCAAGGACCGGGACCACTTGGATTGGATATGTCAACATGATGTAGAACCATCTACTTTATTTCAGAGACACAACGAGTAAAGGCAAACTGTTGTGGCCCTCAAAACGCTTACATTTAAGAGCGAATTCTGAAAAGGAACAATTCCTAAGGAGTTATACCTCCAAAACACTGTGAAAGTAGGGGTACGGCAGTCATACTACTCATTTGAAGAGGCAGGGGGTGTATTAGAATGTAAAATGTTCACAACCTGAGGCGTCTTTAACGCCAAATGGCAATAAGGTCTTCCACCCAAGTGTGTGAAGTTGGCAGAGCATTAGACGTTAGACATTAGACATTCAAAAAATATATTCGAATGTCTAATTAGACATTAGACATTCGATTAGACATTCAAAATATTCGAATGTCTAATTAGACATTAGACATTCGATTAGACATTCAAAAAAATATTCGAATGTCTAATTAGACATTAGACATTCAGAAAAAAATCGCAAATTTTAAATATCGAATGTCTAATTAGACATTAGACATTCGATTAAACATTCGCAAGTTACAAGATCTATAACCCAAAATCGTCGTAGGTCATTGTACATGCAAAAAAACGAATGTCTAATTGGTCAGTTAGACATTAGACATTCGATTAGACATTCGCAATTTAAGAGATTTAGGTACCAGATCAGTCGGAGGTCAATGTACAATAAAAAAAAACGAATGTCTAATTGGTCAGTTAGACATTAGACATTCGATTAGACATTCGCAAATTACTATACTTAGGTTCCAAATTCGTCAGAGATCAATGTACATTCAAAAAACGAATGTCTAATTGGTCAGTTAGACATTAGACATTCGATTAGACATTCGCAAATTAAGAGATTTAGGTACCAAATTCGTCGGAGGTCATTGTACATGCACAAAACGAATGTCTAATTGGTCAGTTAGACATTAGACATTCGATTAGACATTCGGAAAATACGATATTTAGGTACCAAATTCGTCGGAGGTCATTGTACATGCACAAAACGAATGTCTAATTGGTCAGTTAGACATTAGACATTCGATTAGACATTCGGAAAATACGATATTTAGGTACCAAATTCGTCGGAGGTCATTGTACATGCAAAAAACGAATGTCTAATTGGTCAGTTAGACATTAGACATTCGATTAGACATTCGGAAAATACGATATTTAGGTACCAAATTCGTCGGAGGTCATTGTACATGCAAAAAACGAATGTCTAATTGGTCAGTTAGACATTAGACATTCGATTAGACATTCGGAAAATACGATATTTAGGTACCAAATTCGTCGGAGGTCATTGTACATGCAAAAAACGAATGTCTAATTGGTCAGTTAGACATTCGATTAGACATTCGATTTTTTCATTTTTGTGTTTGTTTATTTGCGTCTAATAGAATGTCTAGTGTATAAAAAAAAAAAAAAAAAAGTCGAATGTCTAATTAGACATTAGACATTCGATTAGACATTCGATTTTTTTCATTTTTGTGTTTGTTTATTTGCGTCTAATAGAATGTCTAGTGTAAAAAAAAAAAAAAAAAAAAGTCGAATGTCTAATTAGACATTAGACATTCGATTAGACATTCGAGTAGACATTCGATTTTTTCATTTTTGTGTTTTGTTTATTTGCGTCTAATCGAATGTCAAGTGTTTAAAAAAAAAAGAAAAAAAGTCGAATGTCTAATTAGACATTAGACATTCGATTAGACATTGGATTTTTTCATTTTTGTGTTTGTTTATTTGCGTCTAATAGAATGTGTAGTGTATAAAAAAAAAAAAAAAAAAGTCGAATGTCTAATTAGACATTAGACATTCGATTAGACATTCGATTTTTTCATTTTTGTGTTTGTTTATTTGCGTCTAATCGAATGTCAAGTGTTTAAAAAAAAAAAAAAAAAAGTCTAATGTCTAATTAGACATTAGACATTCGATTAGACATTCGATTTTTTCATTTTTGTGTTTGTTTATTTGCGTCTAATAGAATGTCTAGTGTATAAAAAAAAAAAAAAAAAAGTCGAATGTCTAATTAGACATTAGACATTCGATTAGACATTCGATTTTTTTTTTTTTTTCATTTGCGATTGTCTATGTCAAGTGTTTAAAAAAAAAAAAAAAATAAGTCGAATGTCTAATTAGACATTAGACATTCGATTAGACATTCGATTTTTTTCATTTTTGTGTTTGTTTATTTGCGTCTAATAGAATCTCTAGTGTATAAAAAAAAAAAAAAAGTCGAATGTCTAATTAGACATTAGACATTCGATTAGACATTCGATTTTTTTCATTTTTGTGTTTGTTTATTCGCGTCTAATAGAATCTCTAGTGTATAAAAAAAATAAAAAAAAGTCGAATGTCTAATTAGACATTCGATTAGACATTCGACTTTTTTTTTTTTTTTTTTTTATTTGCGAATGTCTAATCGAATGTCAAGTGTTTTTAAAAAAAAAAGCGAATGTCTAATTAGACATTAGACATTCGATTAGACATTCGATTTTTTTTTTTTAGTTTATTTGCGTCTAATCGAATGTCTAGTGTCTAAAAAAAAAAAAAAAAAAAAAAAGTCGAATGTCTAATTAGACATTGGACATTCGGTTAGACATTCGAATTTTTTTTTTTTTCATTTGCGAATGTCTTATCGAAGGTCTAGTGTCCAAAACAAAAAAAATATCGTATTTTCTGAATGTCTAATCGAATGTCTAATGTCTAACTGACCAATTAGACATTCGTTTTTTGCATGTACAATGACCTCCGACTAATTTGGTACCTAAATATCGTATTTTCCGAATGTCTAATCGAATGTCTAATGTCTAACTGACCAATTAGACATTCGTTTTTTGCATGTACAATGACCTCCGACTAATTTGGTACCTAAATCTCTTAATTTGCGAATGTCTAATCGAATGTCTAATGTCTAACTGACCAATTAGACATTCGTTTTTTGCATGTACAATGACCTCCGACTAATTTGGTACCTAAATCTCTTAATTTGCGAATGTCTAATCGAATGTCTAATGTCTAACTGACCAATTAGACATTCGTTTTTTGAATGTACATTGATCTCTGACGAATTTGGAACCTAAGTATAGTAATTTGCGAATGTCTAATCGAATGTCTAATGTCTAACTGACCAATTAGACATTCGTTTTTTTTATTGTACATTGACCTCCGACTGATCTGGTACCTAAATCTCTTAAATTGCGAATGTCTAATCGAATGTCTAATGTCTAACTGACCAATTAGACATTCGTTTTTTGCATGTACAATGACCTCCGACGAATTTGGTACCTAAATATCGTATTTTCCGAATGTCTAATCGAATGTCTAATGTCTAACTGACCAATTAGACATTCGTTTTTTGCATGTACAATGACCTCCGACGAATTTGGTACCTAAATATCTTAATTTGCGAATGTCTAATCGAATGTCTAATGTCTAACTGACCAATTAGACATTCGTTTTTTGTATGTACAATGACCTCCGACTAATTTGGTACCTAAATCTCTTAATTTGCGAATGTCTAATCGAATGTCTAATGTCTAACTGACCAATTAGACATTCGTTTTTTGCATGTACAATGACCTCCGACGAATTTGGTACCTAAATATCGTATTTTCCGAATGTCTAATCGAATGTCTAATGTCTAACTGACCAATTAGACATTCGTTTTTTGCATGTACAATGACCTCCGACGAATTTGGTACCTAAATATCTTAATTTGCGAATGTCTAATCGAATGTCTAATGTCTAACTGACCAATTAGACATTCGTTTTTTGAATGTACATTGATCTCTGACGAATTTGGAACCTAAGTATAGTAATTTGCGAATGTCTAATCGAATGTCTAATGTCTAACTGACCAATTAGACATTCGTTTTTTTTATTGTACATTGACCTCCGACTGATCTGGTACCTAAATCTCTTACATTGCGAATGTCTAATCGAATGTCTAATGTCTAACTGACCAATTAGACATTCGTTTTTTGCATGTACAATGACCTACGACGAATTTGGGTTATAGATCTTGTAACTTGCGAATGTCTAATCGAATGTCTAATGTCTAATTAGACATTCGATATTTAAAATTTGCGATTTTTTCTGAATGTCTAATCGAATGTCTAATGTCTAATTAGACATTCGAATAATTTTTGAATGTCTAATCGAATGTCTAATGTCTAATTAGACATTCGAATATTTTGAATGTCTAATCGAATGTCTAATGTCTAATTAGACATTCGAATATTTTTTTTGAATGTCTAATGTCTAACGTCTAATGCTCTGCCAACTTCACACACTTCTTCCACCCAGGCGAGGAAAGGAACCAGAGAGAGTCAATGTCAAAGTAAAAATTGTCTCTAGTAAGGGAAATCTCAGGCAACGTTACTGGACTAACTAGTCTACACGGGACTATATAATTCCGTGAAATGATCATAGACGGGACCTGCCTTGTATTATATGCGGGCCCGGCTCACATTTTCCCTACTAGCAGCGGAGTGCTCGCTTAACACAAGGCCCAGCACTTGGCCGTTAGCGCGGGTACGGCGGGACCTGCCGTATAGCATATGCGGCCACGGCTCATATTTTCCCTACTACCAGCGGGGTAATTGCATGAAACAAGGCTCAGCACTTCGCTGGCAGCGCTGGTAGACTGCGGGACCTGCCTTATAGCACATGCGGCCCCGGCTCACATTTACCATACTACCAGCGGAGTGCTTGCCTTAAACAAGGCTAGCACTTCGCCGTCATCGCGGATAAATGGCGGGACCTGCCTTATATCGTATGTGTTCAACTCCTGTAAGAATTGATTTATGGTCTACTCCCGTGACAAGGGACTGTAGGCCAGAGTGCTCCCCGTAATACACGTGGCACACTCGGGTAGAAATTCGCCTTAAAGCCGTTATTGCACTCCGGTGAGAAATACAAAAAAAGTGTTCCACTCCTTTGTGAAATGTTTATTGTTCCACTCCAAGGGCCTGTAGGCCCGAGTGCTCCCCGTAAGACACACGGCAGACTCGGATAGAAATCCGCTTTAAGGCCGTTATTCAACTCCCGTGATATAAAAAAAAAAAGGTGTTCCACTCCTGAGAATTTGTTTTTGTTCCACACCCGTGACAATGGCATGTAGGCAGGAGTGCTCGCCGTAATACACGCGGCAGACTCGACCTACGACCTACGCGCCAGGTCTACACAGTCTGAACATAAGTGTGAGTGTCGACCTACGACCTACATACCAGGTCGACACTTTTTGAAAATAAATGTAAGTGTCGACCTACGACCTACGAGCCAGCCGACACTTTCTGAAGAACATGTGAGTGTCAACCTAGGATGTTCGCGCCAGGTCGACACTTTCTGAAAAAAAATCTGACTGTCGACCTACGACCTACGCGCCAGGTCAAGACTGTCTTAATGGGATTCTGACTGTCGACTTACGACGTACGCGCCAGGTCGACAATTTCTGAAATTAAATTTGACTGTCGACCTACGACGTACGCGCCAGGTCAACACTTTCTGAGCATAAAATTGACTGTCGACCTACGACCTACGCGCCAGGTCAACACTCTCTGAACATCAGTTTGACTGTCGACCTACGACATACGCGCCAGGTCAACACTATCTTAATGTGAATCTGACTGTCGACCTACGACCTACGCGCCAGGTCAACACTGTCTTAATGGGATTCTGACTGTCGACTTACGACATACGCGCCAAGTCAAAACTATCTTAATGTGAATCTGACTGTCGATTTACGACCTACGCGCCAGGTCAACACTATCTTAATGTGAATCTGACTGTCGACCTACGACCTACGCGCCAGGTCGACACTTTCTGAAAATAAGTTTGACTGTCGACCTACGACCTACGCGCCAGGTCAACACTATCTTAATGTGAACCTGACTGTCGACTAACGACCTACGCGCCAGGTCGACACTTTCGGAAAATAAATTTGACTGTCGACCTACGACCTACGCGCCAGGTCAACACTATCTTAATGTGAATCTGACTGTCGACCTAAGACCTAGGCGCAAGGTCGACACTTTCTGAAAATAAATTTGACTGTCGACCTACGACCTACGCGCCATGTCAACACTTTCTTAACATAAGTTTGACTGTCGACCTACGACCTACAAGCCAGATCAACACTCTCTGAAAATAAGTTTGACTGTCGACCTACGACCTACGCGCCATGTCAACACTATCTTAATGTGAATCTGACTGTCGACCTATGACTTACGCGCCAGCTCAACACTGTCTTAATGGTATTCTGACTGTCGACTTACGACCTACGTGCCAGGTCAACACTATCTTAATGTGAATCTGACTGTCGACCTACGACCTACGCGCCTGGTCAACACTTTCTGAACATAATTTTGACTGTCGACCTACGACCTACGAGCCAGATCAACACTTTCTGAGCATAGAATTTACTGTCGACCTACGACCTACGCGCCAGGTCAACACTCTCTGAACATAAATTTGAATGTCGACCTACGACCTACGCGCCAGGTCAACACTATCTAAATGTGCATCTGACTGTCGACCTACGACCTACGAGCCAGATCAACACTCTCTTAATGTGAATCTGACTATCGACCTACGACCTACGCGCCAGGTCGACACTTTCTGAAAATAAATTTGACTGTCGACCTACGACCTACGCGCCAGGTCAACACTGTCTTAATGGGATTCTGTCTGTCGAATTACGACCTACGCGCCAGGTCAACACTATCTTAATGTGAATCTGACTGTCGACCTACGACCTACGCGCCAGGTCGACACTTTCTGAAAATAAATTTGACTGTCGCCCTACGACCTACGAGCCAGATCAACACTTTCTGAGCATAAAATTGACTGTCGACCTACGACCTACGCGCCAGGTCGACACTCTCTGAACATAAATTTGAATGTCGACCTACGACCTACGCGCCAGGTCAACACTATCTTAATGTGAATCTGACTGTCGACCTACGACTTACGCGCCAGGTCAACACTGTCTTAATGGGATTCTGACTGTCGACCTACGACCCACGCGCCAGGTCAACACTATCTTAATGTGAATCTGACTGTCGACCTACGACCTATGCGCCAGGTCGACACTTTCTGAAAATAAATTTGACTGTCGACCTACGACCTACGAGCCAGATCAACAATTTCTGAGCATAACATTGACTGTCGACCTACGACCTACGCGCCAGGTCGACACTCTCTGAACATAAATTTGACTGTCGACCGTCGACCTACGCGCCAGGTCAACACTATCTTAATGTGAATCTGACTGTCGACCTACGACCTACGAGCCAGATCAACACTCTCTGAAAATAAATCTGTCTGTCGACCTACGACCTACGAACCAGGTCAACACTATCTTAATGTGAATCTGACTGTCGACCTACGACCTACGAGCCAGGTCAACACTGTCTTAATGGGATTCTGACTGTCGACCTACGACCTACGCGCCAGGTCGACACTTTCTGAAAATCAATTTGACTGTCGACCTACGACCTACGCGCCAGGTCGACACTTTCTGAAAATAAATTTGACTGTCGACCTACGACCTACGCATCATGTCAACACTCTCTGAAAATAAGTTTGACTGTCGACCTACGACCTACGCGCCAGGTCAACACTATTTTAATGTGAATCTGACTGTCGACCTACGATCTACGCGCCAGGTCGACACTTTCTGAAAATCAATTTGACTGTCGACCTACGACCTACGCGTCAGGTCAACACTCTCTGAAAATAAGTTTGACTGTCGACCTACGACCTACGCGCCAGGTCAACACTATCTTAATGTGAATCTGACTGTCGACCTACGACCTACGCGCCAGGTCGACACTTTCCGAAAATAAATTAGACTGTCGACCTACGACCTACGCGCCAGGTCGACACTTTCTGAAAATCAATTTGACTGTCGACCTACGACCTACGCGCCAGGTCGACACTTTCTGAAAATAAATTTGACTGTCGACCTACGACCTACGCGCCAGGTCAACACTCTCTGAAAATAAGTTTGACTGTCGACCTACGACCTACGCGCCAGGTCAACACTATGTTAATGTGAATCTGACTGTCGACCTACGACCTACGCGCCAGGTCGACACTTTCTGAAAATCAATTTGACTATCGACCTACGACCTACGCGCCAGGTCGACACTTTCTGAAAATAAATTTGACCGTCGACCTACGACCTACGCGCCACGTCAACACTCTCTGAAAATAAGTTTGACTGTCGACCTACGACCTACGCGCCAGGTCAACACTATGTTAATGTGAATCTGACTGTCGACCTACGACCTACGCGCCAGGTCGACACTTTTTGAAAATAAATTTGACTGTCGACCTACGAGCTACGACCTACGTGCTAACTTCACACACCTATGGTAGGGACGGAAATAATGTCGACACAAATAGATTAAAGATTTGGTAATGCGGGTCGAAAATTGTATGGTTTTTTTTTCAAATGTGTTTTAACGTCGAATTTATCAGATTCGGTATTATTTACAAAACCAAAACGGTAAATGTATGCTTAATAGAAGATATATTCTACCGACTGTCAAGGTATCACAAATGTGCTGAATCAATCGACAGAACAGAACACAACATATCGATATTTTATTTACCTGAGATTCAGCAGGTGGGGTGGTATTGGTTTATTACCTTAGTTATTTTTATTTCGATGTAAATATAAAGTGTCATGTCTGTCCTGTCCGCCGCGATTTGACCTTAGCTGTGGAAAGTGGCGAAACACCCAAAACAAATAAAAACACGAAAGGATAAAGGTAAATATATTGGTTAATAGTCTGGATTATACGATACAAAGATAATCTATCGACTTTCCACGTACCAACAATAATACAACGAGCGTAAAAGTAATCAATACAACTAAACATTACATATCGATCTTTGACTTACTTATTCTGTCAATTTCCTCATCCCATTCCAATCCGTTTTCTAAACAATTCAATATTTCAACACCTTGACCGTCTCCATTTTGAAGATACTCCCACCATAGATAAAATTTAATTCACATGACAATTATGTTATCATATTTCTATACATGTATATTGAAGTTTTATCTTAAACCTTTTCCCACACATTTCTCGTATACCAATACCTACAGACCTGTGACAGACGACTTTTGAAAGCATAGGTTAGAGTTAAAATCTCTCATAATAACTATTTTCAATGATTTACCTTTGCCCTATAGATATTTTCATTTATGGAGTTTTTCCATATGTTTGCCCAGATTTTTTTATCAAAACTATATTGTGTTTGAAAAGGGTTAATAAACATCGACACAGGGCGAACAACAACCGTATACAACTAGTCCGACATTGTTGATTTATTGGTTTCACAAGGCAAAACATACAACAATACCCAGATTTGTTCATCAAAGCTATTGTATGTTTGTAAAGGGTCAATAAACATCGACACTGGGCGAACAACAACCGTATACGACTAGTCCGACATTGTTGATTTATTGGTTTCACAAGGCAAAACATACAACAATACCCAGATTTGTTCATCAAAACTATTGTATGTTTGTAAAGGGTTCATAAACATCGACACTGGGCGAACAACAACCGTATACGACTAGTCCGACATTGCTGATTTATTGGTTTCACAAGGCAAGACATACAACAATACCCAGATTTGTTCATCAAAGCTATTGTATGTTTGTAAAGGGTCAATAAACATCGACACAGGGCGAACAGCAACCGTATACGACTAGTCTGACATTGCTGATTTATTGGTTTCACAAGGCAGATTTGTTCATCAAAGCTATTGTATGTTTGTAAAGGGTTAATAAACGTCGACACAGGGCGAACAACGACCGTATACGACTAGTCCGACATTGCTGATTTATTGGTTTCACAAGGCAGATTTGTTCATCAAAGCTATTGTATGTTTGTAAAGGGTCAATAAACATCGACACAGGGCGAACAGCAACCGTATACGACTAGTCCGACATTGCTGATTTATTTGTTTTACAAGGCAAGACATACAACAATGAGGTAAGTTAGCTGAAACCGTTCAGCACTGAATATCCTGAAGTAGACTATTCCATGTTCAAAATCAGGTGATCCCATTGTTCATGATATAACCGTATACGCGATCTATATTACAGATACAGGTTTAGAAAACGACGGGTCCCACATTGCTGATTTATTTGTTTAACACGGCAAGACATACAACAATGATGTAAGTTAGTTGAATCCGTTCAGCACTGAATTACCTGAAGTAAACTCTTCCATGTTCAATCAACAGGCGACCCCATCTTTCATGTAATATGTGTTTTTGAATATTGTGATAACTAAAGGGTAAACCATGATGATTGCAGGTGAGCCAGTTTCGAGCTGTCTCACATTTATTTGTTTTATTTGCAAAAACCTCAAATATTGTCATTTACACTAACTAATTAGTTTTACATCGATTGCGAATCAAACTTTCATCTTATATCACTTAGTTTCAATGTCTGCATCCTGGAGATATGACCACTACTCACGTCGTTTGTGATGAAAACTAAACAATGCAGAACCCGCTAATCTTGGGATTCGGACCCAAATATGTAAGTTAGGTATGAACTCCTAGTTTAAGAAATACCATTGACAAATGATTGATTGATTGATTTGTAATATTATTGATTGATTTGTTGGGTGTTTACGCTGTTTTCAACAATATTTCTGTCATATCACGGAGGCCTGTTTATATAACCTTTTCTCACTGTACTCCATAAAACAGTTTTTTCAAGCATCTGTCTGCATTTCCACATACACTGTTAGCCTAACGATGGAACACGAATTGTTGCATTGACGGTTGTCAAACGTTTGACGAAATGTTTGTTGTGTTTCGGTTCGAACTCACAACACCTGGAATAACAGCTCCCGTCGGGTTCGCAAATGCGGTGCCCGGCGCCTTTTTCTTCGGACCGGCAGCGGAGTGCTCCCCTTACACAAGGCCAAGCACTTCGCTGCGTACGCGTGTTCGCGAATGCGGGGCCCGGCGCGTATTTATTCGGGCCACCAGCGGAGTGCTCCCTTGACACAAGGCCAAGCACTTCGCTGCGTAATCGTGTTCGCGAATGCGGGACCCGGCGCCTTTTTCTTCGGGCCGGCAGCGGAGTGCTCCCCTTACAGAAGGCTAACCCTAATCTAAAGAAAATAAATAAAGTGTTCCACTCCATTGTGAAATATTGTCTTGTTCCACTCCCCGTGCCAAGGGCCTGTAAGACAGAGTGCTGTCAGTAATTTACGCAGCAGACTCGGATGGAACTCCGACTTAAGGCCGTCGTTGCACTCCCATGAGGAAAAGAAAAAAAGTGTTCCACTCCATTGTGAATTTTTTGTTGTTCCACTCCCGTGACAACGGCCTGTAGGACAGAGTGCTGCCCGTAATACACGCGAGAAATTCAGGTAAAAATCCGACTTGAGGCCGTCAGCTCCCGTGCGAAAAAAAAAATAAAAATGTTCCACTCCATTGTGAAAAATCACATGCAACAAAGAGGGAAATCGGGAAACTGCGTTTTTCCCCGAAATCGTATCAGCTGTACCCGTAAAGGTGATAGCTTAAGCGTCTTGCATACGCACTCTACGGATCGGGCGAGTTGACGAGCTGTCAGTCTTCGAGAACAAAAGTTCCGCGGTCCCGGCTTACATTTCCCCTACTAGCAGTGGAGTGCTAGTGTCAAACAAGGCTCAGCACTTCACCGTCGGCGCGGGTAGACTGAGGCACTTTGTCTAACCTAAAAGCGGAACGCAATGGGAAGTTTTCGGTCGTACTTATAGGGGAGATGGTTGGTCTGGAAAAAATATTAATTTTTATTATTTTTATTTCCTTCTTTCGAGCCTCTGCCGGGGAGCCCATCACGTCTCCCCTTGACACAAGGCCTAGCAATTCGCTGCGTACGTGGGCTCGCAAATGCGACTTCGGCCCCAGCGCACATTTACCCAGCCATACGCAGAGTGCTGCCTAGAAACGAGGCGAGCACTTCGCCGTACGCGCGGGTAAACGGCGGGAGTTACAACCACTCTCTTAAGACGACGCCTTGGTGTAGCTGATAAGACGTGGAGCATTCACTGACCGAAGGGGGCAGGGTAGGGTGTAGCGCATTTAGGCAATGGCAATTAAGAAGAGACTTGTAGGCCCTGTTTGGTTGTGGCAGGAGCTGGCAAGGACCGGGACCACTTGGATTGGATATGTCAACATGATGTAGAACCATCTACTTTATTTCAGAGACACAACGAGTAAAGGCAAACTGTTGTGGCCCTCAAAACGCTTACATTTAAGAGCGAATTCTGAAAAGGAACAATTCCTAAGGAGTTATACCTCCAAAACACTGTGAAAGTAGGGGTACGGCAGTCATACTACTCATTTGAAGAGGCAGGGGGTGTATTAGAATGTAAAATGTTCACAACCTGAGGCGTCTTTAACGCCAAATGGCAATAAGGTCTTCCAACCAGGCGAGGAAAGGAACCAGAGAGAGTCAATGTCAAAGTAAAAATTGTCTCTAGTAAGGGAAATCTCAGGCAACGTTACTGGACTAACTAGTCTACACGGGACTATATAATTCCGTGAAATGATCATAGACGGGACCTGCCTTGTATTATATGCGGGCCCGGCTCACATTTTCCCTACTAGCAGCGGAGTGCTCGCTTAACACAAGGCCCAGCACTTGGCCGTTAGCGCGGGTACGGCGGGACCTGCCGTATAGCATATGCGGCCACGGCTCATATTTTCCCTACTACCAGCGGGGTAATTGCATGAAACAAGGCTCAGCACTTCGCTGGCAGCGCTGGTAGACTGCGGGACCTGCCTTATAGCACATGCGGCCCCGGCTCACATTTACCATACTACCAGCGGAGTGCTTGCCTTAAACAAGGCTAGCACTTCGCCGTCATCGCGGATAAATGGCGGGACCTGCCTTATATCGTATGTGTTCAACTCCTGTAAGAATTGATTTATGGTCTACTCCCGTGACAAGGGACTGTAGGCCAGAGTGCTCCCCGTAATACACGTGGCACACTCGGGTAGAAATTCGCCTTAAAGCCGTTATTGCACTCCGGTGAGAAATACAAAAAAAGTGTTCCACTCCTTTGTGAAATGTTTATTGTTCCACTCCAAGGGCCTGTAGGCCCGAGTGCTCCCCGTAAGACACACGGCAGACTCGGATAGAAATCCGCTTTAAGGCCGTTATTCAACTCCCGTGATATAAAAAAAAAAAGGTGTTCCACTCCTGAGAATTTGTTTTTGTTCCACACCCGTGACAATGGCATGTAGGCAGGAGTGCTCGCC
>JASEVX010000771.1:0-49635 GCA_031761405.1 Serripes groenlandicus
ATGGAATGACTTGAAATGGTAGCGTCAGTGAGAGTTGTTTGATATTTCTGACAGTTTTATAACGAGACAACAATACAATTTTGCTGTCTTTCATAAATTGACACAAATGGCGCGAGTCAGCCACCATGATGCTTAACCCTTTGCCACAGACACAGTCTTTTTAACGCCTCTACAGCAGACGACTATTGAAGACATTGTGGCAAAATGATAATTGGCTCATAAGACCTAATTCTCCTTATGTAACAATGTTTTAAACCGTTTTCAATCATTATACATGTACTTTCATGTATAGAGATTTTTAATATTTTGCAAGGTTTATATCAAAGCTGTCTGCTGCAGAATTTTATTATATGGAATGACTTAAGATGTTAGCGCCAGTGACCTTTGTCCGATTTGGCTGTCCTTTAAAATTGTCAAAAATCATATTTCTAAATGTTGTGTCGACCCCTTTCTTACATACAACAACTCTGCAACAGACGACTCTGAAAACACAGACTTTCTCTACAAGTGAAGTATAATAATTTAATGGAGTTGAAAACAACAATTGCACCTTTTGCAAGAATGTTTTCATAGATCATCCGCTGCAGATTTGTCAAAATGCGTCTGCAAGTGAAAAACTGGCTCAGGACCTTTGGAACGATCAATAACACGAATATAACCTTTACCGAATACAAAATGACCTTTGGAGCCTCTGCAGTCAAGAGAATTTTTTTTTTCATTTTACCACAATGTTTTGAATTTACATTTACTTTTCACAATTTTCAGATCTGACTATTATCGTTAATTCCAATGTTTTCAAATCAGACGATTCCTAGTATCTCGAAGCAACAGCCGGTGTATGCAGATCATATCGTGACAAATGTAGACAACGCAATTTATTTAACCTTTTCCCACATACAACAAATCCGCAGCAGACGACTTTGAAAATGTGACACAAACCTGAAAATCTCCATAAAAGATAGCTTAATTGTTAATTAAAGTTGAAAAACATTTTGGCCAAAAGAGAAATTGCTCATCACATGAGCAATTTCACCTTTGGCCACAATGTTTTCAAAAGTCGTCTGCTGCTATCGCGTCATAATGCGTCTGCATGTGGGAAAGGGTTAAATGCACATAACCAATTATCGTTAAAGGGCAACTATAGATGGTGAAGAATGTTAAATATTTAAAAATAATCGATCAACTTACCATTTTCGGTATGACCTCGTACAGTTTGTCTTCATCATAAGGGATGACCAGGTGCAGGGGGCACAGGAATGCTACCAGCGGTATAATGATGGCCCTAAGGGACCATATGTCCCCTAATGTACGCGTAAACCCCATATCTAGCCTATGTTCGTGGATGCTACTGCGATCCTACTCGCCACACGGTAACTGAAAGAACGCTGTAATAAAAACGATGGTCATAAAACCCAAGAAGCCAGGTGTATATATTATGCCCTTTCCCTCATACGACGACAAATATGCACCAGGCGACTTTGAAAATAGCTAGGCAAACATATTGGAATTTTCAATATTGGTCAGTTTGATTACGCAATAGCTTTGAGAAAATCGTGGCAAAAGGAGAAACTTCGTATTGAGAGCAGTTTCCGCTTTTGCCTCAATGTTTTCAAAAGTTGTTTGCTGCAGATGCGTCAAAACGCGTTAGGGTGTGCCGTGGCTGCGAACAACTGCGTTATAAATTAATACTTTTACCGCTTCAGTTTTACATCAGAATAAAGCACATCAGCTAACCTTTTCTTACATATACCAAACCTGAAGCAGACGACTTTGCGAAATCTAGGCAAAAATATGGAAAATCTCTATTATTGAAAGTATTCTCATTGAAAAGACATTGAAAACATTGTGGCGAAAGGAGAAAGGATTAAACTATTGAGCTATATATATATAATCCTGAAAGAACTGAACGTGCAATGATATAGGTCTATAAACGATACAGAATGCGCATAGTGAAGGCTTTGATCAGAGTTGCGTGTGCACATGCTCATCTTAGACTTCTTAAACCACACGACCTTATCTCGCCATACGCGTCTTAACCCTTTCCCTCATTTAGATGCTTTCTGACGACTCTGCAGCAGACACGGCGATAAAAGAAAAAATTGCCCAAAACGAGTAACTTCTCCTTTTGTCACCATGTTTTCAACTCTGTTCAATTTCTGTACTTTCATTTAAAGGGAATTTCCAAATGTGTTAGGGTCTGTTTTCAAAGTCGTCTGCTGCAGATTTGTTGTATGTGGGAAAGGGTTAACGCTCACTCCTATTTGGAGATTTAACCGTTTACTTAATATAACATTTTTAGAGTCGTCTTACTTCGAAAAACTTATGAGGAAAGACACTAATATTTAGAAGATAATGTAGTATGAATTTACTACGGCGTTGTACGCATTTTTGGAAGAGTCGCAATTGCTCATTTGACCAAAGTCTCCCATTGCCTAACAGTAAACTCAAACTCTATTGCTGCATTGGTATCAAATGTTGTTTAAATAAGGAAAACAGATTTCAAAAGATTCTGTCCTACTATACAATTTGGATAAATTTTAATGGTATCGATTTCAATATTTATGGGTGTAGAGCATGTCGGTAATAAATGTCTTCTCTATTTACCCTTTACCTCATACAGAAGCTTTCTGATACTTATACAGCAAACACGATTTGAAAACATTGTGACAAAAGAAGAAAGTGCTCTCCTTTTGCCACAGTGTTCTCAACTCTGTCAGTAAGTGCACTTTCATGTGTAGGGATCTGTCAAAATCGTCTGCTGCATAATTGTTGTATGTGGAAAAGGGTTAAGTTGAACAAATTGCACAGCGTGTTACTGTAACCCAGGGCAATACAAAACCTTGGTATATTATTGCAAGAAATACGTATATCGTGTTACTGTAACCCAGGGCAATACAAAACCTTTGTATATTATTGCAAAGAAATACGTATATATATCGTGTTACTGTAACCCAAGGCAATACAAAACCTTTGTATATTATTGCAAAGAAATACGTATATCGTGTTACTGTAACCCAAGGCAATACAAAACCTTTGTATATTATTGCAAAGAAATACGTATATCGTGTTACTGTAACCCAAGGCAATACAAAACCTTTGTAAATTATTGCACAGAAATACGTATATCGTGTTACTGTAACCCAAGGCAATACAAAACCTTTAGATATTATTGCAAAGAAATACGTATATCGTGTTACTGTAACCCAAGGCAATACAAAACCTTTGTATATTATTGCAAAGAAATACGTATATCGTGTTACTGTAACCCAAGGCAATACAAAACCTTGGTATATTATTGCAAAGAAATACGTATAGCGTGTTACTGTAACCCAAGGCAATACAAAACCTTTGTATATTATTGCAAAGAAATACGTATATCGTGTTACTGTAACCCAAGGCAATACAAAACCTTGGTATATTATTGCAAAGAAATACGTATATCGTGTTACTGTAACCCAAGGCAATACACGTATATCGTGTTACTGTAACCCAAGGCAATACAAAACCTTGGTATATTATTGCAAAGAAAAACCTCAATATTGCCTTTGGCGCTGAAATCCACGTAACATTCTTCCCAGATACACCTGTAGCCAATTGGTGAGATACGAATGACGCCAGCTGCAATGGCTTTTGTATATCATTTGAAAAAATGAACTGCCCAGCTGGTATTCGGACTTACGACCCCTGGATCGACGGTCCTCGTTGCCGACTGAGATATCAGTCAGAAAGTGTTTGTTTGTGAGAAGGGTTAAACCATTTAAAAGTGCATACATGTCTATGAAAGATACAGATAGCGGACAGTGAATGCTAGATACAGATAGCGGACAGTGAATGCTAGATACAGATAGCGGACAGTGAATGCTAGATACAGATAGCGGACAGTGAATGCTTTGGCAAGCATTGCGGGTGGACATGCTCATCTGAGCATTATATTCGCAACAATACAACAAAACAACAAAACTACAAAACTACAATACAACAATACAACACTACAAAAAAACTACAATACAACAAAACAATAAAACAATAAAACTACAATACTACAATACAACAATACAACAACACTACAATACAACAATACAACAAAACTACAATACAACAAAACTACAATACAACAAATCTACAATACGACAAAACAACAAAACTACAATATAACAATACAACACAAATACAATACAACAAAACTACAATGCAACAATACAACAAAACTACAATACAACTAAAACAACATAACAACAATGCAACAAACAAAATAACAACACTACAACAATAGAATAAAACAACAATACAGCCAAACAACATTACAACAATAACTCATTTCGCCAAACGCGACTCATTTCTTAATTGTATTTCTAATTTTAACCGTTTAATTAATTTGGCATTTTTCGAGTCGTCTGCTCTCAATACATATCAGGGATAAATCTTGTTATATTTGGAACATTGGAAGTGTGAATTTGGTACGGAGTTTTTCGCTTTGTTTAAACAAGTATGAAGTGCTCGTTTGGGCAAAGTTTCCCTTTTCCACAATAAACACAAAACTGGTGTACTGCATTGGCGTCAAATGTCTCGTCTGTTTAGGGAAAACAGATTTCAAAAGACTTTGTCCTTCCTGTGTACTGTATTTGGGTCATCTTTTATGGTTTGTGGGTGTAGAGCATGGCGTTACTAAATATCTTCTCTCTTTTGTTGAATAAATTGCTCAGTTCTTTACTGTAATCCAATACAAAACATTCTTCCATCATTGCAAACAAATAAATTGTTACCAAAATATACCTTTTAGGCCTATTATGTTTGTCAAGGACGTTTAGTGTCTCGCTTTTGTAATACACAAACACATTTATAGGTGAATCTCTAACTGATAACTTTTGATAAACATTGTGGCAAAAGAAGATATTACACATGTACTCCGTTAGCTAAAATGTTTTCAAAACGCGTCTACTGCATATGCGTATGCATGTGGCAAAGGGTTATACTCTTTCAGCGCCGAATTGTTTAAAGTAGACTCTTCCATGTTCAAAATCGGGCATCTCCTTTCTCATGCAATAAAAGTTTTGCAATATTCTTATAATCTCAAAGCAAACAATGCGGATTTCAGGTGAGGCAGCTCGTTACGAGCTGACTCACCTGAATCTGCATTGTTTGCAAAAACCTCAATATTGCCTTTGGCGCTGAAAGAGTTAAGTAACCACGTAGTCTCTCATATGCAACGTCGCATAAAATCACTGAGCATTTTTGTATAGAATATGTTACATTCACATATGTTATAATACTTTACTAAACTAGATATTATATTGATAGTTACAACATTAAAAACAGTATACATGTATATTGAAAAGCGTGGAGTATTGATAGTACAATTTTCAAAGTAGAGTAGAACAATTTCATCAACAGTTGTATCAATGTTACTACTTCTTGGTACTTTTATTTTTAAAATTCGAAACAACAACTGCAAAAAACAAAAATAATACACATTCACATATATACATTTTACAGTTTAACGCCGTTTTCAACAATGTTTCAGTTATGTTCACCTACCCATGTGTTTCCTGGCCAGTATTCAACAATTGTCTTTTCCAAGAAATTGGCTGCTTTCCCACTTAGACTGTTAGCCCATTCGTTGACGATGAATGACGCTTGACACACTGACTTTTGTCAAAATTCGGAAAGAATGTTGGCCGAGCTGGGTACGAACTCACAACTCATGGATTAACGTCGCTACAGACTAAGTTACCAGGGTCAAATTCCAAGAAGCGTATTTAGCGCGCTGAGTAATACTTTAGACATATTTCATCAGTTTTGTTTCCCTTATAAAAATGCTAAATTTATTTCGTTTCTTAACACGTATTGTTAGTTATCAAGGTAACTATACATGTCAACTTAGTCATTCACTTATATACATTCCACCTTTCATGTTTTACAAAATATAAGGAAAACAAAAATGACGAAATATGTTCTTAAGTGTTAAAATATTACTTAACGCTTAATTGAACCCATGGCTCAGCTATTATACCTCTGACGAAAGATACCCAGTTGTACTGCGTTATTGCTGTTCCTAAGCATGTTGCTTTGTTCTCACCCACCCGTATACATGTGCTTCTTTGAGCTGAACTTGACTGATATATTGTTATTATTTACAATTTTAGCATTTTGATATATCGTAGTCGAAGTTGATTATTCAAGTGAGACACACATTGTTATGACTCTTATGACTGGATCTGTTAACCCTTTCCTTCTTACAGAAACCTTCTGACACCTCTACAGCGGACTTTTGAAAACAAATTGGAAAATGGAGAATTTATTTATAAGGAGCAGTTTCTCCATTTGCCACAATGTTTTTAACTCTACTTGATAATTATGCTTAAAGAGAAGTTTTTGTATTCTTTGCTTAATGTGTTCAAGGTCGTCTGCTGTATATTGTGTGTATGTGGGGAAGGGTTAATGTCTCAGGGACTATGATGATTTATGTCAACGCACACTTTGTTTCAATATTTGAAATGTTTAAGTAGATGTATGTGTAATGTGTAATTTGTAATGTGTAATGTGTAATGTGTAATTTGTTTAAATATGTATTGTACATGTATATGACATCACTCTGAAGCATTTCCGAAGAACGTTGAATTTGTATCACATAATTTGAATAAGGTTGTGTATTAAGAAATCATGGATAATGAGTTATGGCTGTGCTTTGCGGAAGAGATAAAGCCAATGGGTGTGCTAATGCTTAATGAATTAACCATACGATGTTGTAGTCAGTTCATAAATGGTCAACGTTAGACTTATACGTGAGTCCGTCCCGTCGAAAAGGTACAAGGTGGCTTTTGATAAACTGTGTAGATCCAGATCCGCTTGTGCATCAACACAATCTGATCAATTTCTACGCTGTTCATTTGTTAATAACGCAAGCGTGTTAGAAACGTTTTGGTAGATTATGATCAGATGGATATACATGTCAACACTGTCCATCAAGGCCAACTTGTACATTGCCCAGTCTTTATGGGGATAAATCGTGACAAAAGTATGAAATACGTTTAATATTGAGAAATGTACAATGTCGAGTTGCCTCTTATCTCGTTGAATTTGTTTGTACTTGAAAAATATTATACGATTTCATTAACAGTTTTTCATTTCAAGTTTATTTTTAGTCCGGTTCAATTGTATTGCAGTCGAAAAGATGTTAACGGATGTTGACCGTACAGTCGCTAAAACAAGTATGCGCACTGTAAAGTAGTTTACCAATTCTTATTGAATATTAAAAAAAAGCAAATATCATGTGTGAATAACTTCGTCATAACGCAGTTACTGTTAAAAACATGCCTCTTGAAACACAAATATTTATGGTCTTGATCGTGAGATGGCAGGACACACATTCATGTAATCATGCTCAGTATTGGCGGACCTTGTTTTCGCTTTCCCTCTCGGATAAACAAATATCCCGCCGAAAAATATCCAATATGTTTTTTTGTACAAAATACTATAAAGTTACATTTATGCAGGCATTCAAACACATAGGAATTTATAATTCATTCAGCGGAGTAAAGCAATATCGACTTTCTTCTATGCAAGGTTTTACGTCGTATGTAAACACAGAAACATTATTGTGTAAAGTTTCCAGGTTATAGTCAATGGATGTGAGATACTTCGCGCATTTTCTATTGCCTGAGTTGAAGATGTTTATACTTAAAACACAAAACAAATTCAATATACATTTCAATTAATTTAAAACTTTTTCTACTTTTTATTTTGTATGCAGTAAGTGTATACATAAGATATCTCATCTCAGAGGGCGACTTTGAAAACATCTAGGTAAAAATATAAAAAAAATTTATAAATGAAAGAATAGTAGAATAAAAGGAAACCGTTTAAAACATTGTGGCGAAAGTCGTCTGCTACAGATGCGCCAACAGCACCTGTATGTTGAAGAATGTTAAATGGTGTATTTCGCCGCGAGAAATAAGTTTATTTATTGGAATTTAATTCCGCTTTCATCATTATTTTAGTTATACCACGGCGGCCATATAACTTATGCAAACGTTTCCCGACTCTCGCGCATATTACTGTAACACCCAGGTAGGCAAAATCCTTTGTATGCCCATAACAGCGTTATGTTCAACAATTTCCAATTCACATGCGTTACAAATTATCTGTGTTAATTTAACCTTAAAATAACCATTCAAGATTTAAGATCACTTTTTACAGTAACGAAACTTTACAAAGTTTATAGCTTTACACAGTTTCTAGTTACATACACATGCATAATATTAAACACATTAGTAGATCAGAGCTCCAGATAAAGGGAGTTTTGTATGTTATAAAATCCTTGTTTGACCCTCTAATCCTATGCTGTGGGTAATTAAAGAATCGTCCCAAGGAGAATAGTCTTTGAGTACCCACAGAATAGGGTTTGGTCGGACAAAAAGAGAGATATTGTGGGGAAAAGAGCTGTATATCCCTCCGTATCTGGACCTTTGATACAATGATAAATTCAAGACATTAGCATTCGATGTAATTGTTTGCGAACTGTGTAAATGTAGATCAGACTGGTTGACCTGGAACTACACTGGCCTTAAATACCTTATGGGTGGTTAGTATTCAACTCAGACAGTTTATAAATACCGAATTAGATACAAGAAACCGTCAAGTCATTAAAGCCACACACTGTAGGAACCCCCAACCGAAGTACATTTTGTTTTCTTTTATTGGTTTTCATTGTCATATTCCTTGTCGTCCTCTGTTCAAGATTTATACAGCTTTTACACAGAAAATATACTTGGACTTAACAAATTGCATACAGCTATTACACAGAAATTATACTTGGACTTAACATATTGCTTACAGCTATTACACAAAAAATATACTTGGACTTAACATATTGCATACAGCTATTACACAGAAATTATACTTGGAAGTTACATATTGCATTTCAACGCGACCAAACTATATCACAATCAAAATATAAAATGGCATTCGGGTACAGAAACTCGAACTTGCACAGACTCAAATATCAAATTTATAACTGAAAACTAATTATGTGATAGAGTATAAAACATTATGACAAAATCTGCACCACTTTTTTCAGACGTCGGCTGCTGCAGAGGCGTCAAAATGCGTATGCATGTAGGAAAGGGCTATCTCCATCTGTAGAGCCATTTAATTAGAAACCCTTTCATTATCTGTCAAAGATAGGAGATCTGCGGAGAATATATTAACAGTGATACCTTTTATAAGCCGTATTAACGTAAACCCTTTCATTATCTGTCAAAGATAGGAGATCTGCGGAGAATATATTAACAGTGATACCTTTTATAAGTCGTTTTAACGTAAACACTTTCATTATCTCTCAAAGATAGGAGATCTGCGGAGAATATATTAACAATGATACCTTTTATAAGCCGTATTAACGTAAACCCTTTCATTATCTGTCAAAGATAGGAGATCTGCGGAGAATATATTAACAGTGATACCTTTTATAAGTCGTTTTAACGTAAACCCTTTCATTATCTGTCAAAGATAGGAGATCTGCGGAGAATATATTAACAGTGATACCTTTTATAAGCCGTTTTAACGTAAACACTTTCATTATCTGTCAAAGATAGGAGATCTGTAGATAATATATTAACAGTGATACCTTTTATAAGTCGTTTTAACGTAAACCCTTTCATTATCTGTCAAAGATAGGAGATCTGCGGAGAATATATTAACAGTGATACCTTTTATAAGTCGTTTTAACGTAAACACTTTCATTATCTGTCAAAGATAGGAGATCTGCGGAGAATATATTAACATTGATACCTTTTATAAGCCGTATTAACGTAAACCCTTTCATTATCTGTCAAAGATAGGAGATCTGCGGAGAATATATTAACAGTGATACCTTTTATAAGTCGTTTTAACGTAAACCCTTTCATTATCTGTCAAAGATAGGAGATCTGCGGAGAATATATTAACAGTGATACCTTTTATAAGCCGTTTTAACGTAAACACTTTCATTATCTGTCAAAGATAGGAGATCTGTAGATAATATATTAACAGTGATACCTTTTATAAGTCGTTTTAACGTAAACACTTTCATTATCTGTCAAAGATAGGAGATCTACGGAGAATATATTAACAGTGATACCTTTTATAAGTCGTTTTAACGTAAACACTTTCATTATCTGTCAAAGATAGGAGATCTGCGGAGAATATATTAACAGTGATACCTTTTATAAGTCGTTTTAACGTACACACTTTCATTATCTGTCAAAGATAGGAGATCTGCGGAGAATATATTAACAGTGATACCTTTTATAAGTCGTTTTAACGTAAACACTTTCATTATCTGTCAAAGATAGGAGATCTACGGAGAATATATTAACAGTGATACCTTTTATAAGTCGTTTTAACGTAAACACTTTCATTATCTGTCAAAGATAGGAGATCTACGGAGAATATATTAACAGTGATACCTTTTATAAGTCGTTTTAACGTAAACACTTTCATTATCTGTCAAAGATAGGAGATCTGCGGAGAATATATTAACAGTGATACGTTTTATAAGTCGTTTTAACGTAAACACTTTCATTATCTGTCAAAGATAGGAGATCTACGGAGAATATATTAACAGTGATACCTTTTATAAGTCGTTTTAACGTAAACACTTTCATTATCTGTCAAAGATAGGAGATCTACGGAGAATATATTAACAGTGATACCTTTTATAAGTCGTTTTAACGTAAACACTTTCATTATCTGTCAAAGATAGGAGATCTACGGAGAATATATTAACAGTGATACCTTTTATAAGTCGTTTTAACGTAAACACTTTCATTATCTGTCAAAGATAGGAGATCTACGGAGAATATATTAACAATGATACCTTTTATAAGTCGTTTTAACGTAAACACTTTCATTATCTGTCAAAGATAGGAGATCTACGGAGAATATATTAACAATGATACCTTTTATAAGCCGTATTAACGTAAACCCTTTCATTATCTGTCAAAGATAGGAGATCTGCGGAGAATATATTAACAGTGATACCTTTTATAAGTCGTTTTAACGTAAACCCTTTCATTATCTGTCAAAGATAGGAGATCTGCGGAGAATATATTAACAGTGATACCTTTTATAAGTCGTTTTAACGTAAACACTTTCATTATCTGTCAAAGATAGGAGATCTGCGGAGAATATATTAACAGTGATACCTTTTATAAGTCGTTTTAACGTAAACACTTTCATTATCTGTCAAAGATAGGAGATCTGCGGAGAATATATTAACAGTGATACCTTTTATAAGTCGTTTTAACGTAAACACTTTCATTATCTGTCAAAGATAGGAGATCTACGGAGAATATATTAACAGTGATACCTTTTATAAGTCGTTTTAACGTAAACACTTTCATTATCTGTCAAAGATAGGAGATCTACGGAGAATATATTAACAGTGATACCTTTTATAAGTCGTTTTAACGTAAACACTTTCATTATCTGTCAAAGATAGGAGATCTACGGAGAATATATTAACAGTGATACCTTTTATAAGCCGTATTAACGTAAACCCTTTCATTATCTGTCAAAGATAGGAGATCTACGGAGAATATATTAACAGTGATACCTTTTATAAGCCGTATTAACGTAAACACTTTCATTATCTGTCAAAGATAGGAGATCTACGGAGAATATATTAACAGTGATACCTTTTATAAGCCGTATTAACGTAAACCCTTTCATTATCTGTTAAAGATAGGAGATCTACGTAGAATATATTAACAGTGATACCTTTTATAAGCCGTATTAACGTAAACCCTTTCATTATCTGTCAAAGATAGGAGATCTACGGAGAATATATTAACAGTGATACCTTTTATAAGCCGTATTAACGTAAACCCTTTCATTATCTGTCAAAGATAGGAGATCTACGGAGAATATATTAACAGTGATACCTTTTATAAGCCGTATTAACGTAAACCCTTTCATTATCTGTCAAAGATAGGAGATCTACGGAGAATATATTAACAGTGATACCTTTTATAAGTCGTTTTAACGTAAACACTTTCATTATCTGTCAAAGATAGGAGATCTACGGAGAATATATTAACAGTGATACCTTTTATAAGCCGTATTAACGTAAACCCTTTCATTATCTGTCAAAGATAGGAGATCTACGTAGAATATATTAACAGTGATACCTTTTATAAGTCGTTTTAACGTCCACACTTTCATTATCTGTCAAAGATAGGAGATCTACGGAGAATATATTAACAGTGATACCTTTTATAAGTCGTTTTAACGTAAACCCTTTCATTATCTGTCAAAGATAGGAGATCTACGGAGAATATATTAACAGTGATACCTTTTATAAGTCGTTTTAACGTAAACACTTTCATTATCTGTCAAAGATAGGAGATCTACGGAGAATATATTAACAGTGATACCTTTTATAAGTCGTTTTAACGTAAACCCTTTCATTATCTGTCAAAGATAGGAGATCTGCGGAGAATATATTAACAGTGATACCTTTTATAAGCCGTATTAACGTAAACCCTTTCATTATCTGTCAAAGATAGGAGATCTACGGAGAATATATTAACAATGATACCTTTTATAAGTCGTTTTAACGTAAACACTTTCATTATCTGTCAAAGATAGGAGATCTACGGAGAATATATTAACAGTGATACCTTTTATAAGTCGTTTTAACGTAAACCCTTTCATTATCTCTCAAAGATAGGAGATCTGCGGAGAATATATTAACAGTGATACCTTTTATAAGCCGTATTAACGTAAACCCTTTCATTATCTGTCAAAGATAGGAGATCTACGTAGAATATATTAACAGTGATACCTTTTATAAGCCGTATTAACGTAAACCCTTTCATTATCTGTCAAAGATAGGAGATCTACGGAGAATATATTAACAGTGATACCTTTTATAAGCCGTATTAACGTAAACCCTTTCATTATCTGTCAAAGATAGGAGATCTACGGAGAATATATTAACAGTGATACCTTTTATAAGTCGTTTTAACGTAAACCCTTTCATTATCTGTCAAAGATAGGAGATCTGCGGAGAATATATTAACAGTGATACCTTTTATAAGCCGTTTTAACGTAAACACTTTCATTATCTGTCAAAGATAGGAGATCTACGGAGAATATATTAACAGTGATACCTTTTATAAGCCGTATTAACGTAAACCCTTTCATTATCTGTCAAAGATAGGAGATCTACGGAGAATATATTAACAGTGATACCTTTTATAAGTCGTTTTAACGTAAACCCTTTCATTATCTGTCAAAGATAGGAGATCTGCGGAGAATATATTAACAGTGATACCTTTTATAAGCCGTATTAACGTAAACCCTTTCATTATCTGTCAAAGATAGGAGATCTACGGAGAATATATTAACAGTGATACCTTTTATAAGCCGTTTTAACGTAAACACTTTCATTATCTGCCAAAGATAGGAGATCTACGGAGAATATATTAACAGTGATACCTTTTATAAGTCGTTTTAACGTAAACCCTTTCATTATCTGTCAAAGATAGGAGATCTACGGAGAATATCTTAACAGTGATACCTTTTATAAGTCGTTTTAACGTACACACTTTCATTATCTGTCAAAGATAGGAGATCTACGGAGAATATATTAACAGTGATACCTTTTATAAGCCGTTTTAACGTAAACACTTTCATTATCTGTCAAAGATAGGAGATCTACGGAGAATATATTAACAGTGATACCTTTTATAAGCCGTTTTAACGTAAACACTTTCATTATCTGTCAAAGATAGGAGATCTACGGAGAATATATTAACAGTGATACCTTTTATAAGTCGTTTTAACGTACACACTTTCATTATCTGTCAAAGATAGGAGATCTACGGAGAATATATTAACAGTGATACCTTTTATAAGCCGTTTTAACGTAAACACTTTCATTATCTGTCAAAGATAGGAGATCTACGGAGAATATATTAACAGTGATACCTTTTATAAGTCGTTTTAACGTAAACCCTTTCATTATCTGTCAAAGATAGGAGATCTACGGAGAATATATTAACAGTGATACCTTTTATAAGTCGTTTTAACGTAAACACTTTCATTATCTGTCAAAGATAGGAGATCTGCGGAGAATATATTAACAGTGATACCTTTTATAAGCCGTTTTAACGTAAACACTTTCATTATCTGTCAAAGATAGGAGATCTACGGAGAATATATTAACAGTGATACCTTTTATAAGTCGTATTAACGTAAACACTTTCATTATCTGTCAAAGATAGGAGATCTGCGGAGAATATATTAACAGTGATACCTTTTATAAGCCGTATTAACGTAAACACTTTCATTATCTGTCAAAGATAGGAGATCTGCGGAGAATATATTAACAGTGATACCTTTTATAAGCCGTATTAACGTAAACACTTTCATTATCTGTCAAAGATAGGAGATCTGCGGAGAATATATTAACAGTGATACCTTTTATAAGCCGTATTAACGTAAACACTTTCATTATCTGTCAAAGATAGGAGATCTACGGAGAATATATTAACAGTGATACCTTTTATAAGTCGTTTTAACGTAAACCCTTTCATTATCTGTCAAAGATAGGAGATCTGCGGAGAATATATTAACAGTGATACCTTTTATAAGTCGTTTTAACGTAAACACTTTCATTATCTGTCAAAGATAGGAGATCTACGGAGAATATATTAACAGTGATACCTTTTATAAGTCGTTTTAACGTAAACCCTTTCATTATCTGTCAAAGATAGGAGATCTGCGGAGAATATATTAACAGTGATACCTTTTATAAGCCGTATTAACGTAAACACTTTCATTATCTGTCAAAGATAGGAGATCTGCGGAGAATATATTAACAGTGATACCTTTTATAAGCCGTATTAACGTAAACCCTTTCATTATCTGTCAAAGATAGGAGATCTACGGAGAATATATTAACAGTGATACCTTTTATAAGTCGTATTAACGTAAACACTTTCATTATCTGTCAAAGATAGGAGATCTGCGGAGAATATATTAACAGTGATACCTTTTATAAGTCGTATTAACGTAAACACTTTCATTATCTGTCAAAGATAGGAGATCTACGGAGAATATATTAACAGTGATACCTTTTATAAGTCGTTTTAACGTAAACACTTTCATTATCTGTCAAAGATAGGAGATCTACGGAGAATATATTAACAGTGATACCTTTTATAAGCCGTATTAACGTAAACACTTTCATTATCTGTCAAAGATAGGAGATCTGCGGAGAATATATTAACAGTGATACCTTTTATAAGTCGTATTAACGTAAACACTTTCATTATCTGTCAAAGATAGGAGATCTACGGAGAATATATTAACAGTGATACCTTTTATAAGTCGTTTTAACGTAAACACTTTCATTATCTGTCAAAGATAGGAGATATACGGAGAATATATTAACAGTGATACCTTTTATAAGCCGTATTAACGTAAACACTTTCATTATCTGTCAAAGATAGGAGATCTGCGGAGAATATATTAACAGTGATACCTTTTATAAGTCGTTTTAACGTAAACCCTTTCATTATCTGTCAAAGATAGGAGATCTACGGAGAATATATTAACAGTGATACCTTTTATAAGCCGTATTAACGTAAACCCTTTCATTATCTGTCAAAGATAGGAGATCTGCGGAGAATATATTAACAGTGATACCTTTTATAAGCCGTATTAACGTAAACACTTTCATTATCTGTCAAAGATAGGAGATCTACGGAGAATATATTAACAGTGATACCTTTTATAAGTCGTTTTAACGTAAACCCTTTCATTATCTGTCAAAGATAGGAGATCTGCGGAGAATATATTAACAGTGATACCTTTTATAAGTCGTTTTAACGTAAACACTTTCATTATCTGTCAAAGATAGGAGATCTACGGAGAATATATTAACAGTGATACCTTTTATAAGTCGTTTTAACGTAAACCCTTTCATTATCTGTCAAAGATAGGAGATCTGCGGAGAATATATTAACAGTGATACCTTTTATAAGCCGTATTAACGTAAACACTTTCATTATCTGTCAAAGATAGGAGATCTGCGGAGAATATATTAACAGTGATACCTTTTATAAGCCGTATTAACGTAAACCCTTTCATTATCTGTCAAAGATAGGAGATCTACGGAGAATATATTAACAGTGATACCTTTTATAAGTCGTATTAACGTAAACACTTTCATTATCTGTCAAAGATAGGAGATCTGCGGAGAATATATTAACAGTGATACCTTTTATAAGTCGTATTAACGTAAACACTTTCATTATCTGTCAAAGATAGGAGATCTACGGAGAATATATTAACAGTGATACCTTTTATAAGTCGTTTTAACGTAAACACTTTCATTATCTGTCAAAGATAGGAGATCTACGGAGAATATATTAACAGTGATACCTTTTATAAGCCGTATTAACGTAAACACTTTCATTATCTGTCAAAGATAGGAGATCTGCGGAGAATATATTAACAGTGATACCTTTTATAAGTCGTATTAACGTAAACACTTTCATTATCTGTCAAAGATAGGAGATCTACGGAGAATATATTAACAGTGATACCTTTTATAAGTCGTTTTAACGTAAACACTTTCATTATCTGTCAAAGATAGGAGATATACGGAGAATATATTAACAGTGATACCTTTTATAAGCCGTATTAACGTAAACACTTTCATTATCTGTCAAAGATAGGAGATCTGCGGAGAATATATTAACAGTGATACCTTTTATAAGTCGTTTTAACGTAAACCCTTTCATTATCTGTCAAAGATAGGAGATCTACGGAGAATATATTAACAGTGATACCTTTTATAAGTCGTTTTAACGTAAACACTTTCATTATCTGTCAAAGATAGGAGATCTACGGAGAATATATTAACAGTGATACCTTTTATAAGCCGTATTAACGTAAACACTTTCATTATCTGTCAAAGATAGGAGATCTGCGGAGAATATATTAACAGTGATACCTTTTATAAGCCGTATTAACGTAAACACTTTCATTATCTGTCAAAGATAGGAGATCTACGGAGAATATATTAACAGTGATACCTTTTATAAGCCGTATTAACGTAAACACTTTCATTATCTGTCAAAGATAGGAGATCTACGGAGAATATATTAACAGTGATACCTTTTATAAGCCGTATTAACGTAAACACTTTCCCACATACAGACCCTCTGCTGTAGACAAGCTTTTGAGAACATTGTGACAAAAGTTTTGAGCAATTTCTTCTTTTGTCACAATGTTTTCAACACTATTCAATAATCAAATGTAATAAAGTGACATTTATGAACTTTACGCGCGATCAAGTTCATGGGTGATTCCTAAATATTGTAAACCGAGTGGAGTTGAGGCAGCTTTTCGATACCGACTCATAAACAAATTCAGATAATCGGGCCCAATGATAACATATATATACTAAAAAAATTCAAATTATTGAAATGATAATAAAATAAATAGTTGACAAAATATAATAACATATATACGGTTGTTGAAAGCGTAGAAACACATTTTATTTTTTAATCATGTAATTCATATATTTTAACATAAAATGTCTTTCGAGTTCTTTCTTTTCGGTAAGTGATGTCGAATCAAATCCACGTTCCGGTTTCATATAACAACAAGTTACCGCATTTTGATTTTTAGACAGGAACTATTTGGTGGTACGAAATGACCGACATGGGTATTAGCTGGCAACAGTCCATTCATTTTCAAACAATATTCAACAGATCACCCACTTCTTTTAACATTATATTCGATCTGTAACTACAAAGACATCTCTCTGAACCCGGGATGGTGTTCAGAAATTGAGAGCTGATATAGAAAGACAGATGTGAAGCAATTCAATGCCGATATTGTAAAACACTAGTCTATATTCTAGTCTCAAAATGATGCGTCTTTTCGGATTTCGCCTACTATAGCAATTGACTCTAAAGAGCCCCTTGCTAAAAACTGTATCAAAACGAAACTCAAATCTCAAGTTCAAGTTCAAATCTCACATTGTTTCCTTCAGACAGTTTCAAAGCAGACAACCTTAAATATCATATCATATAAACGGTCGTGTCTAGTTTTTTAACTCCACCCACACCCCCCTCCCCCTCCCCCCCATGCATAAAGGAACATACATGCATAAAGGTGCACCCATGCATAAAGGTACACCCATACATAAAGGTACACCCATGCATAAAGGAACATACATGCGTAAAGGTACACCCATACATAAAGGTACGCCCATACATTAAGGTACACCCATACATAAAAGTACACATTAAGGTACATCCATACATTAAGTTACACCCATACATAAAGGTACACTCATACATAAAGGTACACCCATACATAAAGGTACATCCATACATAAAGGTACACCCATACATTAAGGTACATCCATACATAAAGGTACACACATACATTAAGGTGTATACATGCATAAAGGTACATCTATACATTAAGGTACATCCATACATAAAGGTACATACATACATTAAGGTACATCCATACATAAAGGTTCATCCATACATTAAGGTATATCCATACATTAAGGTACATCCATACATAAAGGTACATCCATACATTAAGGTACATACATACATTAAGGTACATCTATACATAAAGGTACACCCATACATTAAGGTACATCCATACATAAAGGTACATCCATACATAAAGGTACACCCATACATTAAGGTATATACATGCATAAAGGTACATCCATACATTAAGGTACATCCATACATTAAGGTATATACATGCATAAAGGTACATATATACATTAAGGTACACCCATACATAAAGGTACATCCATACATTAAGGTACATCCATACATAAAGGTACATCCAAGGATAAAGGTACATCCATGCATAAAGGTACATCCATACACTAAGGTACACCCATACATAAAGGTACATCCATGGATAAAGGTACACCCATACATTAAGGTACACCCATACATAAAGGTACACCCATACATAAAGGTACATCCATACATTAAGGTACACCCATACATTAAGGTACATCCATACATAAAGGTACATCCATGGATAAAGGTACATCCATGCATAAAGGTACATCCATACATTAAGGTACACCCATACATAAAGGTACATCCATGGATAAAGGTACACCCATACATTAAGGTACACCCATACATAAAGGTACACCCATACATAAAGGTACATCCATACATTAAGGTACACCCATACATTAAGGTACACCCATACATAAAGGTACACCCATACATTAAGGTACATCCATACATAAAGGTACATCCATGCATAAAGGTACATCCATACATTAAGGTACATCCATGCATAAAGGTACATCCATACATTAAGGTACACCCATACATAAAGGTACATCCATATAAAGGTATATCCATACATTAAGGTACACCCATACATTAAGGTACATCCATACATTAAGGTACATCCATGCATAATGGTACATACATGCATAAATGAACATACATGCCTAAAGGTACACCCATGCATAAATGTATATCGATGCATAAAGGTATATCCACGCATAAAGGTACACCCATACATAAAGATATATCCATACATTAAGGTACACCCATGCATAAATGTATATCCATGCATAAAGGTACATCCATACATAAAGGTACATCCATACATTAAGGTACATCCATACATAAAGGTACACCCATACATTAAGGTACATCCATACATAAAGGTACATCCATACATTAAGGTACATCCATACATAAAGGTACACCCATACATTAAGGTACATCCATACATAAAGGTACATCCATACATTAAGGTACATCCATACATAAAGGTACACCCATACATTAAGGTACATCCATACATTAAGGTACATCCATACATTAAGGTATATCCATACATAAAGGTACACCCATACATTAAGGTACACCCATGCATAAAAATGTACACCTATACATAAAGGTACACCCATGCATGAAGGTACACCCATGCATGAAGGTAGAACAAATGCATAAAGGTAGGTAAACCCATACATAAAGGTACATCCATGCATAAAGGTACACCCATGCATAATGGTACATCCATGCATAAAGGTACATCCATGCATAAAGGTACACGCATACATAAATGAACATACATGCATAATGGTACACCCATGCATAAAGGTACGCCCATACATTAAGGTACATCCATGCATAATGGTACATACATGCATAAATGAACATACATGCCTAAAGGTACACCCATGCATAAATGTATATCGATGCATAAAGGTATATCCACGCATAAAGGTACACCCATACATAAAGGTATATCCATACATTAGGGTACACCCATGCATAAATGTATATCCATGCATAAAGGTACATCCATACATAAAGGTACATCCATACATTAAGGTACATCCATACATAAAGGTACACCCATACATTAAGTACATCCATACATTAAGGTACATCCATACATAAAGGTACACCCATACATTAAGTTACACCCATGCATAAAGGTACACCCATACATTAAGGTACATCCATACATTAAGGTACACCCATACATAAAGGTACGCCCATACATTAAGGTACACCCATACATAAAGGTACACATTAAGGTACATCCATACATTGAGTTACACCCATACTAATATTGAGCATTATCTTTTTTACCAAAATGTTTTCGAATCTTGTCAATATTTATACCGTCATTTATTGAGATTTTCCATATTTTTATCAAGATGTTTTTAAAGCTATCTGCTACCATTAGTTGTATGTGTTAAGGGTAAATTATTAAACGTTCGACCATGTCGTACGAAACCCTATCCTCAGATGGCGACTAACCAAGATGAAGATCAATACGAGCTTGCACACAGTGTAAACAAGATCAGATTTGCTCGCAATGTTAATTAATGAGGGATCTTTTGTCTACAGTATTTATGACTCAATATATATGGTAAAAAAGAGAAAAAAACACTACTTTAGGTTTAAACGTTTAAAACCAATGTCGTGTCTTTTTTCCTTTGTTACTATATTTGTTCTTGTTGCAGTATATTTCTTCGTTTAAAATTATATATATAAGTGTGTGCATGTGTGTGTCTGTTTGTCGGTTTTAGTATTGTTATAAGTAAAGACAATTATTGAACAACGCATAGAAGAAGGAAGAGCAAGTCTAACTTTGTTTTATGCATCTGCAGTAGACGACATAAGGAAACTTCTAGTAAAGGGAAATGTTGATGACCACTTTCCCCTTTTCGATCAATATTTTAAACATGGTTTCCAAAGCTCGTTTCAAAATTTCAAGATGCAACATTATTCTCATATTGTTTTGTTAACTTCACACGTTAAAACCCATATCAGGTAAAGGTTTAATTAATTAACCCTTTCCCACAAAAACAAATCTGAACCAGACGACTTCGAAAACATACCCGCAACAAATTGGAAACTCCCTTCAAATGAAAGTACAATAATTGTACACATAGTTGAAAACATGGTGACAAAAGGAGAAATTGCTCGTTTTGAGCAGTTTCTTCTTTTGCCGTCTGCTGCAGAGGCGTCAGAAAGCGTCTATATGAGGTAAAGGTTTGATTAACCAATAGTGTGAACAAATAGTTTATACTTGGTATTAAAGATGTTATCACCACATCGTTCATTGTGCATACATAATATTATATATATTTTGTAAGTGAAGTATTCATTCGGAATATGCTTGCTTGAATTTTGAAGGTTAGTTTGGTTTCGTTATTATTACTACGATTATTATAATTACCATTTATAAATTTACAGTTATTTTTTAGTTTAAGGCATTAGTTCATAGTTCATGATGTATAGTAGAAGTAGTAGTAGTAGTTCTATCAGTAGAACTAGTTGTAGTAGTTTTAAGAAGAAGTAAAAGTAGCAACAACAACAGCAGTTGTCGTAGTAGTAGCAGTCGTAGTAGTAGTATTATTATTAGTAGTAGTCGTAGTAGTAGTAGTTGCAGTAGTAGTAGTAGTAGTAATAGTAGTAGTAGTAGTATAAATATCAGAAGTAGTAGTATCAGTAGTATCAGTAGTACTAGTAGTAGTATCAGTAGTATTAGTAGTAGTAGTAGTAGTAGTAGTAGTAATATTAGTAGTAGAAGTAGTAGTAGTTATACTTGTTTTATATTATCAAGCAGCCATTGAAACATATACAGACTGCCGTCTGAACTGACATGGGAAATTATACTCATTCTGATCCATGTCCCTAGAAAGACAATTTTATGCCATATTATTATTGAGTGTTTTGATGTAAAACACTCCGATTTTGGACATTTTGGAATTCATCATCAGCACATTGACTTTCCAGACGGATCAGTGTTTTGATTCTATAGATATGAAAAGAAACTTTAACCCCTCTAACATACACAGGCAGACATATGGATTCTCTTAAAATGACAGTGTAATTATTGCAAAGAATTATCAACAATGTTGTAAGAGAGAACTTACTGGTCATAAGCAAGTTCATCTTATGTCACATTGTTTACTTAAATCACCTGCTTCAGATGCTCCTGCATGGGGGCAAAGAGGTATATTTAACAACATGAGGAACACACAGAAATAACAGTCAGATGACGTTCATGTATACACTCGACGGAGATATACATGGAATTCGGACATATCCGTATTTTATTATATAGGATCAGCACACAAAACCCTCCAATTGGATCAGAGTTTAAACTCTCTACAGAATATAAACTAGAAACATTGTGGCGAAATGAAAAAGATGTTAATTATGAGCTTTTTCTCCTTTTGTCACAATATGTTTAAATTACTATCGAAAATGCTAGAAAAAGTGTCTGCATGTGGGAAGGTTTAATATGTCGTTGTCTTGATGCCATGGTCCGACGGAGCATATTCATATTCTGGTCTTCATTTACCTTGGTCGCATATAACATATTGGTCAAACTCTATAGATGTTGTACTCAGAAACAGCATTTGAGCCGTTCCACGAGAAAAAAAATATTATGGACAGTGCATAAAGTATCGACCCGGATCAGGCTAAGCATGCCGCGCAGGCTAATCCGGGCAGACATTTGTCGCCTCCTGTAGATTTTCTGTTCCAGGAATCATTTCTCTATACCTATATCCCCCTAAGACGGAATGTGTCGGCCCGGATTTGGCTGACCTTCGTCGATACATTACGCAGATTCCATTATGTTGGTTTTCTCGTGGAACGGCTCATTTATCACTGATATACTAGGACGTAGGACACAATACATACGTTTAGTACTCAGAAACAATCATCAATGACATTATTTGACTTTTGGACAGTCCAAACAGATGAAAGTAACACGTTGAGATTGTCAAATGCATGAGAATACAACATACTATTATATATATATAATTAAAATGTTTAAATTAGACTTGAATTTCTCCCTCCAAAGAACATGGTCACATCTACTTGCTGTGTCTGTCTTAGGGGGCTTTTGCTGATTCTATTCATGATCTATAACCCAACCAGGGGTATCCTATTGTTTAAGTTTAAACTTATTTTGTTTACATCGATTACGAAACAAGATTTCAGCTTATATGTATCACGCTCGATGTCTGCTTCCTGGAGACTTAACGAGTACTCGCGCCGTTTTTGTAAACAAATCCCAAAGTCAGTACCCGCTCATCTCGGGACTCGAATCCGGGACCTTTTGTACAAGAGGCCGACGCTCTACCTCTGCAGCACTATCTTCCTAGTGTTGTTACCGGTGGTGTATCTGCAATGTTCAAGGCAGACACAGAACCTTCCTATACGTGTTAATTCATGATATTTAGACATGCTATATCGAGCCACGATAGCCCAGTCGGTAACGATAATGGCTACCGATCTAGGGGTCGTGAGTTCGAACCCCAGATCGGCCATTCATTCTTTCTGGTGAGTGATAAACGTAATGTTGAGTAGAGTCATTCGTCTTCCCCAAATGGCCTCAATAGTCTAGATGGGAATATAGCTATTGTTGTGTTTGTATCTTTATTTATATACTATTATATTTAGAGTCGTTAACTTTGCAGTAGCCTAGGTTTTGTAGTAAATTGTTTGTGTACAAGAAGTATTATGTAAGTTTGAGCAATTTCACTTTTCCGCACAATATTTCTATTTTTGTACAATGAAATCGCACGATACAACCAACGATCTGTTCTTTACAATCGATAAACTCGACAATTACTGCTTCTCTATATCGTTTATTTACATGTGTTATCTAACATATTCAATACCGAACTATTTGGTAAGTGACAATTTGATTGGTTAACGCAAAGGTCAGTCGGAGCTGACCTATACGGGGCAGTCAATATATCTGTATTTAAACGAGCGACGTTTAGGTCTGGTTTTAATGAGAGTGTATGTTCTAAAACTGGTTTGCAGTAGATACAAAGTGGTCTGTACCTGGAAATGATTATTGAATACAAAGATATGCACACTGTAAGTCAGGTATTTCCCCTTTTTTAATATGTCAAAGTTAATACAATTGATAAATCTATTGATATATTTTCATAACAGAATGGAGACACACTGATGCACTTTGCAGCAAGGAGGGGAAGAATGGACATTGTGAAGTACCTGATGAATAATGACGCGGATTTAAATGTTATAAATATGGTAGGAAATATTCATTATGAATCACACAACACTAGTAGTGGTCTTCTTGGCATTGCGTCTAACAAACATATAGATCAACAGCTCCTTGGTGCAATGTGATCAGGTGCCCTCCTGTTTGGCGTCGTGTCATACAAGCATCAAAGAAGATGTTTATTCAACGTATGACTGTTCTAATATGCAATCCGTTCGAAATCTTGATTCATTTTCAATACTCCAAACGAGCGACGCTAACGAAAAACCAACCACAATGCATTTGTGACCAGTGTACATCCAGATCATACTGCGCATCCGCGAACTCTGACCTTGATCGGCACTATTCGCTTAACAGCCAATGTAGTATTCAAACAGGGGTGTGAAAATGAGACGATTTCTACACTTGTCAAAAAGGTCATGGAGAGCTCGGATTAAACGTGGAATTTCTCATCACTCGGCTAAAATTGTAACACTGTTTTTAAAAAAGAATCGGTCATCTCACAGCGGCCAGTTCACGATTTCTAGACTTGGCAAAAAGGTCCTGAAGTGCTCGGATTAAACGTGGATTTTCTCATTACTCGGCTAAACATGTAAAACGTGACTTTGTTTACTTTCAAAAATACAATAATATTAAGCTATATCGAGTAGAATGCATGAATATGTCGACCACTGCTTACTGATGTTCTAAAGTTGTTTTTTCTCGTCTGATTGGTTGGGCTTAACGCCGTTTTCAACAATGTTTCAGTCAAAACACGGCGACCAGTTCACCTACTCACGTGTTTTCTGACTTTCTCATACCAGTTATTCACACAACAATCTTTCCAAGCAACAGGCTACTTTTCCACACAGAAATTTAGCCAATTGGAGAAACGAATGCAGCTTGTCACAATGATTTTTATCAAACGACGGAAAGAATGTTTGGCGAGCTGGGGTTCGTATCCACAACCCCTGGATTAAAAGCCCGCGCAGCTTCCGACTGAGCTATCGGGGCTCGGTAATTAGTTTTCAGCGAGCGTTGCTTAAATACAAACAAGCAAATTCATGAAATTTATATCCCCCGCTTGCAGGAAATATTGTAGGAAAATGTTGAGGTTAGTTTTAAACATGTCAGTATACTTTTTATTGAACATGTATTACAGGGTAAATTAAACTGATTGAAGAAAGCATAGTGTCAATATTGCATAAATGTAATGACGTTAAGCAGATCCTTGGTAATCTGTAGGTTAATTAAGGGCCATAACTCCACCGAATAAAGCCCGCCGAAAGTGACGATCGAACTTGGCCTAGCCCTTAAGGCATTTAACCTTGTTACCAAGTTTGAAAAAAAAACGGTTCACATTTGTGGCAGTTATTGCACGAAAACGAAGTGTGACGGACAGACAGACAGACAGACAGACGGACAAACCGAAATTAATAACCCCCCTTTTTTTCTTCGAAAAAGCGGGGGATAATAAAACAGGAGTTCATCACAGTTTCTAAGACAAAATCAAGAAAATTAAAAAAAATCACTTTATCACAGGAAAATAGTTTGTTTATCCTTTTCCTACATATAGACACATCTGCAGCAGATGATTTTTAGAAAACATAAGAATTTTCCATTTTTGTCACAATGTTGTAAATTGTATGCAATAACAATACTTTCACTCATATATCTTTTAATTGCATCTGCTGCAGATTTGTTGTATGTGGGAAAAGGTTAACTTTATTAAAATCAGCTTGCGCATAAGCATATCATCTTTAGATTGAAAGGAAACATGGTGATAATAGGAGAAATTGCTCATTTGTGATGAATCTCTCCTCTGACAACCGTGTTTGTAATTGTTACCTGTAGCAGGTGTTAAGAATTCATGTGTCTGGCTCTGTAAAAAAAGAGCTTTGATGCCTTTGCAGTGGACCACCTTTAACCTTTTCCCACAAACAGACGCTTTTTGACTCCCCTGCAGCAGACAACTTCATTGTGGCAAAAGGGGTAATTGCTCATAATGAGCATCTCCATTACTTCCACAATGTTTTCAGCCCTGTTCCACACTTTCAAATTATATGTTTTTCTCCAAAGTTTTAAAGCAGACGACATTGAAAAACCCTTCCGACAAACAGCAAATCTGCAGCAGATGACGTTAAAACCATCACAACAAGTTTCATAAAATTCTACAAGCTAGTTACTGAGAAATGGCTGCGGACGCGGATTTTTCAATATATCAAGGGCAATAACTCTAAGGAAAATTGACCATTCCAAAAAAACAATAGACGGGCATCATCCCAGTATGCTGGTTCATATTTATTTCAAGTTTCATGAAATTCTACCAGCTAGTTACTGAGAAACGGCTGCGGACGGACGTGACGGACGCATTTTTCAATATATCAAGGGCAATAACTCTAAGGAGAATTTACCAATCCAAATAAACAATGGACGGGCATCATCCCAGTATGCTGGTTCATATTTATTTCAAGTTTCATGAAATTCTACCAGCTAGTTACTGAGAAATGGCTGCGGACGGACGTGACGGACGCACGCACGCACGCACACACGGACGGGCAAGGCCATTTCAATATCCCCCTTTTTTTTCTTCGAAAAAGCGGGGGATAATAAAAGTATACTGTTCCCCTTTATCAATCTGATTAAATTCAGAACAAAAAAATGTTGTACGTATATTGGAGCTGATGACATCGCATATCAGGTCGTCTCGAATTTACAATATACACTTAAACTATCTTTAGCTTGATCGGGATTTGTGTACAAAGAAATCGCATGACACAACCAACGATCGGTTCTTTACAATCGATGAACTCGACATTCCCCGCTTTTCTCTATCGTTCATTTACAAGGGTTATCTTACATAATTTGGTAAGTGACAATTTGATTGGTTGACGCAAAGGTGAGTCGGATCTGACCTTTATGGGGCAGTCATCATTTAAACGAGCGACGCTAAGGTCTGGTTTTTAGGTGCTCGCCAAATGGCATTAATGGCGAGTGCGACGGTAAACATCCCCTGCAAAGAAGATGAAGTCTGGTATGTTCTTAAACTGGTTTGCAGTAGATACAAGTGGTCTGTACCTGGAAATGATACATGAATACAAAGATAAACACACTGTAAGCCAGGTGTTTCACCCATTTTTAGATGTCATAGTTAATACAATTGATAAATCTATTGATCAATTGTCATTACAGGAAGGAGACACACCGATGCACTTTGCAGCAAGGTGGGGAAGTATAGGCATTGTGAAGTACCTGATGGATAATGGCGCGGATTTAAATGTTATAAATATGGTAGGAAATATTCATTATGAATCACACAACACTATTAATGGTCTTCTTGACATTGGGTCTAGCAAACATATAGATCAACAGCTCCTTGGTGCAATGTGATCAGGAGCCCTCCTGTTGGGCTTCGTGTCATACAAGAATCAAAGAAGCCGTTTATTCAACGTATGACTGTTCTAATATGCAATCAGTTCCCAATCTTGATTCATTTTGAACACTCCAAACGAGCGACGCTAACGAAAAACCATTCACAGTGCATTTGTGCAGGTGTAGACCCAGATCATACTGCGCATCCGCGAACTCTGACCTTGATATGCACTATTCGCTTAACAGTCAATGTAGTATTCAAACAGGGGTGTGAACATTAGACGATTTCTAGACTCCTGAAGAGCTCGGATTAAACGTGGATTCTCTCATCACTCGGCTAAAATAGTAAAACTGACTTTGTTAACTTTCAAACAGACAATACTATTAAGCTATATCAAGTTCAACGCATATATATGTTGATCTGGATCGTCACTGATTGCTGAGGTTCTAAAGTTGATTTTCTGATTTGATTTGTTTGGTTTAACACCGTTTTTAAAAAAAAGTCTGTCATATCACAGCAGCCAGTTTACCTACTCACATGTTACCTTTGTATTTTTACACCAGTTATACACACAACAATCTTTCCAAGCAACTGGCTGCTTTTCCACATAGATTGTTCACCTACTCACGTGTTACCTGGCTTTATTTACACCAGTTATACACACAACAATCTTTCCAAGCAACTGGCTGCTTTTCCACATAGACTGTTCACTTACTCACGTGTTACCTGGCTTTATTTACACCAGTAATACACACAACAATCTTTCCAAGCAACTGGCTGCTTTTCCACATAGACTGTTCACCTACTCACGTGTTAGTTACCTGGCTTTATTAACACCAGTTATACACACAACAATCTTTCCAAGCAACTGGCTGCTTTTCCACATCGACTGTTTCTGGAAGACGAATGACGCTTGTCACAATGACTTTTTTCAAACTACGGAAAGAATGTTTGCCGGGTTGAGGTTCGAATTCCCTGGAAGACAGCCCGAGTAGCTACCGACTGGCCAGACCCCCTTGCACACAGCACTAATGTTTAGACGAATTGAGGCCACGGAGGGGCTGCTCATGAAAGGGGCCGAACCTAACATTAGAGACCATGCAGGAATCATTTTGTTTTACCATAATTGTTTATCTTTCTGTTTCTTACCTCTTCAGCATTATTAATATCCGTCTACAATTATTTCTATTTCATGTAATAATTGGTATATTTTGAATGAAAAAGTATATGTGTAAGTATTTCGGTTTGTTTGTGTTCTTTATCTCTTGGATTAAATCATTATTATTTTTAAACGTCACCCGAAGTTATTGTTTTAATGTGTTTGCAATGTTCTACAAACAAGACATATGATATAGATCTCGAGGATAATCTGTGAGATGACCAGCTTCAGGATAGTGTTTTTGTTTAATTCAGGGCAAGGTTTAATATTTCTCAAAACACAACAAATCGGCAGCAAAGCAGTTTTAATAAACAGTGACAGCATGAGAAATGACTCATCATGAAGTATTTCGCCTTTTGCAATAATGTTTTCAAAAGTCGTCTGCTGTAGATGCGTATATATGTGGAAAAGTGTTAATTGACTGTATTAACAACCAACATGTAACTGGAAGAATGATAAGTTAAATATTTGCCGTTAGCGTTTATCTATTTTTCGCCATTTGACAATCTACCGCTGTTTCTCTTTTCAATTCTCAATTTAGTCGGGTTCAATTGCGAACCAATTTAATCGACTATTGCGATAGTAAAGTTTTCAACAGATGTTGACCGTACAGCCGCAAAAAAGTGTGCGCACTGTAATATGCAAATGTCATGTGAGAATAACTTAACAAATATTTAGGGTTTTTGAAACAGTATATACTTCTGCATGTTAAACGAAATTCGGTTTCTTCCGGAAACACGTAATCTTGCTCAGTATTGGCGGAAAGATCCGATTTCAAGTCTTGTTTTCGCACTACCTCGTATGTAAATATATCTCTCGCCCAAAATAATCCAATTTTTTTTAAAAAATGTATTAGTTACATTTATGCACATGGAAGTTTATAAGCTATTTTGCGGAGAAAAGCGATATCGATTTGGTTGTTTAATCAACGTTTAATGTCCCATGTAAACACTATTGTGTAAAATAACAAGGTTAATGTCAATTGGGGTTGATACCTTCGCGCATTTTCTATTTCCTGATTTGAAGATGTTTATGCTTAAAATCCCAAACCTGTATGCAGTATGTGTGTAAATGAAATAAAATTAACTGAATGTTGATCATTATCATTTTTTGTAAACCCTACATCGTACACCATTATCAATGTTTCCTTTGTACATTCAACATCTTTGAACATATTTAATCGTTGGACTTTTCATACGACCGACTTTTAGTAATCTGAGTACTTTGATTTATTCACCTGCGCACACAATGCTCAAGGTTGGTAACTGTGATCGCTCCTTGTCCGGCGATTGTCGAGCGTCGTCCGTCGTGCGTTCGCCAACATCTCCTCTATAACCAGATGAGTAAAGCTTTACAACAAGCATCCTCTCAATGTCCTCACCAAAATTCCTTCGAATGTTTTGGATCCATGCATAATTCTGGTTACCATGGCTTAGAAAGAAAACACTCTCATCTCTTCCCAAACTGGTTGCAATATTTTAAAATATTTTTGTACAAATGTTTCCCAGGTGAGTATAAGATCCCTTCAAGCCATGCTGATTGACAAGGGCTTTCAATTCAAGGGTTGTGTGTTCGAATCCTTTCCCAACCAACGTCCTTACCGACGTTTGACAAAAGTCATTGCGACAAGCGTCATTCTTCTTTCTACAATAGATCAACTGTCTAAATGGAAAAGCAGCTAGTTGCTTAGAAAGACTGTTACAAGAAAGGCAGGAACCCTAAATGGCAAAGTCTTCAAATCTAAAATTGACAAGTTATTCCCCTATTGTGACACCATTGACCCAAGAGAGGCTTTGTATGGTGGCCGATGTAATTCAGTGAAAATTACTCATGACATTAATGAAAGTAAGGACAAAGAAATCAAGTACATCGATATTTGTTCTTTGTACCCCTTTGTTTGCAAACACAAATCTTATCCGGTTGGACACCCACAAGTTATAACCACTGAGAGTATTGATATGAACAATATTCGTCAGTATGAAGGATTGATTAAAGTTTCACCACCAGATGATTTACTACACCCCGTTTTACCTGTTCATTGTAATAACAAATTGTTGTTTCCTCTCTGTATGAAATGTGCAAAAGAAAGTTACATTACTTGTAATCATAATCAGAATGAAAGGGCAATGGTTGGAACATGGATAACATTTGAATTGTTCAAAGCCTTAGACATGGGGGTATCAATTGCTTCATGTGTATGAAATTTGGCATTTTGCTTCGATCTCGAATCAATTCTTTCAAGGATATGTCAATAACTTCTTGAAAATCAAGCAAGAAGCTAGTGGATACCCCGGTTGGTGTAAAGTCCGATTCGGACAAGCAAAAGTTTATTCATGATTATGAAAGAGCAGAAGGTGTCAAACTTGACTCATTTGCCATTCAGAAAAATCCTGGTCTTCGAGCTTTTGCCAAGATCTTTGGGCAAAATTGGCTCAGCGAGAAATCATGAGTCAAACTGAGTACTTTGAAATGATGAATAACTCCAATGTTCTTGTGAAGCATGTTGAAATCTTTGATAATGAGTGTGAATTCATATTGGTGAATTATGAGACTAAGTTAGATCACATTGAAACCCATGCTACAGCCAATGTTGTAGTGGGTTCCTATGTGACGGCTTATGCAAGAATGGAACTGTACAATATCTTAGAAAAAATAAAATCAAGAGTATTGTACTTTGACACAGACAGTTTATTATTGTGTTGTTATTTCTTCTCAGACCTTGAAAGAGTTAACATGGATATAGATATTCAGTCCATATTATTTCAACATCCATGTAATATGTATATCACAGGACCTAGTGGTTGCGGAAAAACAGAATTTGTTCATAAACTGATTGAGTATAGAAATGATCTGTTTAACATGTACCAGAAAAGGTGGTATAGTGTCACAAAGAATGGCAACATGCTTACAATGTTATGCAAGAGGAATTCGAAATCATGAAATTCATTGAAGGTATCCCCGACGATGAAAATGAAATTGTAAGTGATGTTGACATTCCACATTTAGTTGTCTTTGATGACATGTTAGAGGAAAAAGATGAAGACAAAATCAAGTTATGGTTTACAAGAAAAGGTCATCATCGGAATGCAAGTGTGATTTATATCACGCAAAACATGTTTCAACAGTCCAAATCGAGTCGAACCATTAGTTTGAATTCAAAATACATGATCTTGTTTCAAAATGAACGTGATAAGAATCAAATAAAGACTTTGGCAAATCAAATGCAAGCACCTCATTTGATAATGGCCTATCAAGATGCTACATCTAAAGATCATGGATATTTGGTGATTGATTTTCATTCTCGTACTCAGAAGGAAATGAGACTGAGAACGGATATATTTCACAGATGGTACACACAAAATGAAGATCGTGGTCCTATTGTTTATTCTCCACTATAAAACACTTAGACGATTAACGTTCATTTATCTTTATCAGGTCTTTGTGTAAACATGGCTATTCCATACACTTCAAATTCAGTCATTCATGCCTTACAAAACCTAAGTCATGAAACCAACAAGCATGCCAGAGAAGCTTTACTCAAAGCAGGATTAAAAGAAATATTAAAATGGTTTACTTTAGCTGCTAAAAACATTATTAATCATAAAATCAAATTACCGAAACAGAATGTTACATATATCAAAACATAAAGATGACATAAACAAGTTAGCCAACTCTGAGATTGATGAAGAAGTCAAACGAAAAATCATTCTTAAACCTGGTGGAGGAGGGTTTCTTGGTGGTGTAATAATCAGAAGTTTATTACGATGGGACGGAAAAAAGACAGTTCGTAAATTTGGTGTTGACAAACAAAAGAAAAAAAAGCCAACTAAAAAAAGAAATGATCGTTTTGTCATCGACGAAAGATTTATTACAATGAGAACAAAACATAAAAATAAGAAAAACAAAACCAAGAAAAACGATTTGAAGAAAGTCAAAAAAGACTACTAAAGTCAATAAATATGTGTCACCACGTAAACAAATAAAGTTTCAATCTATTCCTTCTTCAAGTAGACTTGGTTCGCCTCCATACACAGCAACTCGTACTACGGACTTGAACGATATTGCACCATTTTCGCCACTGACAACTGTACCACTTTCAAAATCAGCAAGAACAGCATTAGGTGCTTTGTATTCACAATTTGCATAAAAAGTATTGCAATGAAAAGAATAAGATCATTTCATGATGGCTATGATACAGGCCCCATCTAACGTGAGGAAAAAGCTAGTAAACGCAGCTAATCGTCCTGTCATTGATTGTGTTTCGGAATGTTGTCACAACGTTTTAAAAGGCAATGTTCATCTGACCAAGGCTCATAAGACTAAGTTACATCCAATCCGTCAACAACTCAGACAAATTGCATCAAAATCAGTTTCCATTAAGAAGAAGAAACGAATTCTTAATCAGAAAGGAGGATTCCTACCGTTGCTTGCAGGAGCCTTATTACCATTGTTAGGAAAAGCTGTTATCGGAGGACTTGGCGGTGTGTTAAAATCACTGTAAGAACAATGTCAATCAGAAAAATGGTTATTGTACCTTATCAAATATTAGAGGACATGAAACGTCAAAAACAAAGACCTCGATTACCACCAAATCCACAAATAGCAGATGTAGCACATCTACAAAATAAGATGACGAGTATATTGGAAAGGTCAGATATGTCAGAAACAGAAAAGGTGCAAAGGTATGGTGAAACTTTGTTCAAGTTACAGAACTCTTTGAAAAAGGCACAATCGAGGTCTCAACCATCATCACAAGATTCAACTAGTCCGTCAGATCCTGAACCTAATTCGATGCACGACTGAATATTACAAAGCGTTCCTAAAACCATGCAAAGAAAAGCTAAATTACTTTTAAACATGGTCAAAGATAATGAAGATATCATTTGGGATAATCACGGTGTTGTTTCATACAAAGGTAAACGACTTCACGGGTCAAATACCATTGATTTAATCAATGATTCATTAAGAAAAGGTATTGAACCAAGACGCTGGGAAACTTTTTCAAAGGCTTTACATGAAAGCAACGTTCCACAAGAAGTTATTGGTAATGAAGCAAGATGGAAATGGATGCAAAAACAAAACATACATGATGATAAATCCACCGAAAGCGAATCTGATGATATTTACAGTACACCGAAGAAATTACCATCAGCTGTAAAAAAAATGAAAAAACAAGTTCGGTCAATAACACCCTACATGAAAGCTGATGAAAAAGATCGTCTTAGGACATTATACAGAAAAGAATTTACTCCTATAAAACAAGAACCAAGTACTTCAGGACATCAGAAATGGGAACACTTGATTTCGTTTTAAGAAAATTGTATTACAACATAAATAGTTCTGTAGCCTACTCTGGTATTAAACAGCTGTATCATGCTGCAAAGTACGTTTTGAAAGGGGTGAAATATCAGGATGTAAGGGAGTGGTTACAAGATTTATCATTAAGATTTTTCAGACGTTCAAGACGTTTGTAAAATCAGAATGAAAAGGAAAAACACCATCGTACTAAATTTGAACAAGTCGGCAATCAAGCACGATATTACTAGAAAAGCCTGCTTAAACAAAATTATCGTAATACATTTATCTTTTGCAGGCCTTGTGTAACAATTTTACAATAAAAAATAGTTTGACTCTTTCCGACATACAACTAATCAGCAGACTAGTTTGAACACATATTGGCCCAAAACAATGGAAAATGTATAGAATTAAAAACAAGAGGGCGTGGCCTGAATAAAAGACGGTCAGTCAGTGCAGATTGGTCACGTATGTTTTTAACTTATCGCAGGATCGTCAGGGATATCATTGTTTATAAAGTTATTAACATATACATATGTGATAAGTGAGATTAAGCATATTAGGAGTTTATTTCATGTAAATCAGTTAAGAATTAAGAAATTGACGGGTTTAAAAACGTTAATTACGATAAACTATGTTGCTATTTCATTTGGCTTATACATGTATTGAAACTGGGTGTAGTTTGTAAATTACGAGTTGCACGGGAATTTTGCCTTTCAACAGGAGGTTCAGTTTTACAAAGGTTGATTGGTGCTATATAAGTTACTCAAACATTCTATATGACGGTCAGTATCACAAAGTCGCCAGACGGTTTCACTCGTTATGTTGAGAGTTAGTTGATGTGACCAATTCACACGGCATATGGCCGTTTTATGTCTATGGCTAGTCCATAATGATAGCCAGACAATCGAAGTTCCAAACGCAGAAGTTTGAAGAACCAGGGTGTGTGACGCAGTCCACAACTTAAGAAGACGTCGTAACGGGGGACATTAGGAGGAATGCCGTCATAGGACGCGTAGAACCATACATCCACAGTTTGTGTGGCTTGTCGATCCCGGAATCTTGTACTGAGGCCCCACTTGGTAATAAAACAAAAACGCACAAAAACCCGACATTGGGAATAAAAACGCGTCCCCGTTTGGAACTCTTGTGACGTAGTTCTGGACCGAGTCCCGTCCGAATGAAGGTAGTTCATGCGGGTTGTTTCGGATATTATTTCAGCTTATTTACAAAAGTGATGTGTCCTACCGACACAGAATAACGTCTACCTTAGAAGTGTTTTACCTTCCTATATGCATCACATGAAATGAAAAAAAAAAAAAAAAAACCACACATGCTCAATCTGCAAATAACAAGGAAAAGTACTAATACTATAAATATACAATTTTTTCACCAGTCGCACACACCCTGACTGTGATGATAATAATAAAAGTAAAATGTATGTTATACATGTTCTTTTATTTCATCAAAACATGTTTCCAATTTTGAAAATTCTTGATGGGAAAGGTGTAATCTATCAAAACAACAGCTGCATTCATGATGCTGAAATAGTTTCATAGAACGCTTTACACCCACTCCTCGAAGTATTCCGTATTATCTTATATATCACTCGTCGAGCCCTGACAGCTCAGTAGGTAGCGTCGCGGACTGTTAATCCAGGGGTTGTGACTTCGAACCCCAGCTCGGCCAACATTCTTTCCGACGTTTTATAATAGTCAATGCGACAAGCTTCATTCGTCTTCCAACAACGGGCTAATATTCTACTGGTGTGAGAAAACCAGGAAACACATGGTTAAGTGAACTGGCTGATTGTTTTTTGAAAACGGCGGTAAACCACAATCAATCAATCAATAAATATCACTCGTACATGTATTCGAAGAGGTACAGATAAAGTGCATTGCGAGATGTTGGTGTTGTCATCAAAAGGGATTCACCGAAATGTCCGTTTATGCTAAACGAAGATGCACCATTTCCCACATAAATATCTGCAGCAGACGACTTTGAAAATGATTTGCAATTGCGAGCAAATTCTCCTTTTGCCACAATTTGTTCAAAAGTCGTCTGATGCAAAGGCGTCAGAAAGTGTCTGCAGGGTTAAGACACTTTTAAACTGACGTGGCTCAAATTAAATTCTGACTTTAACCATATCATCGGAATCTAAACGTCAATTATCGCTGCTTCGGAGCTTTAGAAAGTGCACAACCAATTTCCCACATGCAGAACGGAAAAACAGTCAGATAGGCTTCGTTTTATGTGGTTTTACCGTAACCCATTCACTCAAACAGACGCATTTTGTTGCATCTGTAGAAGACGACTTATAGTGAACATTAAGGCAAAATAAAAAAGTTCTCCTTAATGAGCAATTATTCTCTTGTCACAGTGTCTTCAACTGTATTCTATCTATAGAGATTTGCCATCTCGAGGCCTTGGTGTAAAACGGTTGTAACTCGAATCGGTATTTTTTTACCAAGATTAATCACCCCGCTATAAAGTCTTCACAAGCGTTAAATCATTTTTCTTGGTAAACAATGGAAATTTAGGTGCCATTGCTCGTTCTGAGCAATGGCACCTAAATTTGCATTGTTTACAAAGGGGTCAAAATTGCCCCTAAACCATGAGAACTGTTTGATAGGACTGTACCTTGTCCAGCCCGCATCTCAACCATGCATCATAGGATTCACCGTGATTAGGTGGCGTGTCGCGCACAAGACCCAGGCCTGTACCTCAATAGTGTTTTTTCTTGCACTGGCCTTGTTTTTCATTTGGCGTGTCATCATTTCTTCGATTGGATCTTTGTTCGATCCGGGTTTACTCTTGACGATTTCCCGCTGTCTTTCCCGGTACCGCCTCAATCTCCCCTTCATCTCGTTTTGAGATTTTCGGATCTCAATGGCAGTACTGTGTTTCAGTGTATCGATCGATGAGAGAGTTATTTCGAACATTCTCTGTTCAATCATATTGGCTCGTTGAGACGCTTTGTCTATTTCGTTCTCTTCCGTCGACGCCATGTTGATTCAGGGGGAGATAATTAAACGACACCTGTAAGTAAACGCAGTAATCACGACTCCTGATCGGTCAAACAAAAGAACCGACTTTGCATGTGTGCGTTAACCCTTTCCTCTTTTAACAAATTTGCCGACGAAATTAAAAACATCTTGACAAAAAATTAGAAGCTCTTTAACTCTTTCCCACATACAGACAATTTCTACAGCAGAAGAATATATTCATACAGGGTTGCTTCATTGTGTTTGGGATCATTAGGCTGTGAGAAATTTCTCTCGTTTTCAAAAGTCGTCTGCTTCAGATTTTTTAATATGAAGAAAGGGATAAATGAACTACAAAGCACTGTTGTCAAGGTCATTTTTATTGCATGCGTCAGTAATTTTCAATTTGATCTGGGTGACTAAGTTGCACGTGGTTTATACTGCGAACATAATAATAATCCTGTGTCAAATGAAAACCCGTCTTCCGATAGTTGGGAATATTCAGATCAATATGCTCTTCTGTTAAGACTGATCAGGGTCATCACTGTTCGTAATATCGTCACACAACAATTATCGAAGTCTTTGGAGAACAGTTTGACCAAAAGCCGGCATTGCAATTATGTATATTGATACAAACTGCCTTAAAATTTGGAAACAAAACTGATTGTCTATTTCTATGTGTCATGGCTCAATCTTTATATGGTGCATAGTGATGTAATGTTAGAAAACCCTTGTGAAATAATTACATTAAACAATTACAAATGGAAACGGATATATTTCATAGGAATAAGGTAATTTTCAAGCTTATCAGTTCCCGATGCATTTCATTCAACCTGGTTACGGAATTTTTAAACACTTCACCTGTTTGGACGATTTTTACTTACAAACTCTATATAGTAACACCATGATTTAAAGTCTGAGATCCCTTTGTAAATAATCAAATTGTATGGTGATAAACTTTCGGAGGACCATTTCGCATGAAAAATGTACTTGTCGGAACAAACCACGGTATGTTTTGTCGGACCCTTCCAAAGTTTTCGCATTGAGTCCACCGCCTTTATCCACATTTTCCTTACTGTGTCATCCTTTGGGAAGCTATAAAAGCCAACACCGTCCTTCAGCATGTTTAAACACCCCCCCTACCACCCGCTCTTTGGGTATTTTCACGTTTTATTTCTCTTTAATTATTCCAAATATATCAATGCGTTCACGATTTACACTGTCAACATAATGAGAGCCTGCATTGAATACTTCTGGTATATTTTACGTAAATTGCAGATCTTTTTTTCCCGTTAATTTCGACCTGGCTTATTTTGAGCCCGGATTTTAAATGCTTATTAATAAAGGCTATTGATACAAATAGGCAACTTTATTACCTGGCTAAATTTGCGTCGTTTTGCGTCGTTTTGTTTACGAAAGGGTAATTATCACAGAGTGTGCAGAACGAACAGGATGCCTGGTACCGGTTTCCATTCTATCTGCTGAGCTAAAACGGTGTCTTACGGTTTGGTTAGCAGCCAGTTTCCGAATATCCGGTTAAATTTAACGCAAGCGTTTTCTATTCGTAATAAATTAAATCCGACATCATCATGCCAAGGGAAGGCCTTAGGAGGCAGAGAAGGAACCCGTATGGAAGAGGGAGACCGGTAGAGCAGAGTGCAGCGGGGAATGACACGGAGTTCGTCGGATTGGGTGGTAGCGAAGATAATGAAACGGGTAACAATGTTCATAATGCTTTCGCGGCTCTTCTCCAAGCTGCGCCTACTTGCGTTGAAAGCGAGTTTCAGTGCCTCTTACTTTTAAATGTGCTGATGATCTGATGACAATGCATGTGAGTAATGAGCTGGCGGCTAAAATTTGTTCTGGAGAATATGTAAATTTGGCATTGTTGTTGAGTAAAACTGATGCAGCTACGAGCTCCACTTTTTCTATAAACGAGAGTGGTCAAATCGAGGTTAAGCCAAAAACCAGTAAGTCGATCCAGTCAATACGTGAGTGGACAGATGCATTTTTGATTTTTTCAGCTATCTTTATAAAGAAGTATCCCGGAAAAGCAGGCGAACTTCTGCAATACATGTCTTTAATAAGGGATGCGGAATTGAGATGTTTTGGCTCTTTTGCTTGGAGAGCATATTATGAAAGTTTTAGGTTGAGACAAGCTATAGAGCCCATGCCATGGTCTAGAATTCACCCTGATTTATGGTTGAGAACGATGACTTTACAAGCTTCGACTCAATCAAAATCTTTCAGTACAACTACAACAAGTCAATCAGTTAATGGGAATCGAAGGCCTGCAGTCCGACCTTGCTTTGCCTTTAATTCTGTTCCTGGTTGTTCGTTCAAGCAATGCAAGTACAGTCATGTGTGTCTAGCATGCAAGGATTCATACACAACAAAACTGTAATCGACAAGTAGACAACACTTTTCAAGGCAATAAGCCATTTCTCGCCCGATCGCAACAGCAACAATTCCCGAGGAAATGATTTTGAGTTACATGTTAAAATATTTGAGTATTTACCCAGATAAGCTTGTAGCGAACAGAATACATAATGGTTTTGCAGCGGGTTTCCCTTTACATTATGAAGGTCCCACAGTTTCTTTTTACGCTGAGAATTTAAAATCGGCAAGGGACAATCCAAGCATTATGTCAGAAAAAATAAAGAGATTCAGTTAGGAAGAGTTGAAGGCCCTTTTGTTCATCCGCCTTTCAGTGAATTTAGGGTGTCACCGTTAGGTTTGGTTCCTAAAAAAGAACCAGGTCAATATAGAATGATTCATCATCTTTCATACCCGTAAGGAAATTTGGTAAATGATTTCATTGATAATGATTTGTGTTCGGTGCGATATACAAAATTTGACGCTGCCATTGAGATGGTGCAACAACTGGGTAAAGGGGCCTTGTTAGCCAAAACCGATATAAAATCAGCTTTTCGCTTGTTGCCAGTCTCGAAAGTAGATTTCCAGCTATTGGGTTTTAAGTTTGGAGGCCATTATTATTTCGATAAGGCACTACCTTTCGGCTGCAGCATTTCTTGCGCAACTTTCGAAACATTTGCTAATTTCCTGCAATGGGTTGTGCGGTCAAATTGTCCAGTGGGGAGCGTTGAACATTATCTGGATGATTTTCTTTTTGGGGGTCCTCAGAATACTGATCATTGTTCAATTATTATGAGGGGTTTCCTTTCCCATTGCGTCAATTTCGGCATACCAATTGCTGAGGAAAAAACAGAGGGGCCTAAGACTGTACTGTTTTTTCTGGGCTTAGAAATTGATTCTGTTCTGATGCAAGTAAGAATTCCTGTTCTAAAAATACATGTCATGGTCACTCAAATCGAGGAAATTTTGAAACATAAACGTAGCATTACTCTCAAGGAGTTGCAGTCATTGCTTGGCTCTTTGAACTTCATGTGCAGGGCTATTGTGCCAGGACGTCCTTTTTGTCGTCGCTTGATAAATGCTACATGTGGAATCCAGCGCTCACACCATCATATTAGGCTAAATGAAGGCATGCGTCAGGACTTAAAAATGTGGTTGCGCTTTTTCAGTGACTTCAATGGGATTTCCCTATTCATCGATGCAAGATGGCAACCCTGAGCGATAAAGAGGGCAGCCATAACTACCAGTTTTAAAGTATTTGGTTTAACCCAGTCGGGGATCGAACCCGCGACCTCCCTCACCGAGGCGGACGATCTATCAATACACCATGAGACAAGGTATCGCCATAGCATTGACTCATTGATGTAAGAAAGTTAATCACGTTCAATCGAGTCTTGTGGACCCTCCGTAACGGGATCATATCAGCCGCGAGAAAACCAACAATATGGACCCTGTGTAAAGTATCGACCCGGATCAGCATAAGCATGCCGCGCAGGCTAACCCGGACAGACACTTTTCGCCTCCTGTGGATTTCCTGTTTCATGAGTCATTACTCTATACCTATATCCCTCATGAGACATAATGTGTCGACCCGGATTAGCCTGCGCGGACTGCTCAGGCTGATCTGGGTCGATACATTACGCAGAGGCCATAATGTTGGTTTTCTCGCGGGACAGCTTAATTGTAATGGTTCCGTTTTGTTTGTCAAATGTTGCATCTATGTTGCATCTATGACTAAATGACATGTAGACGGACAGATGTACAGGCTCATCCGAGTCCGTACTATACGTAAACGCATTTAGACTCCAAACCACTAGACATGGCTTATATATGAAAGCCATGATACCCGTTTTCGCCTGGCAGGGCTCATAGTTTGAGTTATTGTGTATCAAATCGCTTCTATTGTCTTCTTATTTCTCTAATTTTACATAACAGGAAAGATCATGGAGTTATTTCTCGTTCTGTCATTTCTCTTTTGTCTTTGAGCATCCTTTTTTCCATGTATGTTTATTTTTTGTCTTGGGATGGGTCAGTTGTTTACCCTTTTTTTCCGGATTAAAATTTCTAGAGAAATGTCTTTTGTTCTATCGTTCTTTTCTTTTCCTTTTCTTATTATTTTCCCGACCTTTATATACTTTTGAAATGTCTTACTGAGATGTTTTTAAATCTATTCTGATCCTGTCCTCGTCCGTCGTCGTCGTTAATTTTAAGCTTTAACCCTTTCCCACATACGACAATTATGCAGCAGACGACTTTGAAAACACATTGGCAAGAATGTGAAATATCTCCATAAATAAGAGTTAAATCATTAAATAAAGTTGAAAACAGTGTGGCAAAAGGGGAAATTGCTCATCATGAGCAATTTCTCCTTTTGCCTCAATGTTTTCAAAAGTCGTATGCTGCAAATGCGTCTGAATGTGTCTGCAAGTGGGAATGGGTTACAGGAAATCTCCTACTCAAAGCATCTGTATGTTGGAAAGGGTTAATTACCACACGGGAACTATTTAGAAGTCTAAATAAGACCGCAGGACTAAACTAATAAGATAAGATAAGATAAGAAATTGTTTATTAAAGTGACATGTGTGAAACATATTATGATTAACAGTATTATATAAAAAACAAAAATGATCACACCCGGCCCTTTGGGCCTATAAGTCACCTATATGTGTATACGTATATATACATTCTAATATGTTTTGTCTCCGTAATAATAATGGATACCACGATAGCTTGCTGTGTTGTGGAATTTGTTGTCATGTTTGTCGAGTTTTGTCCCACGCACGAAACACTTCACAAGGCAATTAGCCACAAGGGGGTTAATCCCGATAGGATTATAATAGACTCGTCTACGACTGAAACGTCACAGAAAACAGTTGTAACCTATGGCAACTATGAAGTATGTTATCAATACATAGTTGAAACAACATTATAGGAAGAGGCAAAATAACGTGTTTTGAGTTATGTCTCCTGATCTCACATTGCTATCAAAACATGCCGTTGTTACAAAAGTCTGTCGTAAGAATGATGGAATGGGTTGTCACAATTTTAAATCTTGCGTATTTCTCTACAAATTACACAAATTGCTGTTTACGTATTTCACCGTTAAATACACACAACGCTGTGCGTACAGTACACACATTCCATGAACTTTGCCTCGAACACTTATTTTGGGGATATTAAAATTTAAACATCATTTAATATCGACGATTGGATAATTTACTTGTTAAAGTTCATAACAAAGTATGCCATATTTTCTTCCGCATTTCTTCGCATCGCTTATTTTCATATCAGCCAATATTGCGTGTCCGGGTTAAAGTAGACGTATTGTGTCGGACGAAATATGTGTCAACAACTTATTTACAAGACAGTTGTTAGAACCATTCTTGTCAGCGTTTTCAATGCTGAATATTTAAGATTTATTTTTTCTAGATTTAAGCCGTCCCGCGAGAAAACCAACATTGTGGTTCATTTATATTTGTCCATAGCCAAGTTTAGGAATATCAAGATAACTATGTTCGGCCGTCAACAGTATAGTACGTGGTCATATGACGCGGGTTCGCCGGTACTCCACACAGCATGGTCATATGACGCGGGTTCGCCGGCTGGCCTGACTCTTTACTGGTGGTAAATGCTTCATAAAATCGGTAACTAGTCAACGGGTTGATGGATACCTACACAAATAAAATAAAATCAAGACAATTTACCAAGCATACTTTAAGTTGTTCACACACATCAAGACAATTTACCAAGCATACTTAAGTTGTTCACACAAATCAAGACAATTTGCCAAGCATACTTTAAGTTGTTCACACACATCAAGACAATTTACCAAGCATACTTAAGTTGTTCACACAAATCAAGACAATTTGCCAAGCATACTTTAAATTGTTCACACACATCAAGACAATTTACCAAGCATACTTAAGTTGTTCACACAAATCAAGACAATTTACCAAGCATACTTTAAGTGGTTCACACAAATCAAGACAATTTACCAAGCATACTTAAGTTGTTTACACAAATCAAGACAATTAACAAAGCATACTGAAGTTGTTTACACAAATCAAGACAATTTACATACTTAAGATGTTCACAGAAATCAAGACAATTTACCAAGCACACTTAAGTTGTTCACACAAAAGCCGCGCCAAGTGACACGTGGTCTTATTGAAAACAAGATTAATTGCGGGGGAGGGGGGAGAGGGGTTGGGGATGCAATTAATTCATTCCGTGCCGAGTTTTCTGAACTAGAATAATCCATTTTCATAATCGGGCAACTCCATTTTTCATGTAACAGGACTTTTGGACTGTGGCAAACAATTCTCATTTTAGGTGAGATAATTCGTTATGAGCTGTATTATTTAAATCTGTTTTATTTGCAGAACCCTGAATATTGCCATTGATGACGACAGAGTTAACTCTTTCAGCGCGAAAGGCAATATTGAGGTTTTTGCAAACAATACTGATTCAGGTGAGTCGCTGTCTCACCTGAAATCAGCATTGTTTGCCTTTGAGGTATCAAAAGAATCCAAACTGTTATTACATGTGAAATGGAGACGCCCGATTTTGAACATGGAAGAGTCTACTTTAAACAATTTGGCGTTGGAAGAGTTAAACCTCCTAAAGCCCGAAGCTGCTTACTTGTTGTTATTTAGAGTACGAGTCGCGTTAACCGATTTAGGGTCTTAACTCTTTCAGCGCCGAATTGTTTAAAGTAGACTCTTCCATGTTCAAAATCGGGTGTGTCCATTTCTCAATTTTTGAAAGTTTTGGACTATTTTGGTAATTAAAAGGCAAACAATGCTGATTTCAGGTGAGACAGCTCGTTACGAGCTGACTGACCTGAATCTGCATTCTTTGCAAAACACTTCAATATAGTTAATGTATATGCGCATACTGAAGACTCACACTCTCCGTATGAGAACAATAATGGGGCTACATGTACAGTTTTAACTTTTTTTCAACATATGCATCTGGGACTGAATAACATGTCGATGCATATTTTGACAGAGAGCTATAACTGTAGCCTCATTAGTTTAATGTTCCACTTACCGAGGAACCATGGAACCTGTCATCGCCAGACCTGACTTATTCGAAGTGTAAATAACACGCTTTTGAGATTTTGTTTTCTTGCACTAGTACCATCCTAGCCAATTTATAAAAGAAAATGTTGAGTTATTCTTTTTTCACGCCTAATAATCCGGACACACGCGATTGAGAACAAATCGCCTGAAATGTTTCAAAAGCAATTATATGGTGTAGTCACTTCTTGAAATGTCTTGAAATGTCTTGAAAGGCATTTTTCCAGAGTCACGAAATTACACAATCAATTTATAAACCGTTTTTCGGAGTTACTACGTTCCTAATAACACAGGCAGCAAAACTCCGCCAAAACGAATAGTTTCAAAGCGGAACAAATAGTTCAAAGCGGAGTAATTACTTTGTGCTGAAATGTCCTCGGGTAAATCATGTTCAAAAGTAAAGGCTAGATTTGAAAATAATTTGGCACAAATATTGCTTGAGTGACTCTATACCAAGATTGTTCACATTGTTCTGATCTTTTGAAAACCTTTGATCCCAGGGGGCGTGTTGGTTTTCCCTAATATGTATATACATTTCAAATATATTACGGCGATTCCTGTGAAAGTTGCCAGTACTACTGGTCCATTTATCCTGACACCAGCCAGTCAGTCGTAATGCTAACCCCGCAACCTGAGCGCCAAGGAGGGCAGCCATTACTACCAACTTATAAGTATTTGGTAAGACCCTGCTCCCGAGGCGAACGCCCTACCACTACACCATCGAGATGGTACGCGGACTTTCAAATAGACAGCGTGTCATTCATAGCTGGAACTCACATACTGTGTCATGTTTTAAATCCTTGTATTTTCGACCATCAATATGGATTGTTTGATTAGGGTTTAACGCCGTTTTCAACACTTTTTCAACCATATCACGGCGGCCAGTTCACCTAATCAGGTGTTTCCTGGCTTTCTCTCACCAGTACTCCACACAACATACTTTCTAAGCAACTGGCTGCTTTTCCACATAGACTGTTAGCGAATCGGTAAAAGACGAATGACGTATGTCACAGTGACTTTTGTCAAACGTAGGTGAACTAGTCGCCGTGATATGACTGAAAGCTTCTTTATCTTTGCCCACACGAAAAGACGCATTTTTGACGTTCGTTAACTCGAGATGCACTACATGAAAACCAACCATTAGTAATTTTCATTCCGTGTAAAGTTGGTAAAGCCAAATAAACCTGCAGATACTGTTCTTCGGAAAACAAACATTATAAACACGATAATAACACAAGGTAAGTAGCCAGCATGTAGCCAGCATGTTGTTGTAGAATTAAGTGTGAATTAAGTGTGAATTAAGTATGAAAATCAGCAGGATGTAACATAATTGATGGTCATTAAAGGTAGAAAAAGACAATTTACGTAGTTTTCTATGAAATTATTTATAAATACGAGGACCATTATGGTCCTTTTGCATTTACCTGTGTGTGACAAAACTTACATAGTTGTCCATGTACATATAAGGAAATTAAGCCCCCTGATAACTTTCAAATCAGCATAATTGCTCAAATTGACATTTTTCTTCTTTTAATTTTGTTTAAGATACAATTATGATACGTGACCCTCTAATTTATGTTACACTCAACCTGAAGGTGTTAATCATCTAGCAAGATCCGTGTAATAAGCGGTTGTTATTGTCTGCCCCTAAACAATGAACATGTTTCTGATAACTTAAGCACAGAGGCTTTTTGCAGCAAAATTTTGGAGTGAAATTGGATATTAGCCACATGAATTACTCTCAGGTAATCCAACCAAACACTCTGACCAAATTTCATGACGATTGGGTATTATATGTGACTCCTGACCGTTAACAAAGTTTTCATTTGATTTGTTCCAGTGACCTCTTGTGTATACACGCATCCTCCTGTCTGACATTGAATTACGAATACAAACACAACCATCCAAACAGTACTTTCAGTGCTTTGATATAAGAGTTGTAATGAGCACTTCGTTTTGTATAAAGTATTGATATATCGGCCAATGGAAGCCTAACCTATATAGTAGTTTTGTTTTCACAGAATACCAATTTTAGCCTGCAAAGTGTCACCAGAGTATTCCCTGTTTTAACGATTCAGTGATTGTTGCTTGTGGCTCTTTCTGTCATTCTGGAGGGTACTGGGGCACGGTTATGACGACAGGAAGACTGCGACATTTGGTAATCTGATCCGAACCATCACCTACGAACGATGTTTGGTAATCTGATTCGAACCGTCACCTACGAAAGATGTTTGGTAAACTGATCCGAACCGTCACCTACGAAAGATGTTTGGTAAACTGATCCGAACCGTCACCTACGAACGATGTTTGATAAACTGATCCGATTCGTCACCTACGAAAGATGTTTGGTAAACTGATACGAACCGTCACCTACGAAAGATGTTTGGTAAACTGATACGAACCGTCACCTACGAAAGATGTTTGGTAAACTGATTCGATTCGTCACCTACGAAAGATGTTTGGTAAACTGATCCGATTCGTCACCTACGAACGATGTTTGGTAAACTGATTCGATTCGTCACCTACGAACGATGTTTGGTAAACTGATCCCAACCGTCACCTACGAAAGATGTTTGGTAAACTGATTTGATCCGCACCTACGAAAGATGTTTGGTAAACTGATCCGAACCGTCACCTACGAATGATGTTTGGTAAACTGATCCGATCCGTCACCTACGAAAGATGTTTGGTAAACTGATCCGAACCGTCACCTACGAAAGATGTTTGGTAAACTGATCCGATTCGTCACCTACGAACGATGTTTGGTAAACTGATCCGATTCGTCACCTACGAACGATGTTTGGTAAACTGATCCGATTCGTCACCTACGAACGATGTTTGGTAAACTGATCCGATTCGTCACCTACGAACGATGTTTGGTAAACTGATCCGATTCGTCACCTACGAAAGATGTTTGGTAAACTGATCCGAACCGTCACCTACGAAAGATGTTTGGTAAACTGATCCGATCCGTCACCTACGAAAGATGTTTGGTAAACTGATTTGATTCGTCACCTACGAAAGATGTTTGGTAATCTGATCCGAACCGTCACCTACGAAAGATGTTTGGTAAACTGATCCGAACCGTCACCTACGAAAGATGTTTCGTAAACTGATCCGAACCGTCACCTTCGAAAGGTGTTTGGTAAACTGATCCGAACCGTCACCTACGAAAGATGTTTGGTAAACTGATCCGAACCGTCACCTACGAAAGATGTTTGGTAAACTGATCCGAACCGTAACCTACGAAAGATGTTTGGTAAATTGATCCAAACCGTAACCTACGAAAGATGTTTGGTAAACTGATCCGAACCGTCACCTACGAAAGATGTTTGGTAAACTGATTCGAACCGTCACCTACGAAAGATGTTTGGTAAACTGATCCGAACCGTAACCTACGAAATATGTTTGGTAAACTGATCCGAACCGTCACCTACGAAAGATGTTTGGTAAACTGATCCGAACCGTCACCTACGAACGATGTTTGGTAAACTGATCCGATCCGTCACTTACGAACGATGTTTGGTATACTGATTGAACCGTCACCTACGAAAGATGTTCGGTAAACTGATCCGATTCGTCACCTATGAAAGATGTTTGAAGCTAGTCCGTGCGAACAGATGCAAGTTGACTTTTGTGTAAAGTCAGATCAGTTTTTGCAATCGCACAGTCTGATCAAGACCTTCATTTTTCAAACAATACGAGCATAAGCTAATAAGAAGCTTCTATCAACTTGTGTCGAATCTGATAAGACGCTGCAGAATTATTGTAAGTGGGAAAGGGTTTACTAATAACCATTTGAGCCATCCCGCGAGAAAACCAACACTGTGGACTCAGCGTAAAGTATTGGCCCGGATCAGCCTAAGCATGCCGCGCAGGCTAACCCGGACAGACACTTTTCGCCTCCTGTAGATTTTCTGTTTCAGGAATCATTACTCTATACATCTATCCCCCTAAGACGGAATGTGTCGGCCCGGATTAGCCTGCACGGACTGCGCAGGCCGATCTGGGTCGATACATAATGCAGTACATAATGTTGTTTTTCTCATGGAACGGCTCATATTAGGTATGCATGGCATATATGTGGGCACTGATGGCTCTGGTGAGACTTGCGGATATATTAAAGCACCAAATCGTGACTCATATTACATCCAAACTGGGCTGGGGGGGGGGGGGGGGGGGGGGCGTGCCTCGTCTCGAACAAACATCTGTCAGATGTAGACTACATCAAAGAGGATAACAACACACTGTATCAGTAGGAATCCGATGAAACAATTATTTGTAACATAAATATGTTGCTAATTGACAAGAAAAACAACAACACAAACGAAACAAAATGATAGTTTTCCAACTGAAATCGTAAGAAATTATTTTTTATTTTTATTGAGATTGTGTCTGACAAGCTGCAAGGGCGCGTTATTCTGGCACCAAACTTGATGCATCGATTATCACATTGGAACCCAGGTAACCTGAAACAATGCCAACATAACGCTTGTCTCGGTACAATAAACCATTAGCCGACAATACCAACCTGATTCTGACCCAAGTGCAGGGATAGGTAACGTTATAACAGAAATTAATGGGTTTATTTGTAATCAACGAATTTCAATGAATTTTGGAAAAAGATATGGAAACTCTCTACAAATAAAAGATATTGTGGCTATATCATCTTTTGTCACAATGTTTTCAAAAAACGTCTATTGCAAGGCGTCAGGAAGTGTCTGTATGTGTGACCGGGACCACGAGTAACTGGGCGGAAACCAACCTTAACGTAATTATTCCACGTGCTAATGATCCAAATGGATACAG
>JASEVX010000772.1:0-49555 GCA_031761405.1 Serripes groenlandicus
CACATAATAGAATTATTCAAGACTGTAAAGGAAAAGTAGCTGGCATCGTTTACGTTGTTTGTTAAGTTCTAATATCCAAGTGGTTTATTTTCTGTGTGCACACTCATCTCTATTCTAACAATAATGTAAAGGGTGTATTTGGTACTTAGTCTAAGAGGGAGGGTGGCTGGGGTCGATTATCCTTGCTGCTTGGTTCATTCTTGTTGGTGGAAAGTAAAAAAAAGTTGGTACTATACCGTTTTCCGTTCCCCGCGTGTCTTGTGTCGTCGCCTGTGTGCAAGCGGGTGTCTGATCTGTCTTCTCGGTGTTTTAAATCTGGAACCAAACCCGAAAGATAGTTTAGCAGGTGGGAGGCAAGCACATAATAGAATTATTCAAGACTGTAAAGGAAAAGTAGCTGGCATCGTTTACGTTGTTTGTTAAGTTCTAATATCCAAGTGGTTTATTTTCTGTGTGCACACTCATCTCTATTCTAACAATAATGTAAAGGGTGTATTTGGTACTTAGTCTAAGAGGGAGGGTGGCTGGGGTCGATTATCCTTGCTGCTTGGTTCATTCTTGTTGGTGGAAAGTAAAAAAAGTTGGTACTATACCGTTTTCCGTTCCCCGCGTGTCTTGTGTCGTCGCCTGTGTGCAAGCGGGTGTCTGATCTGTCTTCTCGGTGTTTAAATCTGGAACCAAACCCGAAAGATAGTTAGCAGGTGGGAGGCAAGCACATAATAGAATTATTCAAGACTGTAAAGGAAAAGTAGCTGGCATCGTTTACGTTGTTTGTTAAGTTCTAATATCCAAGTGGTTTATTTTCTGTGTGCACACTCATCTCTATTCTAACAATAATGTAAAGGGTGTATTTGGTACTTAGTCTAAGAGGGAGGGTGGCTGGGTCGATTATCCTTGCTGCTTGGTTCATTCTTGTTGGTGGAAAGTAAAAAAAGTTGGTACTATACCGTTTTCCGTTCCCCGCGTGTCTTGTGTCGTCGCCTGTGTGCAAGCGGGTGTCTGATCTGTCTTCTCGGTGTTTTAAATCTGGAACCAAACCCGAAAGATAGTTTAGCAGGTGGGAGGCAAGCACATAATAGAATTATTCAAGACTGTAAAGGAAAAGTAGCTGGCATCGTTTACGTTGTTTGTTAAGTTCTAATATCCAAGTGGTTTATTTTCTGTGTGCACACTCATCTCTATTCTAACAATAATGTAAAGGGTGTATTTGGTACTTAGTCTAAGAGGGAGGGTGGCTGGGGTCGATTATCCTTGCTGCTTGGTTCATTCTTGTTGGTGGAAAGTAAAAAAAAGTTGGTACTATACCGTTTTCCGTTCCCCGCGTGTCTTGTGTCGTCGCCTGTGTGCAAGCGGGTGTCTGATCTGTCTTCTCGGTGTTTTAAATCTGGAACCAAACCGAAAGATAGTTTAGCAGGTGGGAGGCAAGCACATAATAGAATTATTCAAGACTGTAAAGGAAAAGTAGCTGGCATCGTTTACGTTGTTTGTTAAGTTCTAATATCCAAGTGGTTTATTTTCTGTGTGCACACTCATCTCTATTCTAACAATAATGTAAAGGGTGTATTTGGTACTTAGTCTAAGAGGGAGGGTGGCTGGGGTCGATTATCCTTGCTGCTTGGTTCATTCTTGTTGGTGAAAGTAAAAAAAGTTGGTACTATACCGTTTTCCGTTCCCGCGTGTCTTGTGTCGTCGCCTGTGTGCAAGCGGGTGTCTGATCTGTCTTCTCGGTGTTTTAAATCTGGAACCAAACCCGAAAGATAGTTTAGCAGGTGGGAGGCAAGCACATAATAGAATTATTCAAGACTGTAAAGGAAAAGTAGCTGCATCGTTTACGTTGTTTGTTAAGTTCTAATATCCAAGTGGTTTATTTTCTGTGTGCACACTCATCTCTATTCTAACAATAATGTAAAGGGTGTATTTGGTACTTAGTCTAAGAGGGAGGGTGGCTGGGGTCGATTATCCTTGCTGCTTGGTTCATTCTTGTTGGTGGAAAGTAAAAAAAGTTGGTACTATACCGTTTTCCGTTCCCCGCGTGTCTTGTGTCGTCGCCTGTGTGCAAGCGGGTGTCTGATCTGTCTTCTCGGTGTTTTAAATCTGGAACCAAACCCGAAAGATAGTTTAGCAGGTGGGAGGCAAGCACATAATAGAATTATTCAAGACTGTAAAGGAAAAGTAGCTGGCATCGTTTACGTTGTTTGTTAAGTTCTAATATCCAAGTGGTTTATTTTCTGTGTGCACACTCATCTCTATTCTAACAATAATGTAAAGGGTGTATTTGTACTTAGTCTAAGAGGGAGGGTGGCTGGGGTCGATTATCCTTGCTGCTTGGTTCATTCTTGTTGGTGGAAAGTAAAAAAAAGTTGGTACTATACCGTTTTCCGTTCCCCGCGTGTCTTGTGTCGTCGCCTGTGTGCAAGCGGGTGTCTGATCTGTCTTCTCGGTGTTTTAAATCTGGAACCAAACCCGAAAGATAGTTTAGCAGGTGGGAGGCAAGCACATAATAGAATTATTCAAGACTGTAAAGGAAAAGTAGCTGGCATCGTTTACGTTGTTTGTTAAGTTCTAATATCCAAGTGGTTTATTTTCTGTGTGCACACTCATCTCTATTCTAACAATAATGTAAAGGGTGTATTTGGTACTTAGTCTAAGAGGGAGGGTGGCTGGGGTCGATTATCCTTGCTGCTTGTTCATTCTTGTTGGTGGAAAGTAAAAAAAAGTTGGTACTATACCGTTTTCCGTTCCCCGCGTGTCTTGTGTCGTCGCCTGTGTGCAAGCGGGTGTCTGATCTGTCTTCTCGGTGTTTTAAATCTGGAACCAAACCCGAAAGATAGTTTAGCAGGTGGGAGGCAAGCACATAATAGAATTATCAAGACTGTAAAGGAAAAGTAGCTGGCATCGTTTACGTTGTTTGTTAAGTTCTAATATCCAAGTGGTTTATTTCTGTGTGCACACTCATCTCTATTCTAACAATAATGTAAAGGGTGTATTTGGTACTTAGTCTAAGAGGGAGGGTGGCTGGGGTCGATTATCCTTGCTGCTTGGTTCATTCTTGTTGGTGGAAAGTAAAAAAAAGTTGGTACTATACCGTTTTCCGTTCCCGCGTGTCTTGTGTCGTCGCCTGTGTGCAAGCGGGTGTCTGATCTGTCTTCTCGGTGTTTTAAATCTGGAACCAAACCCGAAAGATAGTTTAGCAGGTGGGAGGCAAGCACATAATAGAATTATTCAAGACTGTAAAGGAAAAGTAGCTGGCATCGTTTACGTTGTTTGTTAAGTTCTAATATCCAAGTGGTTTATTTTCTGTGTGCACACTCATCTCTATTCTAACAATAATGTAAAGGGTGTATTTGGTACTTAGTCTAAGAGGGAGGGTGGCTGGGTCGATTATCCTTGCTGCTTGGTTCATTCTTGTTGGTGGAAAGTAAAAAAAAGTTGGTACTATACCGTTTTCCGTTCCCGCGTGTCTTGTGTCGTCGCCTGTGTGCAAGCGGGTGTCTGATCTGTCTTCTCGGTGTTTTAAAATCTGGAACCAAACCCGAAAGATAGTTTAGCAGGTGGGAGGCAAGCACATAATAGAATTATTCAAGACTGTAAAGGAAAAGTAGCTGGCATCGTTTACGTTGTTTGTTAAGTTCTAATATCCAAGTGGTTTATTTTCTGTGTGCACACTCATCTCTATTCTAACAATAATGTAAAGGGTGTATTTGGTACTTAGTCTAAGAGGGAGGGTGGCTGGGGTCGATTATCCTTGCTGCTTGGTTCATTCTTGTTGGTGGAAAGTAAAAAAAAGTTGGTACTATACGTTTTCGTTCCCGCGTGTCTTGTGTCGTCGCCTGTGTGCAAGCGGGTGTCTGATCTGTCTTCTCGGTGTTTTAAATCTGGAACCAAACCCGAAAGATAGTTTAGCAGGTGGGAGGCAAGCACATAATAGAATTATTCAAGACTGTAAAGGAAAAGTAGCTGGCATCGTTTACGTTGTTTGTTAAGTTCTAATATCCAAGTGGTTTATTTTCTGTGTGCACACTCATCTCTATTCTAACAATAATGTAAAGGGTGTATTTGGTACTTAGTCTAAGAGGGAGGGTGGCTGGGGTCGATTATCCTTGCTGCTTGGTTCATTCTTGTTGGTGGAAAGTAAAAAAAAGTTGGTACTATACCGTTTTCCGTTCCCCGCGTGTCTTGTGTCGTCGCCTGTGTGCAAGCGGGTGTCTGATCTGTCTTCTCGGTGTTTTAAATCTGGAACCAAACCCGAAAGATAGTTTAGCAGGTGGGAGGCAAGCACATAATAGAATTATTCAAGACTGTAAAGGAAAAGTAGCTGGCATCGTTTACGTTGTTTGTTAAGTTCTAATATCCAAGTGGTTTATTTTCTGTGTGCACACTCATCTCTATTCTAACAATAATGTAAAGGGTGTATTTGGTACTTAGTCTAAGAGGGAGGGTGGCTGGGGTCGATTATCCTTGCTGCTTGGTTCATTCTTGTTGGTGGAAAGTAAAAAAAGTTGGTACTATACCGTTTTCCGTTCCCGCGTGTCTTGTGTCGTCGCCTGTGTGCAAGCGGGTGTCTGATCTGTCTTCTCGGTGTTTTAAATCTGGAACCAAACCCGAAAGATAGTTTAGCAGGTGGGAGGCAAGCACATAATAGAATTATTCAAGACTGTAAAGGAAAAGTAGCTGGCATCGTTTACGTTGTTTGTTAAGTTCTAATATCCAAGTGGTTTATTTTCTGTGTGCACACTCATCTCTATTCTAACAATAATGTAAAGGGTGTATTTGGTACTTAGTCTAAGAGGGAGGGTGGCTGGGGTCGATTATCCTTGCTGCTTGGTTCATTCTTGTTGGTGGAAAGTAAAAAAAAGTTGGTACTATACCGTTTTCCGTTCCCCGCGTGTCTTGTGTCGTCGCCTGTGTGCAAGCGGGTGTCTGATCTGTCTTCTCGGTGTTTTAAATCTGGAACCAAACCCGAAAGATAGTTTAGCAGGTGGGAGGCAAGCACATAATAGAATTATTCAAGACTGTAAAGGAAAAGTAGCTGGCATCGTTTACGTTGTTTGTTAAGTTCTAATATCCAAGTGGTTTATTTTCTGTGTGCACACTCATCTCTATTCTAACAATAATGTAAAGGGTGTATTTGGTACTTAGTCTAAGAGGGAGGGTGGCTGGGGTCGATTATCCTTGCTGCTTGGTTCATTCTTGTTGGTGGAAAGTAAAAAAAAGTTGGTACTATACCGTTTTCCGTTCCCCGCGTGTCTTGTGTCGTCGCCTGTGTGCAAGCGGGTGTCTGATCTGTCTTCTCGGTGTTTTAAATCTGGAACCAAACCCGAAAGATAGTTTAGCAGGTGGGAGGCAAGCACATAATAGAATTATTCAAGACTGTAAAGGAAAAGTAGCTGGCATCGTTTACGTTGTTTGTTAAGTTCTAATATCCAAGTGGTTTATTTTCTGTGTGCACACTCATCTCTATTCTAACAATAATGTAAAGGGTGTATTTGGTACTTAGTCTAAGAGGGAGGGTGGCTGGGGTCGATTATCCTTGCTGCTTGGTTCATTCTTGTTGGTGGAAAGTAAAAAAAGTTGGTACTATACCGTTTTCCGTTCCCCGCGTGTCTTGTGTCGTCGCCTGTGTGCAAGCGGGTGTCTGATCTGTCTTCTCGGTGTTTTAAATCTGGAACCAAACCCGAAAGATAGTTTAGCAGGTGGGAGGCAAGCACATAATAGAATTATTCAAGACTGTAAAGGAAAAGTAGCTGGCATCGTTTACGTTGTTTGTTAAGTTCTAATATCCAAGTGGTTTATTTTCTGTGTGCACACTCATCTCTATTCTAACAATAATGTAAAGGGTGTATTTGGTACTTAGTCTAAGAGGGAGGGTGGCTGGGGTCGATTATCCTTGCTGCTTGGTTCATTCTTGTTGGTGGAAAGTAAAAAAAAGTTGGTACTATACCGTTTTCCGTTCCCCGCGTGTCTTGTGTCGTCGCCTGTGTGCAAGCGGGTGTCTGATCTGTCTTCTCGGTGTTTTAAATCTGGAACCAAACCCGAAAGATAGTTTAGCAGGTGGGAGGCAAGCACATAATAGAATTATTCAAGACTGTAAAGGAAAAGTAGCTGGCATCGTTTACGTTGTTTGTTAAGTTCTAATATCCAAGTGGTTTATTTTCTGTGTGCACACTCATCTCTATTCTAACAATAATGTAAAGGGTGTATTTGGTACTTAGTCTAAGAGGGAGGGTGGCTGGGGTCGATTATCCTTGCTGCTTGGTTCATTCTTGTTGGTGGAAAGTAAAAAAAAGTTGGTACTATACCGTTTTCCGTTCCCCGCGTGTCTTGTGTCGTCGCCTGTGTGCAAGCGGGTGTCTGATCTGTCTTCTCGGTGTTTTAAATCTGGAACCAAACCCGAAAGATAGTTTAGCAGGTGGGAGGCAAGCACATAATAGAATTATTCAAGACTGTAAAGGAAAAGTAGCTGGCATCGTTTACGTTGTTTGTTAAGTTCTAATATCCAAGTGGTTTATTTTCTGTGTGCACACTCATCTCTATTCTAACAATAATGTAAAGGGTGTATTTGGTACTTAGTCTAAGAGGGAGGGTGGCTGGGGTCGATTATCCTTGCTGCTTGGTTCATTCTTGTTGGTGGAAAGTAAAAAAAAGTTGGTACTATACCGTTTTCCGTTCCCCGCGTGTCTTGTGTCGTCGCCTGTGTGCAAGCGGGTGTCTGATCTGTCTTCTCGGTGTTTAAATCTGGAACCAAACCCGAAAGATAGTTTAGCAGGTGGGAGGCAAGCACATAATAGAATTATTCAAGACTGTAAAGGAAAAGTAGCTGGCATCGTTTACGTTGTTTGTTAAGTTCTAATATCCAAGTGGTTTATTTTCTGTGTGCACACTCATCTCTATTCTAACAATAATGTAAAGGGTGTATTTGGTACTTAGTCTAAGAGGGAGGGTGGCTGGGGTCGATTATCCTTGCTGCTTGGTTCATTCTTGTTGGTGGAAAGTAAAAAAAAGTTGGTACTATACCGTTTTCCGTTCCCCGCGTGTCTTGTGTCGTCGCCTGTGTGCAAGCGGGTGTCTGATCTGTCTTCTCGGTGTTTTAAATCTGGAACCAAACCCGAAAGATAGTTTAGCAGGTGGGAGGCAAGCACATAATAGAATTATTCAAGACTGTAAAGGAAAAGTAGCTGGCATCGTTTACGTTGTTTGTTAAGTTCTAATATCCAAGTGGTTTATTTTCTGTGTGCACACTCATCTCTATTCTAACAATAATGTAAAGGGTGTATTTGGTACTTAGTCTAAGAGGGAGGGTGGCTGGGGTCGATTATCCTTGCTGCTTGGTTCATTCTTGTTGGTGGAAAGTAAAAAAAAGTTGGTACTATACCGTTTTCCGTTCCCCGCGTGTCTTGTGTCGTCGCCTGTGTGCAAGCGGGTGTCTGATCTGTCTTCTCGGTGTTTTAAATCTGGAACCAAACCCGAAAGATAGTTTAGCAGGTGGGAGGCAAGCACATAATAGAATTATTCAAGACTGTAAAGGAAAAGTAGCTGGCATCGTTTACGTTGTTTGTTAAGTTCTAATATCCAAGTGGTTTATTTTCTGTGTGCACACTCATCTCTATTCTAACAATAATGTAAAGGGTGTATTTGGTACTTAGTCTAAGAGGGAGGGTGGCTGGGGTCGATTATCCTTGCTGCTTGGTTCATTCTTGTTGGTGGAAAGTAAAAAAAAGTTGGTACTATACCGTTTTCCGTTCCCCGCGTGTCTTGTGTCGTCGCCTGTGTGCAAGCGGGTGTCTGATCTGTCTTCTCGGTGTTTTAAATCTGGAACCAAACCCGAAAGATAGTTTAGCAGGTGGGAGGCAAGCACATAATAGAATTATTCAAGACTGTAAAGGAAAAGTAGCTGGCATCGTTTACGTTGTTTGTTAAGTTCTAATATCCAAGTGGTTTATTTTCTGTGTGCACACTCATCTCTATTCTAACAATAATGTAAAGGGTGTATTTGGTACTTAGTCTAAGAGGGAGGGTGGCTGGGGTCGATTATCCTTGCTGCTTGGTTCATTCTTGTTGGTGGAAAGTAAAAAAAAGTTGGTACTATACCGTTTTCCGTTCCCCGCGTGTCTTGTGTCGTCGCCTGTGTGCAAGCGGGTGTCTGATCTGTCTTCTCGGTGTTTTAAATCTGGAACCAAACCCGAAAGATAGTTTAGCAGGTGGGAGGCAAGCACATAATAGAATTATTCAAGACTGTAAAGGAAAAGTAGCTGGCATCGTTTACGTTGTTTGTTAAGTTCTAATATCCAAGTGGTTTATTTTCTGTGTGCACACTCATCTCTATTCTAACAATAATGTAAAGGGTGTATTTGGTACTTAGTCTAAGAGGGAGGGTGGCTGGGGTCGATTATCCTTGCTGCTTGGTTCATTCTTGTTGGTGGAAAGTAAAAAAAGTTGGTACTATACCGTTTTCCGTTCCCCGCGTGTCTTGTGTCGTCGCCTGTGTGCAAGCGGGTGTCTGATCTGTCTTCTCGGTGTTTTAAATCTGGAACCAAACCCGAAAGATAGTTTAGCAGGTGGGAGGCAAGCACATAATAGAATTATTCAAGACTGTAAAGGAAAAGTAGCTGGCATCGTTTACGTTGTTTGTTAAGTTCTAATATCCAAGTGGTTTATTTTCTGTGTGCACACTCATCTCTATTCTAACAATAATGTAAAGGGTGTATTTGGTACTTAGTCTAAGAGGGAGGGTGGCTGGGGTCGATTATCCTTGCTGCTTGGTTCATTCTTGTTGGTGGAAAGTAAAAAAAAGTTGGTACTATACCGTTTTCCGTTCCCCGCGTGTCTTGTGTCGTCGCCTGTGTGCAAGCGGGTGTCTGATCTGTCTTCTCGGTGTTTTAAATCTGGAACCAAACCCGAAAGATAGTTTAGCAGGTGGGAGGCAAGCACATAATAGAATTATTCAAGACTGTAAAGGAAAAGTAGCTGGCATCGTTTACGTTGTTTGTTAAGTTCTAATATCCAAGTGGTTTATTTTCTGTGTGCACACTCATCTCTATTCTAACAATAATGTAAAGGGTGTATTTGGTACTTAGTCTAAGAGGGAGGGTGGCTGGGGTCGATTATCCTTGCTGCTTGGTTCATTCTTGTTGGTGGAAAGTAAAAAAAAGTTGGTACTATACCGTTTTCCGTTCCCCGCGTGTCTTGTGTCGTCGCCTGTGTGCAAGCGGGTGTCTGATCTGTCTTCTCGGTGTTTTAAATCTGGAACCAAACCCGAAAGATAGTTTAGCAGGTGGGAGGCAAGCACATAATAGAATTATTCAAGACTGTAAAGGAAAAGTAGCTGGCATCGTTTACGTTGTTTGTTAAGTTCTAATATCCAAGTGGTTTATTTTCTGTGTGCACACTCATCTCTATTCTAACAATAATGTAAAGGGTGTATTTGGTACTTAGTCTAAGAGGGAGGGTGGCTGGGGTCGATTATCCTTGCTGCTTGGTTCATTCTTGTTGGTGGAAAGTAAAAAAAAGTTGGTACTATACCGTTTTCCGTTCCCCGCGTGTCTTGTGTCGTCGCCTGTGTGCAAGCGGGTGTCTGATCTGTCTTCTCGGTGTTTTAAATCTGGAACCAAACCCGAAAGATAGTTTAGCAGGTGGGAGGCAAGCACATAATAGAATTATTCAAGACTGTAAAGGAAAAGTAGCTGGCATCGTTTACGTTGTTTGTTAAGTTCTAATATCCAAGTGGTTTATTTTCTGTGTGCACACTCATCTCTATTCTAACAATAATGTAAAGGGTGTATTTGGTACTTAGTCTAAGAGGGAGGGTGGCTGGGGTCGATTATCCTTGCTGCTTGGTTCATTCTTGTTGGTGGAAAGTAAAAAAAAGTTGGTACTATACCGTTTTCCGTTCCCCGCGTGTCTTGTGTCGTCGCCTGTGTGCAAGCGGGTGTCTGATCTGTCTTCTCGGTGTTTTAAATCTGGAACCAAACCCGAAAGATAGTTTAGCAGGTGGGAGGCAAGCACATAATAGAATTATTCAAGACTGTAAAGGAAAAGTAGCTGGCATCGTTTACGTTGTTTGTTAAGTTCTAATATCCAAGTGGTTTATTTTCTGTGTGCACACTCATCTCTATTCTAACAATAATGTAAAGGGTGTATTTGGTACTTAGTCTAAGAGGGAGGGTGGCTGGGGTCGATTATCCTTGCTGCTTGGTTCATTCTTGTTGGTGGAAAGTAAAAAAAAGTTGGTACTATACCGTTTTCCGTTCCCCGCGTGTCTTGTGTCGTCGCCTGTGTGCAAGCGGGTGTCTGATCTGTCTTCTCGGTGTTTTAAATCTGGAACCAAACCCGAAAGATAGTTTAGCAGGTGGGAGGCAAGCACATAATAGAATTATTCAAGACTGTAAAGGAAAAGTAGCTGGCATCGTTTACGTTGTTTGTTAAGTTCTAATATCCAAGTGGTTTATTTTCTGTGTGCACACTCATCTCTATTCTAACAATAATGTAAAGGGTGTATTTGGTACTTAGTCTAAGAGGGAGGGTGGCTGGGGTCGATTATCCTTGCTGCTTGGTTCATTCTTGTTGGTGGAAAGTAAAAAAAAGTTGGTACTATACCGTTTTCCGTTCCCCGCGTGTCTTGTGTCGTCGCCTGTGTGCAAGCGGGTGTCTGATCTGTCTTCTCGGTGTTTTAAATCTGGAACCAAACCCGAAAGATAGTTTAGCAGGTGGGAGGCAAGCACATAATAGAATTATTCAAGACTGTAAAGGAAAAGTAGCTGGCATCGTTTACGTTGTTTGTTAAGTTCTAATATCCAAGTGGTTTATTTTCTGTGTGCACACTCATCTCTATTCTAACAATAATGTAAAGGGTGTATTTGGTACTTAGTCTAAGAGGGAGGGTGGCTGGGGTCGATTATCCTTGCTGCTTGGTTCATTCTTGTTGGTGGAAAGTAAAAAAAAGTTGGTACTATACCGTTTTCCGTTCCCCGCGTGTCTTGTGTCGTCGCCTGTGTGCAAGCGGGTGTCTGATCTGTCTTCTCGGTGTTTTAAATCTGGAACCAAACCCGAAAGATAGTTTAGCAGGTGGGAGGCAAGCACATAATAGAATTATTCAAGACTGTAAAGGAAAAGTAGCTGGCATCGTTTACGTTGTTTGTTAAGTTCTAATATCCAAGTGGTTTATTTTCTGTGTGCACACTCATCTCTATTCTAACAATAATGTAAAGGGTGTATTTGGTACTTAGTCTAAGAGGGAGGGTGGCTGGGGTCGATTATCCTTGCTGCTTGGTTCATTCTTGTTGGTGGAAAGTAAAAAAAAGTTGGTACTATACCGTTTTCCGTTCCCCGCGTGTCTTGTGTCGTCGCCTGTGTGCAAGCGGGTGTCTGATCTGTCTTCTCGGTGTTTTAAATCTGGAACCAAACCCGAAAGATAGTTTAGCAGGTGGGAGGCAAGCACATAATAGAATTATTCAAGACTGTAAAGGAAAAGTAGCTGGCATCGTTTACGTTGTTTGTTAAGTTCTAATATCCAAGTGGTTTATTTTCTGTGTGCACACTCATCTCTATTCTAACAATAATGTAAAGGGTGTATTTGGTACTTAGTCTAAGAGGGAGGGTGGCTGGGGTCGATTATCCTTGCTGCTTGGTTCATTCTTGTTGGTGGAAAGTAAAAAAAAGTTGGTACTATACCGTTTTCCGTTCCCCGCGTGTCTTGTGTCGTCGCCTGTGTGCAAGCGGGTGTCTGATCTGTCTTCTCGGTGTTTTAAATCTGGAACCAAACCCGAAAGATAGTTTAGCAGGTGGGAGGCAAGCACATAATAGAATTATTCAAGACTGTAAAGGAAAAGTAGCTGGCATCGTTTACGTTGTTTGTTAAGTTCTAATATCCAAGTGGTTTATTTTCTGTGTGCACACTCATCTCTATTCTAACAATAATGTAAAGGGTGTATTTGGTACTTAGTCTAAGAGGGAGGGTGGCTGGGGTCGATTATCCTTGCTGCTTGGTTCATTCTTGTTGGTGGAAAGTAAAAAAAAGTTGGTACTATACCGTTTTCCGTTCCCCGCGTGTCTTGTGTCGTCGCCTGTGTGCAAGCGGGTGTCTGATCTGTCTTCTCGGTGTTTTAAATCTGGAACCAAACCCGAAAGATAGTTTAGCAGGTGGGAGGCAAGCACATAATAGAATTATTCAAGACTGTAAAGGAAAAGTAGCTGGCATCGTTTACGTTGTTTGTTAAGTTCTAATATCCAAGTGGTTTATTTTCTGTGTGCACACTCATCTCTATTCTAACAATAATGTAAAGGGTGTATTTGGTACTTAGTCTAAGAGGGAGGGTGGCTGGGGTCGATTATCCTTGCTGCTTGGTTCATTCTTGTTGGTGGAAAGTAAAAAAAAGTTGGTACTATACCGTTTTCCGTTCCCCGCGTGTCTTGTGTCGTCGCCTGTGTGCAAGCGGGTGTCTGATCTGTCTTCTCGGTGTTTTAAATCTGGAACCAAACCCGAAAGATAGTTTAGCAGGTGGGAGGCAAGCACATAATAGAATTATTCAAGACTGTAAAGGAAAAGTAGCTGGCATCGTTTACGTTGTTTGTTAAGTTCTAATATCCAAGTGGTTTATTTTCTGTGTGCACACTCATCTCTATTCTAACAATAATGTAAAGGGTGTATTTGGTACTTAGTCTAAGAGGGAGGGTGGCTGGGGTCGATTATCCTTGCTGCTTGGTTCATTCTTGTTGGTGGAAAGTAAAAAAAAGTTGGTACTATACCGTTTTCCGTTCCCCGCGTGTCTTGTGTCGTCGCCTGTGTGCAAGCGGGTGTCTGATCTGTCTTCTCGGTGTTTTAAATCTGGAACCAAACCCGAAAGATAGTTTAGCAGGTGGGAGGCAAGCACATAATAGAATTATTCAAGACTGTAAAGGAAAAGTAGCTGGCATCGTTTACGTTGTTTGTTAAGTTCTAATATCCAAGTGGTTTATTTTCTGTGTGCACACTCATCTCTATTCTAACAATAATGTAAAGGGTGTATTTGGTACTTAGTCTAAGAGGGAGGGTGGCTGGGGTCGATTATCCTTGCTGCTTGGTTCATTCTTGTTGGTGGAAAGTAAAAAAAAGTTGGTACTATACCGTTTTCCGTTCCCCGCGTGTCTTGTGTCGTCGCCTGTGTGCAAGCGGGTGTCTGATCTGTCTTCTCGGTGTTTTAAATCTGGAACCAAACCCGAAAGATAGTTTAGCAGGTGGGAGGCAAGCACATAATAGAATTATTCAAGACTGTAAAGGAAAAGTAGCTGGCATCGTTTACGTTGTTTGTTAAGTTCTAATATCCAAGTGGTTTATTTTCTGTGTGCACACTCATCTCTATTCTAACAATAATGTAAAGGGTGTATTTGGTACTTAGTCTAAGAGGGAGGGTGGCTGGGGTCGATTATCCTTGCTGCTTGGTTCATTCTTGTTGGTGGAAAGTAAAAAAAAGTTGGTACTATACCGTTTTCCGTTCCCCGCGTGTCTTGTGTCGTCGCCTGTGTGCAAGCGGGTGTCTGATCTGTCTTCTCGGTGTTTTAAATCTGGAACCAAACCCGAAAGATAGTTTAGCAGGTGGGAGGCAAGCACATAATAGAATTATTCAAGACTGTAAAGGAAAAGTAGCTGGCATCGTTTACGTTGTTTGTTAAGTTCTAATATCCAAGTGGTTTATTTTCTGTGTGCACACTCATCTCTATTCTAACAATAATGTAAAGGGTGTATTTGGTACTTAGTCTAAGAGGGAGGGTGGCTGGGGTCGATTATCCTTGCTGCTTGGTTCATTCTTGTTGGTGGAAAGTAAAAAAAAGTTGGTACTATACCGTTTTCCGTTCCCCGCGTGTCTTGTGTCGTCGCCTGTGTGCAAGCGGGTGTCTGATCTGTCTTCTCGGTGTTTTAAATCTGGAACCAAACCCGAAAGATAGTTTAGCAGGTGGGAGGCAAGCACATAATAGAATTATTCAAGACTGTAAAGGAAAAGTAGCTGGCATCGTTTACGTTGTTTGTTAAGTTCTAATATCCAAGTGGTTTATTTTCTGTGTGCACACTCATCTCTATTCTAACAATAATGTAAAGGGTGTATTTGGTACTTAGTCTAAGAGGGAGGGTGGCTGGGGTCGATTATCCTTGCTGCTTGGTTCATTCTTGTTGGTGGAAAGTAAAAAAAAGTTGGTACTATACCGTTTTCCGTTCCCCGCGTGTCTTGTGTCGTCGCCTGTGTGCAAGCGGGTGTCTGATCTGTCTTCTCGGTGTTTTAAATCTGGAACCAAACCCGAAAGATAGTTTAGCAGGTGGGAGGCAAGCACATAATAGAATTATTCAAGACTGTAAAGGAAAAGTAGCTGGCATCGTTTACGTTGTTTGTTAAGTTCTAATATCCAAGTGGTTTATTTTCTGTGTGCACACTCATCTCTATTCTAACAATAATGTAAAGGGTGTATTTGGTACTTAGTCTAAGAGGGAGGGTGGCTGGGGTCGATTATCCTTGCTGCTTGGTTCATTCTTGTTGGTGGAAAGTAAAAAAAGTTGGTACTATACCGTTTTCCGTTCCCCGCGTGTCTTGTGTCGTCGCCTGTGTGCAAGCGGGTGTCTGATCTGTCTTCTCGGTGTTTTAAATCTGGAACCAAACCCGAAAGATAGTTTAGAGGAGGGAGCAAGCAGCACATAATAGAATTATTCAAGACTGTAAAGGAAAAGTAGCTGGCATCGTTTACGTTGTTTGTTAAGTTCTAATATCCAAGTGGTTTATTTTCTGTGTGCACACTCATCTCTATTCTAACAATAATGTAAAGGGTGTATTTGGTACTTAGTCTAAGAGGGAGGGTGGCTGGGGTCGATTATCCTTGCTGCTTGGTTCATTCTTGTTGGTGGAAAGTAAAAAAAAGTTGGTACTATACCGTTTTCCGTTCCCCGCGTGTCTTGTGTCGTCGCCTGTGTGCAAGCGGGTGTCTGATCTGTCTTCTCGGTGTTTTAAATCTGGAACCAAACCCGAAAGATAGTTTAGCAGGTGGGAGGCAAGCACATAATAGAATTATTCAAGACTGTAAAGGAAAAGTAGCTGGCATCGTTTACGTTGTTTGTTAAGTTCTAATATCCAAGTGGTTTATTTTCTGTGTGCACACTCATCTCTATTCTAACAATAATGTAAAGGGTGTATTTGGTACTTAGTCTAAGAGGGAGGGTGGCTGGGGTCGATTATCCTTGCTGCTTGGTTCATTCTTGTTGGTGGAAAGTAAAAAAAAGTTGGTACTATACCGTTTTCCGTTCCCCGCGTGTCTTGTGTCGTCGCCTGTGTGCAAGCGGGTGTCTGATCTGTCTTCTCGGTGTTTTAAATCTGGAACCAAACCCGAAAGATAGTTTAGCAGGTGGGAGGCAAGCACATAATAGAATTATTCAAGACTGTAAAGGAAAAGTAGCTGGCATCGTTTACGTTGTTTGTTAAGTTCTAATATCCAAGTGGTTTATTTTCTGTGTGCACACTCATCTCTATTCTAACAATAATGTAAAGGGTGTATTTGGTACTTAGTCTAAGAGGGAGGGTGGCTGGGGTCGATTATCCTTGCTGCTTGGTTCATTCTTGTTGGTGGAAAGTAAAAAAAAGTTGGTACTATACCGTTTTCCGTTCCCCGCGTGTCTTGTGTCGTCGCCTGTGTGCAAGCGGGTGTCTGATCTGTCTTCTCGGTGTTTTAAATCTGGAACCAAACCCGAAAGATAGTTTAGCAGGTGGGAGGCAAGCACATAATAGAATTATTCAAGACTGTAAAGGAAAAGTAGCTGGCATCGTTTACGTTGTTTGTTAAGTTCTAATATCCAAGTGGTTTATTTTCTGTGTGCACACTCATCTCTATTCTAACAATAATGTAAAGGGTGTATTTGGTACTTAGTCTAAGAGGGAGGGTGGCTGGGGTCGATTATCCTTGCTGCTTGGTTCATTCTTGTTGGTGGAAAGTAAAAAAAAGTTGGTACTATACCGTTTTCCGTTCCCCGCGTGTCTTGTGTCGTCGCCTGTGTGCAAGCGGGTGTCTGATCTGTCTTCTCGGTGTTTTAAATCTGGAACCAAACCCGAAAGATAGTTTAGCAGGTGGGAGGCAAGCACATAATAGAATTATTCAAGACTGTAAAGGAAAAGTAGCTGGCATCGTTTACGTTGTTTGTTAAGTTCTAATATCCAAGTGGTTTATTTTCTGTGTGCACACTCATCTCTATTCTAACAATAATGTAAAGGGTGTATTTGGTACTTAGTCTAAGAGGGAGGGTGGCTGGGGTCGATTATCCTTGCTGCTTGGTTCATGTCTTGTTGGTGGAAAGTAAAAAAAAGTTGGTACTATACCGTTTGTCCGTTCCCCGCGTGTCTTGTGTCGTCGCCTGTGTGCAAGCGTGGTATGATCTGTCTTCTCGTGTTTTTAAATCTGGAACCAAACCCGAAAGATAGTTTAGCAGGTGGGAGGCAAGCACAGAATAGAATTATTCAAGACTGTAAAGGAAAAGTAGCTGCATCGTTTACGTTGTTGGTTAAGTTCTAATATCCAAGTGTTTATTTTCTGTGTGCACACTCATCTCTATTCTAACAATAATGTAAAGGTGTATTTGTACTTAGTCTAAGAGGGAGGGTGGCTGGGTCGATTATCCTGCTGCTTGGTTCATTCTTGTTTGGTGAAAGTAAAAAAAAGTTGGTACTATACCGTTTTCCGTTCCCCGCGTTCTTGTGTCGTCGCCTTGTGCAAGCGGTGTCGTGATCTGTCTTCTCGGTGTTTAAAATCTGAACCAAACCCTAAAGATATGTTAGCAGTGGAGGCAAGCACATAATAGAATTATTCAAGACTGTATAGGAAAAGTACTGGCATCGTTACGTGTTTGTTAGTTCTAATATCCAATGTGTTTATTTTCTGTGTGCTCACTCATCTCTAGTCTAACAATAATGGTAAAGGTGTAGTTTGGTACTTAGTCTATAGAGGGAGGGTGGCTGGGTCGATTATCCTTGCTGCTTGGTTCATTCTTGTGGGTGATAGTAAATAAAAGTTGGTACTATACCGTGTTCCGTTCCCCTGTTCTTGTGTGCGTCGCCTGTGCATAGCGTGTCTGATCTGTCTTCTCGTGTTGTTAAATCTGAACCAAACCCGAAAGATAGTTTTAGCAGTGGAGCAAGCTCATAATAGAAATTATTCTAAGACTGTATAGAAAGTAGCTGCTTCGTTTACGTTGTGTTTAAGTTCTAATATCCAATGTTTATTTTCTGGTGCACACTCAGCTCTATTCTAACAGATGTAAAGGTGTATTTGTACTTAGTCTAAAGGAGGTGCTGGTCGATTAGCCTTCTGCTTGTTCATGTCTTGTTGGGAGAAGTGAAAATAAAGTTGTACTATAACCGTTTCCTTCCCGCGTGCTTGTGTCGTCGCCTGTTGTATGCGGTGCTGATCTGTCTTCTCGGTGTTTAAATCTGGAACCAAACCCGAATGATAGTTTAGCAGGTGGCAACACGTAATAGAATTATTCAAGAGCTGTAAAGGAAAAGTACTGATCGGTTACGTTGTGTTGTTAAGGTCTAATATCCAGGTTATTGTTTGTTCTTCACTCATCTCTATTCTAACAATAAGTGTAAAGTGTATTTGTAGATTAGTCGAATAGGGGTGGGCTGGGTCGATATCCTGGCTGCTGTTCATTATTGTTGGTGAAGTAAAAATAGAGTTGTACTATACCGTTTCCGTTCCCGCGGTCTTGTGTCGTCGCCTGTGTCAAGCGTGTCTGAGCTGTCTTCATCGGTTTTAAATCTGGAACCATACCCGAAAGATTGTTTGCAGTGAGAGCAAGCATATATTAATTATTCAAGATCTGTTAGGTAAAGTATGATGCATCGTTTACGTGTGTTTGTTAAGTTCTAGTATCCATGTGGTTTGATTTTCTGTGTGCACACTCATCTCTATCTAACAATAATGTAAGGGGTATTTGGTACTTATCTAAAGGGAGTGCTGGGTCTTTATCCTTGCGCATTGTTCATTCTTGTGGTGAAGTAAATATATAGTTGTACGTATACCGTTTCCGTCCCCGTCTCTGTGTCGCCCTGTGTGCAAGCGGTTCTGAGGTTGTCTTCTCGGTGTTTATTGCGGGGGTAGCGGAAACCGGTAATATTGTAGCAGTTGAGGCAAGCTCATAATAAAGATTATTTAAGTCGTGTAAAGGTATAGTTGGCATTCGTGTTACGTTGTTTTTATGTATTATAGCAGATAGGTTTATTTGTGTGCAAACTCATCTATCAAAGTAATGGATTGGTTATTGTACTTTGTTCTAAGAGGGTGTGGTGTGGGTCGTTTATCTTGCTGATTGTTCATTTAGTTGTTGTAATAAATAAGAGTTGTACTATAGCTTTCGTTCCCGATCTTCGCTGAAGCGTTGAGCTTTTCGTGTTTTAATCTGGTCAACCGAATATTAGTTAGAATGTAATTTCTATTGATTTTATTAGAAATGAATAATTATAAAGTACTTGCATTTTCGTTTGGTAATTAAGTGATGTAGCAATTTGTTTTATTGTTACTTCATTCTACATAATGAAGTTTGTGGTTTAGTCTAGTGGTGCTTGGTCTGATATCGTGATGCTTGTAGGTTTTAGTGGTGTAATAAAGTAAGAGTTTTAGACCGGGTCATCCCCTGCTGGCTCGCTTGTTAGGAGCGTGTCTGTTCTGTTTCGTTTGTATAATTGGATCATCTGATAATTATTTTAGTTGTGAACATAGAGAATATTCTTGACTATAATAGTTTAGTTATATATCGTTCGTGTTGTTAGTTAATAGCAAGGGTGATTTTGTGGTTACTTCTTTGATATATTATTGTTTATTGGTGTTGTGGTTTCTAGTTCTTAGTGAGGGGATGGGTCTGAGCCTTGCTTAGTCGGTTGGTGAAATAATAGAAGGGATTATTACGAGTTGTCGTTATACATGTTATATGACCTTATAAAAGACTAGAACGAGGATACGTTTATAGTTATAGTCTATAAGTCACGTTGTTGTTTTAGAAGTTACTCAGCATGGATAATCGACACTCTCATTAATTAGCAATAATTTAATTATTGTTAGTATAGAGATAGGTGCACTAAGAATAAATTACTTGATAGATATTCTGTTGAAATAACAACTAAACGTTGCACGACTTTCCTTTCGTCGTGATATCGTTTTTCTTGCCTCCCACCTGCTTACAATCTTCGGTTGTTCTGATTAAAACACCGAGATACAGATCAACGACCCGTATGCCACACAGACGATCGACATCAAGACTCGGAAACTAAACGTATGAGTACAAGTCTTTTTTTTACTTTCTACTACAAGAATACCAACACAAGGATAATCGTCCCCAGGCACCCTCCTCTTATCTAGTACCTAAATTACTCTTTACTTTATTAGTTTAATCAGAGGATGTGACTCAGAAAATATACCACTTGATATTAAGACTTACATACGAACGTAACGATCAGCTACTTTTCCTTACATCTGTATATGTCTATTGTTCCCTCCCTCCTGCTAAACTATCTTCGGTTGGTTCCAGATTTAAAACACCGAATAACAAGTCTACACCCGCTTGCACTCAGCGACGACACATACCCGCGAACGGAAAACTTATATACCTACTTTGTTTACTTTCACTACTAAGTGACATGCAGCAAGGGGAACTGACCCCTGCATCCCTCCCTCTTAGACTAATTACATGAATACACCTTTACATTATTGTTATATAGATGAGGCACAACTGAAAATAACCACTTGGATAGTAGATCTTAACAGAAAACGTAAACGATGCCACTACTTTCCTTTACAGTCTTGGATAATTGCTATTATGTGCTTGCCTCCTCTAACTATCTTATCGTTTGGTTCAGATTTAAAAAAGTTAAGAATATCTTACCCCAGTGCTACACTAGCTACGACAACATGAAACGAATACGGTATAGTACCTAACTTTTTGTTACTTTACCAACAAAGTATCAAAGCTAGCAAGATAATCGTACCCCAGCCACCCTGCCCTCTTAGACTAAGTACCAATACACCCGTTACATTATTGTTAGATTGTAGATAGTGTGCACACAGAAAAGTAAACCACTTGGATATTAAACTTAACAAACAACGTAACGATGCCACTACTTTCCTTTACATCTTGTATAATTCTAGTAGTGCTTGCCTCCCACCTGCTAAACTATCTTTCGGTTGGTTCCAGATTTAATACACCGAGAAGACAGATCAGACACCCCTGCACACAGGCGACGACACAAGACACGCGGGAACGAAAACGTATAGTACCAACTTTTTTTGTACTTTCCACCAACAAGAATGAACCAAGCAGCATGGATAATCGACCCCAGCCACCCTCCCTCTTAGACTAAGTACCAAATACACCCTTTACATTATTGTTAGAATAGAGATGAGGTGTGCACACAGAAAATAAACCACTTGGATATTAGAACTTAACAAACAACGTAACGATGCCAGCTACTTTTCCTTTACAGTCTTGAATAATTCTATTATGTGCTTGCCTCCCACCTGCTAAACTATCTTTCGGTTTGGTTCCAGATTTAAAACACCGAGAAGACAGATCAGACACCCGCTTGCACACAGGCGACGACACAAGACACCGACGGGGAACGGAAAACGGTATAGTACCAACTTTTTTTACTTTCCACCATCAAGAATGAACCAAGCAGCAAGGATAATCGACCCCAGCCACCCTCCCTCTAGACTAAGTACCAAATACACCCTTTACATTATTGTTAGAATAGAGATGAGTGTGCACACAGAAAATAAACCACTTGATATTAGAACTTAACAAACAACGTAAACGATGCAAGCTACTTTTCCTTTACAGTCTTGAGATATTCTATTATGTGCTTGCCTCCCACCTGCTAAACTATCTTTCGGTTTGGTTCCAGATGTTAAAACACCGAGAAGACAGATCAGACACCCGCTTGCACACAGGCGACGACACAAGACACGCGGGAACGGAAAACGGTATAGTACCAACTTTTTTTACTTTCCACCAACAAGAATGAACCAAGCAGCAAGGATAATCGACCCCAGCCACCCTCCCTCTTAGACTAAGTACCAAATACACCCTTTACATTATTGTTAAATAGAGATGAGTGTGCACACAGAAAATAAACCACTTGGATATTAGAACTTAACAAACAACGTAAACGATGCCAGCTACTTTTCCTTTACAGTCTTGAATAATTCTATTATGTCTTGCCTCCCACCTGCTAAAACTATCTTTCGGGTTTGGTTCCAGATTTAAAACACCGAGAAGACAGATCAGACACACCGCTTGCACACAGGCGACGACACAAGACACGCGGGGAACGAAAACGTATAGTACCAACTTTTTTTTACTTTCCACCAACAAGAATGAACCAAGCAGCAAGGATAATCGACCCCAGCCACCCTCCCTCTTAGACTAAGTACCAAATACACCCTTTACATTATTGTTAGAATAGAGATGTGTGCACACAGAAAATAAACCACTTGATATTAGAACTTAACAAACAACGTAAACGATGCCAGCTACTTTTCCTTTACAGTCTTGAATAATTCTATTATGTGCTTGCCTCCCACCTGCTAAACTATCTTTCGGGTTTGGTTCCAGATTTAAAACACCGAGAAGACAGATCAGACACCCGCTTGCACACAGGGCGACGACACAAGACACGCGGGAACGGAAAACGGTATAGTACCAACTTTTTTTTACTTTCCACCAACAAGAATGAACCAAGCAGCAAGGATAATCGACCCCAGCCACCCTCCCTCTTAGACTAAGTACCAAATACACCCTTTACATTATTGTTAGAATAGAGATGAGTGTGCACACAGAAAATAAACCACTTGGATATTAGAACTTAACAAACAACGTAAACGATGCCAGCTACTGTTCCTTTACAGTCTTGAATAATTCTATTATGTGCTTGCCTCCCACCTGCTAAACTATCTTTCGGGTTTGGGTTCCAGATTTAAAACACCGAGAAGACAGATCAGACACCCGCTTGCACACAGGCGACGACACAAGACACGCTGGGAACGGAAAACGTATAGTACCAACTTTTTTTTACTTTCCACCAACAAGAATGAACCAAGCAGCAAGGATAATCGACCCCAGCCACCCTCCCTCTTAGACTAAGTACCAAATACACCCTTTACATTATTGTTAGAATAGAGATGAGTGTGCACACAGAAAATAAACCACTTGGATATTAGAACTTAACAAACAACGTAAACGATGCCAGCTACTTTTCCTTTACAGTCTTGAATAATTCTATTATGTGCTTGCCTCCCACCTGCTAAACTATCTTTCGGGTTTGGTTCCAGATTTAAAACACCGAGAAGACAGATCAGACACCCGCTTGCACACAGGCGACGACACAAGACAACGCGGGGAACGGAAAAACGGTATAGTACCCAACTTTTTTTTACTTTCCACCAACAAGAATGAACCAAGCAGCAAGGATAATCGACCCCAGCCACCCTCCCTCTTAGACTAAGTACCAAATACACCCTTTACATTATTGTTAGAATAGAGATGAGTGTGCACACAGAAAATAAACCACTTGGATATTAGAACTTAACAAACAACGTAAACGATGCCAGCTACTTTTCCTTTACAGTCTTGAATAATTCTATTATGTGCTTGCCTCCCACCTGCTAAACTATCTTTCGGTTTGGTTCCAGATTTAAAACACCGAGAAGACAGATCAGACACCCGCTTGCACACAGGCGACGACACAAGACACGCGGGGAACGGAAAACGGTATAGTACCAACTTTTTTTACTTTCCACCACAAGAATGAACCAAGCAGCAAGGATAATCGACCCCAGCCACCCTCCCTCTTAGACTAAGTACCAAATACACCCTTTACATTATTGTTAGAATAGAGATGAGTGTGCACACAGAAAATAAACCACTTGGATATTAGAACTTAACAAACAACGTAAACGATGCCAGCTACTTTTCCTTTACAGTCTTGAATAATTCTATTATGTGCTTGCCTCCCACCTGCTAAACTATCTTTCGGGTTTGGTTCCAGATTTAAAACACCGAGAAGACAGATCAGACACCCGCTTGCACACAGGCGACGACACAAGACACGCGGGGAACGGAAAACGTATAGTACCAACTTTTTTTACTTTCCACCAACAAGAATGAACCAAGCAGCAAGGATAATCGACCCCAGCCACCCTCCCTCTTAGACTAAGTACCAAATACACCCTTTACATTATTGTTAGAATAGAGATGAGTGTGCACACAGAAAATAAACCACTTGGATATTAGAACTTAACAAACAACGTAAACGATGCCAGCTACTTTTCCTTTACAGTCTTGAATAATTCTATTATGTGCTTGCCTCCCACCTGCTAAACTATCTTTCGGGTTTGGTTCCAGATTTAAAACACCGAGAAGACAGATCAGACACCCGCTTGCACACAGGCGACGACACAAGACACGCGGGGAACGGAAAACGGTATAGTACCAACTTTTTTTTACTTTCCACCAACAAGAATGAACCAAGCAGCAAGGATAATCGACCCCAGCCACCCTCCCTCTTAGACTAAGTACCAAATACACCCTTTACATTATTGTTAGAATAGAGATGAGTGTGCACACAGAAAATAAACCACTTGGATATTAGAACTTAACAAACAACGTAAACGATGCCAGCTACTTTTCCTTTACAGTCTTGAATAATTCTATTATGTGCTTGCCTCCCACCTGCTAAACTATCTTTCGGGTTTGGTTCCAGATTTAAAACACCGAGAAGACAGATCAGACACCCGCTTGCACACAGGCGACGACACAAGACACGCGGGGAACGGAAAACGGTATAGTACCAACTTTTTTTTACTTTCCACCAACAAGAATGAACCAAGCAGCAAGGATAATCGACCCCAGCCACCCTCCCTCTTAGACTAAGTACCAAATACACCCTTTACATTATTGTTAGAATAGAGATGAGTGTGCACACAGAAAATAAACCACTTGGATATTAGAACTTAACAAACAACGTAAACGATGCCAGCTACTTTTCCTTTACAGTCTTGAATAATTCTATTATGTGCTTGCCTCCCACCTGCTAAACTATCTTTCGGGTTTGGTTCCAGATTTAAAACACCGAGAAGACAGATCAGACACCCGCTTGCACACAGGCGACGACACAAGACACGCGGGGAACGGAAAACGGTATAGTACCAACTTTTTTTTACTTTCCACCAACAAGAATGAACCAAGCAGCAAGGATAATCGACCCCAGCCACCCTCCCTCTTAGACTAAGTACCAAATACACCCTTTACATTATTGTTAGAATAGAGATGAGTGTGCACACAGAAAATAAACCACTTGGATAGTAGAACTTAACAAACAACGTAAACGATGCCAGCTACTTTTCCTTTACAGTCTTGAATAATTCTATTATGTGCTTGCCTCCCACCTGCTAAACTATCTTTCGGGTTTGGTTCCAGATTTAAAACACCGAGAAGACAGATCAGACACCCGCTTGCACACAGGCGACGACACAAGACACGCGGGGAACGGAAAACGGTATAGTACCAACTTTTTTTTACTTTCCACCAACAAGAATGAACCAAGCAGCAAGGATAATCGACCCCAGCCACCCTCCCTCTTAGACTAAGTACCAAATACACCCTTTACATTATTGTTAGAATAGAGATGAGTGTGCACACAGAAAATAAACCACTTGGATATTAGAACTTAACAAACAACGTAAACGATGCCAGCTACTTTTCCTTTACAGTCTTGAATAATTCTATTATGTGCTTGCCTCCCACCTGCTAAACTATCTTTCGGGTTTGGTTCCAGATTTAAAACACCGAGAAGACAGATCAGACACCCGCTTGCACACAGGCGACGACACAAGACACGCGGGGAACGGAAAACGGTATAGTACCAACTTTTTTTTACTTTCCACCAACAAGAATGAACCAAGCAGCAAGGATAATCGACCCCAGCCACCCTCCCTCTTAGACTAAGTACCAAATACACCCTTTACATTATTGTTAGAATAGAGATGAGTGTGCACACAGAAAATAAACCACTTGGATATTAGAACTTAACAAACAACGTAAACGATGCCAGCTACTTTTCCTTTACAGTCTTGAATAATTCTATTATGTGCTTGCCTCCCACCTGCTAAACTATCTTTCGGGTTTGGTTCCAGATTTAAAACACCGAGAAGACAGATCAGACACCCGCTTGCACACAGGCGACGACACAAGACACGCGGGGAACGGAAAACGGTATAGTACCAACTTTTTTTTACTTTCCACCAACAAGAATGAACCAAGCAGCAAGGATAATCGACCCCAGCCACCCTCCCTCTTAGACTAAGTACCAAATACACCCTTTACATTATTGTTAGAATAGAGATGAGTGTGCACACAGAAAATAAACCACTTGGATATTAGAACTTAACAAACAACGTAAACGATGCCAGCTACTTTTCCTTTACAGTCTTGAATAATTCTATTATGTGCTTGCCTCCCACCTGCTAAACTATCTTTCGGGTTTGGTTCCAGATTTAAAACACCGAGAAGACAGATCAGACACCCGCTTGCACACAGGCGACGACACAAGACACGCGGGGAACGGAAAACGGTATAGTACCAACTTTTTTTTACTTTCCACCAACAAGAATGAACCAAGCAGCAAGGATAATCGACCCCAGCCACCCTCCCTCTTAGACTAAGTACCAAATACACCCTTTACATTATTGTTAGAATAGAGATGAGTGTGCACACAGAAAATAAACCACTTGGATATTAGAACTTAACAAACAACGTAAACGATGCCAGCTACTTTTCCTTTACAGTCTTGAATAATTCTATTATGTGCTTGCCTCCCACCTGCTAAACTATCTTTCGGGTTTGGTTCCAGATTTAAAACACCGAGAAGACAGATCAGACACCCGCTTGCACACAGGCGACGACACAAGACACGCGGGGAACGGAAAACGGTATAGTACCAACTTTTTTTTACTTTCCACCAACAAGAATGAACCAAGCAGCAAGGATAATCGACCCCAGCCACCCTCCCTCTTAGACTAAGTACCAAATACACCCTTTACATTATTGTTAGAATAGAGATGAGTGTGCACACAGAAAATAAACCACTTGGATATTAGAACTTAACAAACAACGTAAACGATGCCAGCTACTTTTCCTTTACAGTCTTGAATAATTCTATTATGTGCTTGCCTCCCACCTGCTAAACTATCTTTCGGGTTTGGTTCCAGATTTAAAACACCGAGAAGACAGATCAGACACCCGCTTGCACACAGGCGACGACACAAGACACGCGGGGAACGGAAAACGGTATAGTACCAACTTTTTTTTACTTTCCACCAACAAGAATGAACCAAGCAGCAAGGATAATCGACCCCAGCCACCCTCCCTCTTAGACTAAGTACCAAATACACCCTTTACATTATTGTTAGAATAGAGATGAGTGTGCACACAGAAAATAAACCACTTGGATATTAGAACTTAACAAACAACGTAAACGATGCCAGCTACTTTTCCTTTACAGTCTTGAATAATTCTATTATGTGCTTGCCTCCCACCTGCTAAACTATCTTTCGGGTTTGGTTCCAGATTTAAAACACCGAGAAGACAGATCAGACACCCGCTTGCACACAGGCGACGACACAAGACACGCGGGGAACGGAAAACGGTATAGTACCAACTTTTTTTTACTTTCCACCAACAAGAATGAACCAAGCAGCAAGGATAATCGACCCCAGCCACCCTCCCTCTTAGACTAAGTACCAAATACACCCTTTACATTATTGTTAGAATAGAGATGAGTGTGCACACAGAAAATAAACCACTTGGATATTAGAACTTAACAAACAACGTAAACGATGCCAGCTACTTTTCCTTTACAGTCTTGAATAATTCTATTATGTGCTTGCCTCCCACCTGCTAAACTATCTTTCGGGTTTGGTTCCAGATTTAAAACACCGAGAAGACAGATCAGACACCCGCTTGCACACAGGCGACGACACAAGACACGCGGGGAACGGAAAACGGTATAGTACCAACTTTTTTTTACTTTCCACCAACAAGAATGAACCAAGCAGCAAGGATAATCGACCCCAGCCACCCTCCCTCTTAGACTAAGTACCAAATACACCCTTTACATTATTGTTAGAATAGAGATGAGTGTGCACACAGAAAATAAACCACTTGGATATTAGAACTTAACAAACAACGTAAACGATGCCAGCTACTTTTCCTTTACAGTCTTGAATAATTCTATTATGTGCTTGCCTCCCACCTGCTAAACTATCTTTCGGGTTTGGTTCCAGATTTAAAACACCGAGAAGACAGATCAGACACCCGCTTGCACACAGGCGACGACACAAGACACGCGGGGAACGGAAAACGGTATAGTACCAACTTTTTTTTACTTTCCACCAACAAGAATGAACCAAGCAGCAAGGATAATCGACCCCAGCCACCCTCCCTCTTAGACTAAGTACCAAATACACCCTTTACATTATTGTTAGAATAGAGATGAGTGTGCACACAGAAAATAAACCACTTGGATATTAGAACTTAACAAACAACGTAAACGATGCCAGCTACTTTTCCTTTACAGTCTTGAATAATTCTATTATGTGCTTGCCTCCCACCTGCTAAACTATCTTTCGGGTTTGGTTCCAGATTTAAAACACCGAGAAGACAGATCAGACACCCGCTTGCACACAGGCGACGACACAAGACACGCGGGGAACGGAAAACGGTATAGTACCAACTTTTTTTTACTTTCCACCAACAAGAATGAACCAAGCAGCAAGGATAATCGACCCCAGCCACCCTCCCTCTTAGACTAAGTACCAAATACACCCTTTACATTATTGTTAGAATAGAGATGAGTGTGCACACAGAAAATAAACCACTTGGATATTAGAACTTAACAAACAACGTAAACGATGCCAGCTACTTTTCCTTTACAGTCTTGAATAATTCTATTATGTGCTTGCCTCCCACCTGCTAAACTATCTTTCGGGTTTGGTTCCAGATTTAAAACACCGAGAAGACAGATCAGACACCCGCTTGCACACAGGCGACGACACAAGACACGCGGGGAACGGAAAACGGTATAGTACCAACTTTTTTTTACTTTCCACCAACAAGAATGAACCAAGCAGCAAGGATAATCGACCCCAGCCACCCTCCCTCTTAGACTAAGTACCAAATACACCCTTTACATTATTGTTAGAATAGAGATGAGTGTGCACACAGAAAATAAACCACTTGGATATTAGAACTTAACAAACAACGTAAACGATGCCAGCTACTTTTCCTTTACAGTCTTGAATAATTCTATTATGTGCTTGCCTCCCACCTGCTAAACTATCTTTCGGGTTTGGTTCCAGATTTAAAACACCGAGAAGACAGATCAGACACCCGCTTGCACACAGGCGACGACACAAGACACGCGGGGAACGGAAAACGGTATAGTACCAACTTTTTTTTACTTTCCACCAACAAGAATGAACCAAGCAGCAAGGATAATCGACCCCAGCCACCCTCCCTCTTAGACTAAGTACCAAATACACCCTTTACATTATTGTTAGAATAGAGATGAGTGTGCACACAGAAAATAAACCACTTGGATATTAGAACTTAACAAACAACGTAAACGATGCCAGCTACTTTTCCTTTACAGTCTTGAATAATTCTATTATGTGCTTGCCTCCCACCTGCTAAACTATCTTTCGGGTTTGGTTCCAGATTTAAAACACCGAGAAGACAGATCAGACACCCGCTTGCACACAGGCGACGACACAAGACACGCGGGGAACGGAAAACGGTATAGTACCAACTTTTTTTTACTTTCCACCAACAAGAATGAACCAAGCAGCAAGGATAATCGACCCCAGCCACCCTCCCTCTTAGACTAAGTACCAAATACACCCTTTACATTATTGTTAGAATAGAGATGAGTGTGCACACAGAAAATAAACCACTTGGATATTAGAACTTAACAAACAACGTAAACGATGCCAGCTACTTTTCCTTTACAGTCTTGAATAATTCTATTATGTGCTTGCCTCCCACCTGCTCAAACTATCTTTCGGGTTTGGTTCCAGATTTAAAACACCGAGAAGACAGATCAGACACCCGCTTGCACACAGGCGACGACACAAGACACGCGGGGAACGGAAAACGGTATAGTACCAACTTTTTTTTACTTTCCACCAACAAGAATGAACCAAGCAGCAAGGATAATCGACCCCAGCCACCCTCCCTCTTAGACTAAGTACCAAATACACCCTTTACATTATTGTTAGAATAGAGATGAGTGTGCACACAGAAAATAAACCACTTGGATATTAGAACTTAACAAACAACGTAAACGATGCCAGCTACTTTTCCTTTACAGTCTTGAATAATTCTATTATGTGCTTGCCTCCCACCTGCTAAACTATCTTTCGGGTTTGGTTCCAGATTTAAAACACCGAGAAGACAGATCAGACACCCGCTTGCACACAGGCGACGACACAAGACACGCGGGGAACGGAAAACGGTATAGTACCAACTTTTTTTTACTTTCCACCAACAAGAATGAACCAAGCAGCAAGGATAATCGACCCCAGCCACCCTCCCTCTTAGACTAAGTACCAAATACACCCTTTACATTATTGTTAGAATAGAGATGAGGTGCACACAGAAAATAAACCACTTGGATATTAGAACTTAACAAACAACGTAAACGATGCCAGCTACTTTTCCTTTACAGTCTTGAATAATTCTATTATGTGCTTGCCTCCCACCTGCTAAACTATCTTTCGGGTTTGGTTCCAGATTTAAAACACCGAGAAGACAGATCAGACACCCGCTTGCACACAGGCGACGACACAAGACACGCGGGGAACGGAAAACGGTATAGTACCAACTTTTTTTTACTTTCCACCAACAAGAATGAACCAAGCAGCAAGGATAATCGACCCCAGCCACCCTCCCTCTTAGACTAAGTACCAAATACACCCTTTACATTATTGTTAGAATAGAGATGAGTGTGCACACAGAAAATAAACCACTTGGATATTAGAACTTAACAAACAACGTAAACGATGCCAGCTACTTTTCCTTTACAGTCTTGAATAATTCTATTATGTGCTTGCCTCCCACCTGCTAAACTATCTTTCGGGTTTGGTTCCAGATTTAAAACACCGAGAAGACAGATCAGACACCCGCTTGCACACAGGCGACGACACAAGACACGCGGGGAACGGAAAACGGTATAGTACCAACTTTTTTTTACTTTCCACCAACAAGAATGAACCAAGCAGCAAGGATAATCGACCCCAGCCACCCTCCCTCTTAGACTAAGTACCAAATACACCCTTTACATTATTGTTAGAATAGAGATGAGTGTGCACACAGAAAATAAACCACTTGGATATTAGAACTTAACAAACAACGTAAACGATGCCAGCTACTTTTCCTTTACAGTCTTGAATAATTCTATTATGTGCTTGCCTCCCACCTGCTAAACTATCTTTCGGGTTTGGTTCCAGATTTAAAACACCGAGAAGACAGATCAGACACCCGCTTGCACACAGGCGACGACACAAGACACGCGGGGAACGGAAAACGGTATAGTACCAACTTTTTTTTACTTTCCACCAACAAGAATGAACCAAGCAGCAAGGATAATCGACCCCAGCCACCCTCCCTCTTAGACTAAGTACCAAATACACCCTTTACATTATTGTTAGAATAGAGATGAGTGTGCACACAGAAAATAAACCACTTGGATATTAGAACTTAACAAACAACGTAAACGATGCCAGCTACTTTTCCTTTACAGTCTTGAATAATTCTATTATGTGCTTGCCTCCCACCTGCTAAACTATCTTTCGGGTTTGGTTCCAGATTTAAAACACCGAGAAGACAGATCAGACACCCGCTTGCACACAGGCGACGACACAAGACACGCGGGGAACGGAAAACGGTATAGTACCAACTTTTTTTTACTTTCCACCAACAAGAATGAACCAAGCAGCAAGGATAATCGACCCCAGCCACCCTCCCTCTTAGACTAAGTACCAAATACACCCTTTACATTATTGTTAGAATAGAGATGAGTGTGCACACAGAAAATAAACCACTTGGATATTAGAACTTAACAAACAACGTAAACGATGCCAGCTACTTTTCCTTTACAGTCTTGAATAATTCTATTATGTGCTTGCCTCCCACCTGCTAAACTATCTTTCGGGTTTGGTTCCAGATTTAAAACACCGAGAAGACAGATCAGACACCCGCTTGCACACAGGCGACGACACAAGACACGCGGGGAACGGAAAACGGTATAGTACCAACTTTTTTTTACTTTCCACCAACAAGAATGAACCAAGCAGCAAGGATAATCGACCCCAGCCACCCTCCCTCTTAGACTAAGTACCAAATACACCCTTTACATTATTGTTAGAATAGAGATGAGTGTGCACACAGAAAATAAACCACTTGGATATTAGAACTTAACAAACAACGTAAACGATGCCAGCTACTTTTCCTTTACAGTCTTGAATAATTCTATTATGTGCTTGCCTCCCACCTGCTAAACTATCTTTCGGGTTTGGTTCCAGATTTAAAACACCGAGAAGACAGATCAGACACCCGCTTGCACACAGGCGACGACACAAGACACGCGGGGAACGGAAAACGGTATAGTACCAACTTTTTTTTACTTTCCACCAACAAGAATGAACCAAGCAGCAAGGATAATCGACCCCAGCCACCCTCCCTCTTAGACTAAGTACCAAATACACCCTTTACATTATTGTTAGAATAGAGATGAGTGTGCACACAGAAAATAAACCACTTGGATATTAGAACTTAACAAACAACGTAAACGATGCCAGCTACTTTTCCTTTACAGTCTTGAATAATTCTATTATGTGCTTGCCTCCCACCTGCTAAACTATCTTTCGGGTTTGGTTCCAGATTTAAAACACCGAGAAGACAGATCAGACACCCGCTTGCACACAGGCGACGACACAAGACACGCGGGGAACGGAAAACGGTATAGTACCAACTTTTTTTTACTTTCCACCAACAAGAATGAACCAAGCAGCAAGGATAATCGACCCCAGCCACCCTCCCTCTTAGACTAAGTACCAAATACACCCTTTACATTATTGTTAGAATAGAGATGAGTGTGCACACAGAAAATAAACCACTTGGATATTAGAACTTAACAAACAACGTAAACGATGCCAGCTACTTTTCCTTTACAGTCTTGAATAATTCTATTATGTGCTTGCCTCCCACCTGCTAAACTATCTTTCGGGTTTGGTTCCAGATTTAAAACACCGAGAAGACAGATCAGACACCCGCTTGCACACAGGCGACGACACAAGACACGCGGGGAACGGAAAACGGTATAGTACCAACTTTTTTTTACTTTCCACCAACAAGAATGAACCAAGCAGCAAGGATAATCGACCCCAGCCACCCTCCCTCTTAGACTAAGTACGCAAATACACCCTTTACATTATTGTTAGAATAGAGATGAGTGTGCACACAGAAAATAAACCACTTGGATATTAGAACTTAACAAACAACGTAAACGATGCCAGCTACTTTTCCTTTACAGTCTTGAATAATTCTATTATGTGCTTGCCTCCCACCTGCTAAACTATCTTTCGGGTTTGGTTCCAGATTTAAAACACCGAGAAGACAGATCAGACACCCGCTTGCACACAGGCGACGACACAAGACACGCGGGGAACGGAAAACGGTATAGTACCAACTTTTTTTTACTTTCCACCAACAAGAATGAACCAAGCAGCAAGGATAATCGACCCCAGCCACCCTCCCTCTTAGACTAAGTACCAAATACACCCTTTACATTATTGTTAGAATAGAGATGAGTGTGCACACAGAAAATAAACCACTTGGATATTAGAACTTAACAAACAACGTAAACGATGCCAGCTACTTTTCCTTTACAGTCTTGAATAATTCTATTATGTGCTTGCCTCCCACCTGCTAAACTATCTTTCGGGTTTGGTTCCAGATTTAAAACACCGAGAAGACAGATCAGACACCCGCTTGCACACAGGCGACGACACAAGACACGCGGGGAACGGAAAACGGTATAGTACCAACTTTTTTTTACTTTCCACCAACAAGAATGAACCAAGCAGCAAGGATAATCGACCCCAGCCACCCTCCCTCTTAGACTAAGTACCAAATACACCCTTTACATTATTGTTAGAATAGAGATGAGTGTGCACACAGAAAATAAACCACTTGGATATTAGAACTTAACAAACAACGTAAACGATGCCAGCTACTTTTCCTTTACAGTCTTGAATAATTCTATTATGTGCTTGCCTCCCACCTGCTAAACTATCTTTCGGGTTTGGTTCCAGATTTAAAACACCGAGAAGACAGATCAGACACCCGCTTGCACACAGGCGACGACACAAGACACGCGGGGAACGGAAAACGGTATAGTACCAACTTTTTTTTACTTTCCACCAACAAGAATGAACCAAGCAGCAAGGATAATCGACCCCAGCCACCCTCCCTCTTAGACTAAGTACCAAATACACCCTTTACATTATTGTTAGAATAGAGATGAGTGTGCACACAGAAAATAAACCACTTGGATATTAGAACTTAACAAACAACGTAAACGATGCCAGCTACTTTTCCTTTACAGTCTTGAATAATTCTATTATGTGCTTGCCTCCCACCTGCTAAACTATCTTTCGGGTTTGGTTCCAGATTTAAAACACCGAGAAGACAGATCAGACACCCGCTTGCACACAGGCGACGACACAAGACACGCGGGGAACGGAAAACGGTATAGTACCAACTTTTTTTTACTTTCCACCAACAAGAATGAACCAAGCAGCAAGGATAATCGACCCCAGCCACCCTCCCTCTTAGACTAAGTACCAAATACACCCTTTACATTATTGTTAGAATAGAGATGAGTGTGCACACAGAAAATAAACCACTTGGATATTAGAACTTAACAAACAACGTAAACGATGCCAGCTACTTTTCCTTTACAGTCTTGAATAATTCTATTATGTGCTTGCCTCCCACCTGCTAAACTATCTTTCGGGTTTGGTTCCAGATTTAAAACACCGAGAAGACAGATCAGACACCCGCTTGCACACAGGCGACGACACAAGACACGCGGGGAACGGAAAACGGTATAGTACCAACTTTTTTTTACTTTCCACCAACAAGAATGAACCAAGCAGCAAGGATAATCGACCCCAGCCACCCTCCCTCTTAGACTAAGTACCAAATACACCCTTTACATTATTGTTAGAATAGAGATGAGTGTGCACACAGAAAATAAACCACTTGGATATTAGAACTTAACAAACAACGTAAACGATGCCAGCTACTTTTCCTTTACAGTCTTGAATAATTCTATTATGTGCTTGCCTCCCACCTGCTAAACTATCTTTCGGGTTTGGTTCCAGATTTAAAACACCGAGAAGACAGATCAGACACCCGCTTGCACACAGGCGACGACACAAGACACGCGGGGAACGGAAAACGGTATAGTACCAACTTTTTTTTACTTTCCACCAACAAGAATGAACCAAGCAGCAAGGATAATCGACCCCAGCCACCCTCCCTCTTAGACTAAGTACCAAATACACCCTTTACATTATTGTTAGAATAGAGATGAGTGTGCACACAGAAAATAAACCACTTGGATATTAGAACTTAACAAACAACGTAAACGATGCCAGCTACTTTTCCTTTACAGTCTTGAATAATTCTATTATGTGCTTGCCTCCCACCTGCTAAACTATCTTTCGGGTTTGGTTCCAGATTTAAAACACCGAGAAGACAGATCAGACACCCGCTTGCACACAGGCGACGACACAAGACACGCGGGGAACGGAAAACGGTATAGTACCAACTTTTTTTTACTTTCCACCAACAAGAATGAACCAAGCAGCAAGGATAATCGACCCCAGCCACCCTCCCTCTTAGACTAAGTACCAAATACACCCTTTACATTATTGTTAGAATAGAGATGAGTGTGCACACAGAAAATAAACCACTTGGATATTAGAACTTAACAAACAACGTAAACGATGCCAGCTACTTTTCCTTTACAGTCATGAATAATTCTATTATGTGCTTGCCTCCCACCTGCTAAACTATCTTTCGGGTTTGGTTCCAGATTTAAAACACCGAGAAGACAGATCAGACACCCGCTTGCACACAGGCGACGACACAAGACACGCGGGGAACGGAAAACGGTATAGTACCAACTTTTTTTTACTTTCCACCAACAAGAATGAACCAAGCAGCAAGGATAATCGACCCCAGCCACCCTCCCTCTTAGACTAAGTACCAAATACACCCTTTACATTATTGTTAGAATAGAGATGAGTGTGCACACAGAAAATAAACCACTTGGATATTAGAACTTAACAAACAACGTAAACGATGCCAGCTACTTTTCCTTTACAGTCTTGAATAATTCTATTATGTGCTTGCCTCCCACCTGCTAAACTATCTTTCGGGTTTGGTTCCAGATTTAAAACACCGAGAAGACAGATCAGACACCCGCTTGCACACAGGCGACGACACAAGACACGCGGGGAACGGAAAACGGTATAGTACCAACTTTTTTTTACTTTCCACCAACAAGAATGAACCAAGCAGCAAGGATAATCGACCCCAGCCACCCTCCCTCTTAGACTAAGTACCAAATACACCCTTTACATTATTGTTAGAATAGAGATGAGTGTGCACACAGAAAATAAACCACTTGGATATTAGAACTTAACAAACAACGTAAACGATGCCAGCTACTTTTCCTTTACAGTCTTGAATAATTCTATTATGTGCTTGCCTCCCACCTGCTAAACTATCTTTCGGGTTTGGTTCCAGATTTAAAACACCGAGAAGACAGATCAGACACCCGCTTGCACACAGGCGACGACACAAGACACGCGGGGAACGGAAAACGGTATAGTACCAACTTTTTTTTACTTTCCACCAACAAGAATGAACCAAGCAGCAAGGATAATCGACCCCAGCCACCCTCCCTCTTAGACTAAGTACCAAATACACCCTTTACATTATTGTTAGAATAGAGATGAGTGTGCACACAGAAAATAAACCACTTGGATATTAGAACTTAACAAACAACGTAAACGATGCCAGCTACTTTTCCTTTACAGTCTTGAATAATTCTATTATGTGCTTGCCTCCCACCTGCTAAACTATCTTTCGGGTTTGGTTCCAGATTTAAAACACCGAGAAGACAGATCAGACACCCGCTTGCACACAGGCGACGACACAAGACACGCGGGGAACGGAAAACGGTATAGTACCAACTTTTTTTTACTTTCCACCAACAAGAATGAACCAAGCAGCAAGGATAATCGACCCCAGCCACCCTCCCTCTTAGACTAAGTACCAAATACACCCTTTACATTATTGTTAGAATAGAGATGAGTGTGCACACAGAAAATAAACCACTTGGATATTAGAACTTAACAAACAACGTAAACGATGCCAGCTACTTTTCCTTTACAGTCTTGAATAATTCTATTATGTGCTTGCCTCCCACCTGCTAAACTATCTTTCGGGTTTGGTTCCAGATTTAAAACACCGAGAAGACAGATCAGACACCCGCTTGCACACAGGCGACGACACAAGACACGCGGGGAACGGAAAACGGTATAGTACCAACTTTTTTTTACTTTCCACCAACAAGAATGAACCAAGCAGCAAGGATAATCGACCCCAGCCACCCTCCCTCTTAGACTAAGTACCAAATACACCCTTTACATTATTGTTAGAATAGAGATGAGTGTGCACACAGAAAATAAACCACTTGGATATTAGAACTTAACAAACAACGTAAACGATGCCAGCTACTTTTCCTTTACAGTCTTGAATAATTCTATTATGTGCTTGCCTCCCACCTGCTAAACTATCTTTCGGGTTTGGTTCCAGATTTAAAACACCGAGAAGACAGATCAGACACCCGCTTGCACACAGGCGACGACACAAGACACGCGGGGAACGGAAAACGGTATAGTACCAACTTTTTTTTACTTTCCACCAACAAGAATGAACCAAGCAGCAAGGATAATCGACCCCAGCCACCCTCCCTCTTAGACTAAGTACCAAATACACCCTTTACATTATTGTTAGAATAGAGATGAGTGTGCACACAGAAAATAAACCACTTGGATATTAGAACTTAACAAACAACGTAAACGATGCCAGCTACTTTTCCTTTACAGTCTTGAATAATTCTATTATGTGCTTGCCTCCCACCTGCTAAACTATCTTTCGGGTTTGGTTCCAGATTTAAAACACCGAGAAGACAGATCAGACACCCGCTTGCACACAGGCGACGACACAAGACACGCGGGGAACGGAAAACGGTATAGTACCAACTTTTTTTTACTTTCCACCAACAAGAATGAACCAAGCAGCAAGGATAATCGACCCCAGCCACCCTCCCTCTTAGACTAAGTACCAAATACACCCTTTACATTATTGTTAGAATAGAGATGAGTGTGCACACAGAAAATAAACCACTTGGATATTAGAACTTAACAAACAACGTAAACGATGCCAGCTACTTTTCCTTTACAGTCTTGAATAATTCTATTATGTGCTTGCCTCCCACCTGCTAAACTATCTTTCGGGTTTGGTTCCAGATTTAAAACACCGAGAAGACAGATCAGACACCCGCTTGCACACAGGCGACGACACAAGACACGCGGGGAACGGAAAACGGTATAGTACCAACTTTTTTTTACTTTCCACCAACAAGAATGAACCAAGCAGCAAGGATAATCGACCCCAGCCACCCTCCCTCTTAGACTAAGTACCAAATACACCCTTTACATTATTGTTAGAATAGAGATGAGTGTGCACACAGAAAATAAACCACTTGGATATTAGAACTTAACAAACAACGTAAACGATGCCAGCTACTTTTCCTTTACAGTCTTGAATAATTCTATTATGTGCTTGCCTCCCACCTGCTAAACTATCTTTCGGGTTTGGTTCCAGATTTAAAACACCGAGAAGACAGATCAGACACCCGCTTGCACACAGGCGACGACACAAGACACGCGGGGAACGGAAAACGGTATAGTACCAACTTTTTTTTACTTTCCACCAACAAGAATGAACCAAGCAGCAAGGATAATCGACCCCAGCCACCCTCCCTCTTAGACTAAGTACCAAATACACCCTTTACATTATTGTTAGAATAGAGATGAGTGTGCACACAGAAAATAAACCACTTGGATATTAGAACTTAACAAACAACGTAAACGATGCCAGCTACTTTTCCTTTACAGTCTTGAATAATTCTATTATGTGCTTGCCTCCCACCTGCTAAACTATCTTTCGGGTTTGGTTCCAGATTTAAAACACCGAGAAGACAGATCAGACACCCGCTTGCACACAGGCGACGACACAAGACACGCGGGGAACGGAAAACGGTATAGTACCAACTTTTTTTTACTTTCCACCAACAAGAATGAACCAAGCAGCAAGGATAATCGACCCCAGCCACCCTCCCTCTTAGACTAAGTACCAAATACACCCTTTACATTATTGTTAGAATAGAGATGAGTGTGCACACAGAAAATAAACCACTTGGATATTAGAACTTAACAAACAACGTAAACGATGCCAGCTACTTTTCCTTTACAGTCTTGAATAATTCTATTATGTGCTTGCCTCCCACCTGCTAAACTATCTTTCGGGTTTGGTTCCAGATTTAAAACACCGAGAAGACAGATCAGACACCCGCTTGCACACAGGCGACGACACAAGACACGCGGGGAACGGAAAACGGTATAGTACCAACTTTTTTTTACTTTCCACCAACAAGAATGAACCAAGCAGCAAGGATAATCGACCCCAGCCACCCTCCCTCTTAGACTAAGTACCAAATACACCCTTTACATTATTGTTAGAATAGAGATGAGTGTGCACACAGAAAATAAACCACTTGGATATTAGAACTTAACAAACAACGTAAACGATGCCAGCTACTTTTCCTTTACAGTCTTGAATAATTCTATTATGTGCTTGCCTCCCACCTGCTAAACTATCTTTCGGGTTTGGTTCCAGATTTAAAACACCGAGAAGACAGATCAGACACCCGCTTGCACACAGGCGACGACACAAGACACGCGGGGAACGGAAAACGGTATAGTACCAACTTTTTTTTACTTTCCACCAACAAGAATGAACCAAGCAGCAAGGATAATCGACCCCAGCCACCCTCCCTCTTAGACTAAGTACCAAATACACCCTTTACATTATTGTTAGAATAGAGATGAGTGTGCACACAGAAAATAAACCACTTGGATATTAGAACTTAACAAACAACGTAAACGATGCCAGCTACTTTTCCTTTACAGTCTTGAATAATTCTATTATGTGCTTGCCTCCCACCTGCTAAACTATCTTTCGGGTTTGGTTCCAGATTTAAAACACCGAGAAGACAGATCAGACACCCGCTTGCACACAGGCGACGACACAAGACACGCGGGGAACGGAAAACGGTATAGTACCAACTTTTTTTTACTTTCCACCAACAAGAATGAACCAAGCAGCAAGGATAATCGACCCCAGCCACCCTCCCTCTTAGACTAAGTACCAAATACACCCTTTACATTATTGTTAGAATAGAGATGAGTGTGCACACAGAAAATAAACCACTTGGATATTAGAACTTAACAAACAACGTAAACGATGCCAGCTACTTTTCCTTTACAGTCTTGAATAATTCTATTATGTGCTTGCCTCCCACCTGCTAAACTATCTTTCGGGTTTGGTTCCAGATTTAAAACACCGAGAAGACAGATCAGACACCCGCTTGCACACAGGCGACGACACAAGACACGCGGGGAACGGAAAACGGTATAGTACCAACTTTTTTTTACTTTCCACCAACAAGAATGAACCAAGCAGCAAGGATAATCGACCCCAGCCACCCTCCCTCTTAGACTAAGTACCAAATACACCCTTTACATTATTGTTAGAATAGAGATGAGTGTGCACACAGAAAATAAACCACTTGGATATTAGAACTTAACAAACAACGTAAACGATGCCAGCTACTTTTCCTTTACAGTCTTGAATAATTCTATTATGTGCTTGCCTCCCACCTGCTAAACTATCTTTCGGGTTTGGTTCCAGATTTAAAACACCGAGAAGACAGATCAGACACCCGCTTGCACACAGGCGACGACACAAGACACGCGGGGAACGGAAAACGGTATAGTACCAACTTTTTTTTACTTTCCACCAACAAGAATGAACCAAGCAGCAAGGATAATCGACCCCAGCCACCCTCCCTCTTAGACTAAGTACCAAATACACCCTTTACATTATTGTTAGAATAGAGATGAGTGTGCACACAGAAAATAAACCACTTGGATATTAGAACTTAACAAACAACGTAAACGATGCCAGCTACTTTTCCTTTACAGTCTTGAATAATTCTATTATGTGCTTGCCTCCCACCTGCTAAACTATCTTTCGGGTTTGGTTCCAGATTTAAAACACCGAGAAGACAGATCAGACACCCGCTTGCACACAGGCGACGACACAAGACACGCGGGGAACGGAAAACGGTATAGTACCAACTTTTTTTTACTTTCCACCAACAAGAATGAACCAAGCAGCAAGGATAATCGACCCCAGCCACCCTCCCTCTTAGACTAAGTACCAAATACACCCTTTACATTATTGTTAGAATAGAGATGAGTGTGCACACAGAAAATAAACCACTTGGATATTAGAACTTAACAAACAACGTAAACGATGCCAGCTACTTTTCCTTTACAGTCTTGAATAATTCTATTATGTGCTTGCCTCCCACCTGCTAAACTATCTTTCGGGTTTGGTTCCAGATTTAAAACACCGAGAAGACAGATCAGACACCCGCTTGCACACAGGCGACGACACAAGACACGCGGGGAACGGAAAACGGTATAGTACCAACTTTTTTTTACTTTCCACCAACAAGAATGAACCAAGCAGCAAGGATAATCGACCCCAGCCACCCTCCCTCTTAGACTAAGTACCAAATACACCCTTTACATTATTGTTAGAATAGAGATGAGTGTGCACACAGAAAATAAACCACTTGGATATTAGAACTTAACAAACAACGTAAACGATGCCAGCTACTTTTCCTTTACAGTCTTGAATAATTCTATTATGTGCTTGCCTCCCACCTGCTAAACTATCTTTCGGGTTTGGTTCCAGATTTAAAACACCGAGAAGACAGATCAGACACCCGCTTGCACACAGGCGACGACACAAGACACGCGGGGAACGGAAAACGGTATAGTACCAACTTTTTTTTACTTTCCACCAACAAGAATGAACCAAGCAGCAAGGATAATCGACCCCAGCCACCCTCCCTCTTAGACTAAGTACCAAATACACCCTTTACATTATTGTTAGAATAGAGATGAGTGTGCACACAGAAAATAAACCACTTGGATATTAGAACTTAACAAACAACGTAAACGATGCCAGCTACTTTTCCTTTACAGTCTTGAATAATTCTATTATGTGCTTGCCTCCCACCTGCTAAACTATCTTTCGGGTTTGGTTCCAGATTTAAAACACCGAGAAGACAGATCAGACACCCGCTTGCACACAGGCGACGACACAAGACACGCGGGGAACGGAAAACGGTATAGTACCAACTTTTTTTTACTTTCCACCAACAAGAATGAACCAAGCAGCAAGGATAATCGACCCCAGCCACCCTCCCTCTTAGACTAAGTACCAAATACACCCTTTACATTATTGTTAGAATAGAGATGAGTGTGCACACAGAAAATAAACCACTTGGATATTAGAACTTAACAAACAACGTAAACGATGCCAGCTACTTTTCCTTTACAGTCTTGAATAATTCTATTATGTGCTTGCCTCCCACCTGCTAAACTATCTTTCGGGTTTGGTTCCAGATTTAAAACACCGAGAAGACAGATCAGACACCCGCTTGCACACAGGCGACGACACAAGACACGCGGGGAACGGAAAACGGTATAGTACCAACTTTTTTTTACTTTCCACCAACAAGAATGAACCAAGCAGCAAGGATAATCGACCCCAGCCACCCTCCCTCTTAGACTAAGTACCAAATACACCCTTTACATTATTGTTAGAATAGAGATGAGTGTGCACACAGAAAATAAACCACTTGGATATTAGAACTTAACAAACAACGTAAACGATGCCAGCTACTTTTCCTTTACAGTCTTGAATAATTCTATTATGTGCTTGCCTCCCACCTGCTAAACTATCTTTCGGGTTTGGTTCCAGATTTAAAACACCGAGAAGACAGATCAGACACCCGCTTGCACACAGGCGACGACACAAGACACGCGGGGAACGGAAAACGGTATAGTACCAACTTTTTTTTACTTTCCACCAACAAGAATGAACCAAGCAGCAAGGATAATCGACCCCAGCCACCCTCCCTCTTAGACTAAGTACCTAATACACCCTTTACATTATTGTTAGAATAGAGATGAGTGTGCACACAGAAAATAAACCACTTGGATATTAGAACTTAACAAACAACGTAAACGATGCCAGCTACTTTTCCTTTACAGTCTTGAATAATTCTATTATGTGCTTGCCTCCCACCTGCTAAACTATCTTTCGGGTTTGGTTCCAGATTTAAAACACCGAGAAGACAGATCAGACACCCGCTTGCACACAGGCGACGACACAAGACACGCGGGGAACGGAAAACGGTATAGTACCAACTTTTTTTTACTTTCCACCAACAAGAATGAACCAAGCAGCAAGGATAATCGACCCCAGCCACCCTCCCTCTTAGACTAAGTACCAAATACACCCTTTACATTATTGTTAGAATAGAGATGAGTGTGCACACAGAAAATAAACCACTTGGATATTAGAACTTAACAAACAACGTAAACGATGCCAGCTACTTTTCCTTTACAGTCTTGAATAATTCTATTATGTGCTTGCCTCCCACCTGCTAAACTATCTTTCGGGTTTGGTTCCAGATTTAAAACACCGAGAAGACAGATCAGACACCCGCTTGCACACAGGCGACGACACAAGACACGCGGGGAACGGAAAACGGTATAGTACCAACTTTTTTTTACTTTCCACCAACAAGAATGAACCAAGCAGCAAGGATAATCGACCCCAGCCACCCTCCCTCTTAGACTAAGTACCAAATACACCCTTTACATTATTGTTAGAATAGAGATGAGTGTGCACACAGAAAATAAACCACTTGGATATTAGAACTTAACAAACAACGTAAACGATGCCAGCTACTTTTCCTTTACAGTCTTGAATAATTCTATTATGTGCTTGCCTCCCACCTGCTAAACTATCTTTCGGGTTTGGTTCCAGATTTAAAACACCGAGAAGACAGATCAGACACCCGCTTGCACACAGGCGACGACACAAGACACGCGGGGAACGGAAAACGGTATAGTACCAACTTTTTTTTACTTTCCACCAACAAGAATGAACCAAGCAGCAAGGATAATCGACCCCAGCCACCCTCCCTCTTAGACTAAGTACCAAATACACCCTTTACATTATTGTTAGAATAGAGATGAGTGTGCACACAGAAAATAAACCACTTGGATATTAGAACTTAACAAACAACGTAAACGATGCCAGCTACTTTTCCTTTACAGTCTTGAATAATTCTATTATGTGCTTGCCTCCCACCTGCTAAACTATCTTTCGGGTTTGGTTCCAGATTTAAAACACCGAGAAGACAGATCAGACACCCGCTTGCACACAGGCGACGACACAAGACACGCGGGGAACGGAAAACGGTATAGTACCAACTTTTTTTTACTTTCCACCAACAAGAATGAACCAAGCAGCAAGGATAATCGACCCCAGCCACCCTCCCTCTTAGACTAAGTACCAAATACACCCTTTACATTATTGTTAGAATAGAGATGAGTGTGCACACAGAAAATAAACCACTTGGATATTAGAACTTAACAAACAACGTAAACGATGCCAGCTACTTTTCCTTTACAGTCTTGAATAATTCTATTATGTGCTTGCCTCCCACCTGCTAAACTATCTTTCGGGTTTGGTTCCAGATTTAAAACACCGAGAAGACAGATCAGACACCCGCTTGCACACAGGCGACGACACAAGACACGCGGGGAACGGAAAACGGTATAGTACCAACTTTTTTTTACTTTCCACCAACAAGAATGAACCAAGCAGCAAGGATAATCGACCCCAGCCACCCTCCCTCTTAGACTAAGTACCAAATACACCCTTTACATTATTGTTAGAATAGAGATGAGTGTGCACACAGAAAATAAACCACTTGGATATTAGAACTTAACAAACAACGTAAACGATGCCAGCTACTTTTCCTTTACAGTCTTGAATAATTCTATTATGTGCTTGCCTCCCACCTGCTAAACTATCTTTCGGGTTTGGTTCCAGATTTAAAACACCGAGAAGACAGATCAGACACCCGCTTGCACACAGGCGACGACACAAGACACGCGGGGAACGGAAAACGGTATAGTACCAACTTTTTTTTACTTTCCACCAACAAGAATGAACCAAGCAGCAAGGATAATCGACCCCAGCCACCCTCCCTCTTAGACTAAGTACCAAATACACCCTTTACATTATTGTTAGAATAGAGATGAGTGTGCACACAGAAAATAAACCACTTGGATATTAGAACTTAACAAACAACGTAAACGATGCCAGCTACTTTTCCTTTACAGTCTTGAATAATTCTATTATGTGCTTGCCTCCCACCTGCTAAACTATCTTTCGGGTTTGGTTCCAGATTTAAAACACCGAGAAGACAGATCAGACACCCGCTTGCACACAGGCGACGACACAAGACACGCGGGGAACGGAAAACGGTATAGTACCAACTTTTTTTTACTTTCCACCAACAAGAATGAACCAAGCAGCAAGGATAATCGACCCCAGCCACCCTCCCTCTTAGACTAAGTACCAAATACACCCTTTACATTATTGTTAGAATAGAGATGAGTGTGCACACAGAAAATAAACCACTTGGATATTAGAACTTAACAAACAACGTAAACGATGCCAGCTACTTTTCCTTTACAGTCTTGAATAATTCTATTATGTGCTTGCCTCCCACCTGCTAAACTATCTTTCGGGTTTGGTTCCAGATTTAAAACACCGAGAAGACAGATCAGACACCCGCTTGCACACAGGCGACGACACAAGACACGCGGGGAACGGAAAACGGTATAGTACCAACTTTTTTTTACTTTCCACCAACAAGAATGAACCAAGCAGCAAGGATAATCGACCCCAGCCACCCTCCCTCTTAGACTAAGTACCAAATACACCCTTTACATTATTGTTAGAATAGAGATGAGTGTGCACACAGAAAATAAACCACTTGGATATTAGAACTTAACAAACAACGTAAACGATGCCAGCTACTTTTCCTTTACAGTCTTGAATAATTCTATTATGTGCTTGCCTCCCACCTGCTAAACTATCTTTCGGGTTTGGTTCCAGATTTAAAACACCGAGAAGACAGATCAGACACCCGCTTGCACACAGGCGACGACACAAGACACGCGGGGAACGGAAAACGGTATAGTACCAACTTTTTTTTACTTTCCACCAACAAGAATGAACCAAGCAGCAAGGATAATCGACCCCAGCCACCCTCCCTCTTAGACTAAGTACCAAATACACCCTTTACATTATTGTTAGAATAGAGATGAGTGTGCACACAGAAAATAAACCACTTGGATATTAGAACTTAACAAACAACGTAAACGATGCCAGCTACTTTTCCTTTACAGTCTTGAATAATTCTATTATGTGCTTGCCTCCCACCTGCTAAACTATCTTTCGGGTTTGGTTCCAGATTTAAAACACCGAGAAGACAGATCAGACACCCGCTTGCACACAGGCGACGACACAAGACACGCGGGGAACGGAAAACGGTATAGTACCAACTTTTTTTTACTTTCCACCAACAAGAATGAACCAAGCAGCAAGGATAATCGACCCCAGCCACCCTCCCTCTTAGACTAAGTACCAAATACACCCTTTACATTATTGTTAGAATAGAGATGAGTGTGCACACAGAAAATAAACCACTTGGATATTAGAACTTAACAAACAACGTAAACGATGCCAGCTACTTTTCCTTTACAGTCTTGAATAATTCTATTATGTGCTTGCCTCCCACCTGCTAAACTATCTTTCGGGTTTGGTTCCAGATTTAAAACACCGAGAAGACAGATCAGACACCCGCTTGCACACAGGCGACGACACAAGACACGCGGGGAACGGAAAACGGTATAGTACCAACTTTTTTTTACTTTCCACCAACAAGAATGAACCAAGCAGCAAGGATAATCGACCCCAGCCACCCTCCCTCTTAGACTAAGTACCAAATACACCCTTTACATTATTGTTAGAATAGAGATGAGTGTGCACACAGAAAATAAACCACTTGGATATTAGAACTTAACAAACAACGTAAACGATGCCAGCTACTTTTCCTTTACAGTCTTGAATAATTCTATTATGTGCTTGCCTCCCACCTGCTAAACTATCTTTCGGGTTTGGTTCCAGATTTAAAACACCGAGAAGACAGATCAGACACCCGCTTGCACACAGGCGACGACACAAGACACGCGGGGAACGGAAAACGGTATAGTACCAACTTTTTTTTACTTTCCACCAACAAGAATGAACCAAGCAGCAAGGATAATCGACCCCAGCCACCCTCCCTCTTAGACTAAGTACCAAATACACCCTTTACATTATTGTTAGAATAGAGATGAGTGTGCACACAGAAAATAAACCACTTGGATATTAGAACTTAACAAACAACGTAAACGATGCCAGCTACTTTTCCTTTACAGTCTTGAATAATTCTATTATGTGCTTGCCTCCCACCTGCTAAACTATCTTTCGGGTTTGGTTCCAGATTTAAAACACCGAGAAGACAGATCAGACACCCGCTTGCACACAGGCGACGACACAAGACACGCGGGGAACGGAAAACGGTATAGTACCAACTTTTTTTTACTTTCCACCAACAAGAATGAACCAAGCAGCAAGGATAATCGACCCCAGCCACCCTCCCTCTTAGACTAAGTACCAAATACACCCTTTACATTATTGTTAGAATAGAGATGAGTGTGCACACAGAAAATAAACCACTTGGATATTAGAACTTAACAAACAACGTAAACGATGCCAGCTACTTTTCCTTTACAGTCTTGAATAATTCTATTATGTGCTTGCCTCCCACCTGCTAAACTATCTTTCGGGTTTGGTTCCAGATTTAAAACACCGAGAAGACAGATCAGACACCCGCTTGCACACAGGCGACGACACAAGACACGCGGGGAACGGAAAACGGTATAGTACCAACTTTTTTTTACTTTCCACCAACAAGAATGAACCAAGCAGCAAGGATAATCGACCCCAGCCACCCTCCCTCTTAGACTAAGTACCAAATACACCCTTTACATTATTGTTAGAATAGAGATGAGTGTGCACACAGAAAATAAACCACTTGGATATTAGAACTTAACAAACAACGTAAACGATGCCAGCTACTTTTCCTTTACAGTCTTGAATAATTCTATTATGTGCTTGCCTCCCACCTGCTAAACTATCTTTCGGGTTTGGTTCCAGATTTAAAACACCGAGAAGACAGATCAGACACCCGCTTGCACACAGGCGACGACACAAGACACGCGGGGAACGGAAAACGGTATAGTACCAACTTTTTTTTACTTTCCACCAACAAGAATGAACCAAGCAGCAAGGATAATCGACCCCAGCCACCCTCCCTCTTAGACTAAGTACCAAATACACCCTTTACATTATTGTTAGAATAGAGATGAGTGTGCACACAGAAAATAAACCACTTGGATATTAGAACTTAACAAACAACGTAAACGATGCCAGCTACTTTTCCTTTACAGTCTTGAATAATTCTATTATGTGCTTGCCTCCCACCTGCTAAACTATCTTTCGGGTTTGGTTCCAGATTTAAAACACCGAGAAGACAGATCAGACACCCGCTTGCACACAGGCGACGACACAAGACACGCGGGGAACGGAAAACGGTATAGTACCAACTTTTTTTTACTTTCCACCAACAAGAATGAACCAAGCAGCAAGGATAATCGACCCCAGCCACCCTCCCTCTTAGACTAAGTACCAAATACACCCTTTACATTATTGTTAGAATAGAGATGAGTGTGCACACAGAAAATAAACCACTTGGATATTAGAACTTAACAAACAACGTAAACGATGCCAGCTACTTTTCCTTTACAGTCTTGAATAATTCTATTATGTGCTTGCCTCCCACCTGCTAAACTATCTTTCGGGTTTGGTTCCAGATTTAAAACACCGAGAAGACAGATCAGACACCCGCTTGCACACAGGCGACGACACAAGACACGCGGGGAACGGAAAACGGTATAGTACCAACTTTTTTTTACTTTCCACCAACAAGAATGAACCAAGCAGCAAGGATAATCGACCCCAGCCACCCTCCCTCTTAGACTAAGTACCAAATACACCCTTTACATTATTGTTAGAATAGAGATGAGTGTGCACACAGAAAATAAACCACTTGGATATTAGAACTTAACAAACAACGTAAACGATGCCAGCTACTTTTCCTTTACAGTCTTGAATAATTCTATTATGTGCTTGCCTCCCACCTGCTAAACTATCTTTCGGGTTTGGTTCCAGATTTAAAACACCGAGAAGACAGATCAGACACCCGCTTGCACACAGGCGACGACACAAGACACGCGGGGAACGGAAAACGGTATAGTACCAACTTTTTTTTACTTTCCACCAACAAGAATGAACCAAGCAGCAAGGATAATCGACCCCAGCCACCCTCCCTCTTAGACTAAGTACCAAATACACCCTTTACATTATTGTTAGAATAGAGATGAGTGTGCACACAGAAAATAAACCACTTGGATATTAGAACTTAACAAACAACGTAAACGATGCCAGCTACTTTTCCTTTACAGTCTTGAATAATTCTATTATGTGCTTGCCTCCCACCTGCTAAACTATCTTTCGGGTTTGGTTCCAGATTTAAAACACCGAGAAGACAGATCAGACACCCGCTTGCACACAGGCGACGACACAAGACACGCGGGGAACGGAAAACGGTATAGTACCAACTTTTTTTTACTTTCCACCAACAAGAATGAACCAAGCAGCAAGGATAATCGACCCCAGCCACCCTCCCTCTTAGACTAAGTACCAAATACACCCTTTACATTATTGTTAGAATAGAGATGAGTGTGCACACAGAAAATAAACCACTTGGATATTAGAACTTAACAAACAACGTAAACGATGCCAGCTACTTTTCCTTTACAGTCTTGAATAATTCTATTATGTGCTTGCCTCCCACCTGCTAAACTATCTTTCGGGTTTGGTTCCAGATTTAAAACACCGAGAAGACAGATC